>NC_069406.1:3435828-3708328 GCF_026875155.1 Cherax quadricarinatus | reverse complement strand
TGTCGGACGAGTCTTGCAGCCTGTCCATATCCCTTTGTAGTCCTACTTGATCCTTGTCCACTTGTTTTATCCTCGTTAGTTTCGCATCGTCTGCAGAGACACTACTGAATACATCACTTCCATCATGTCATTCATATATACGAGAAACACCACTGGTCTTAAGACTGACCTTTGTGGATCCCCGCTCGTCACATACGCCCACTCTGACACCATCACTCATTGTCCCCTTCCTATCAGGTATTCCTTGATCCATTACAGTGCTTTTTTTCTACTGCCTCCTCTAGCTTTTGTACCATTCTCTTGCGCAGAACTGTGTTGAAAGCCTTATTACCGTCCAAGAAATTGCAGCCTATCCATCCCTCTCTCTCTCCTGTCTTTTCTTATTTTCTCATTGAACTCTAGTAGATTTGTGACACAGGATTTCCTATCCCTGAAGCTGTGCTGTTTGTTCTGTATGATGCCATTCGTTTCCCTGTGCTCCACCAGTTTTTTGATAATCTTCTATATGATCATACTTACTGTACCAATCAGTGACATTGATCGGAGGTTTAATGCTGTTTGTCTGTCTCCCTTCTTAAAAATCTGAAATACATTTGCAGTCTTCCACATCTTAGGTAGTTGTCTTGCTTTGATAGATCATATTGAAGATTGTTGCTTGTAGCACACACAGTGACTGTGCTTCCTTTCTCAGGACCAATTTAGAGACAATATCTGGTCCTACCGCCTACGAGATGTATAGTTAGTATAGTAGTTTCTTCGCCTCCTCCTAGGTTATGTGTAGTGGATTCAGCACTTGTTGGTGCATTCTACCAACTCAGTTTGCTAGAAGCCTATCCGTCTCTTCTGAGGAAACCTCCCCGAATCTCGTGCTAAGCTCGTCACTTACTTCATTGTGATTCCCTGTTAGCCTTCCTGTTTCCTTCCTCAACCTGATTACCTGGTCCTTGACTATTGTTTTCCTCCTCATGTGCATCAGAGTTTTCTTTCTATGCTATGTCAATTTCAGATTTCTGCTGGGCATCCCTTATTGTCCATGTACATTCTTTTCTGGTTCTTTCCCAGAGTTCTTTACCTTCTGTACTTCTTCCACGATCTAGCACAGTGGCTTTGGCTTCTGTACACCTCTGGGAAAACCATGGGTTTACTCGGATCTTTGTTAGGATTTTTTTTTTGCCCCTGGGTATGAACTTCTCTACCACCCTGCACTTTGCTGCCATGTGCTCCATATTTTCATTTACTCTTTTACTCTAGTTCTCTTCTTCACTGCACCTCGTGCAGGAAATGCCTCATGCATGAGTAGTTATTTACCCTTGAGTACAATCCTGATCTCTGAAAATTCGTCAGTTGTTTTATGTCCTTCTCTTCTGTTACTGCAATGGTGCACTCAGTCTCTTTTACCTCCCCCTGTCTTCTTTTGTCGTAGGTCTTCCCTTCTGCCTCATGGAACCCATGAATAATAAGCGACCTCTCCCTCTCCTCTTTTCCAATTTATTTTCCTTCCATAACTCTGGGTCCAGTTAAGTATCTCCTTGATTATTTCCCATATCGTCTCCCAGGTGTCCCAGTGGCCTGACATTTCCTCATGTGGAGTCTGTAGTCTTTTCCTTCTAGTCCCCTCACTGTCTGCTGATGTTCTGCACCCATCACCTACATCCTATCAGTCCTCACTTCTATATTCCACTTCAATATTTCCAGTTCACCCACCAGGCTCAGCAACTTAGCCTCAGCAGCAACATCTCATAACTCCCAGTTTTTGATCAATAGATATATTCTCCACTGAGTTGTAAAACTCAATTAGTTTTTCCTAATCTCTTTCCATTGTGCTTTTGGTCCTTTCTGTCAATGTTTCTTTATCATCAGCCATCCTCAGTATCCTTGCCTCTTCGCACTGCCATTTTTTTTCTTTTTGTGGGTGGGAGCTTAATGTAAGTGTGGTAGTTGTGTGTGTGTGTGTTTGTGTGTACTCACATATATGTAGTTGCAAGGGTTGAATCACATCTCCTGGTCCCTAGGTTACTGTCTTCCAGCTCCAAGAACGTTATCATACCTCTTCTTAAAGCTATGTATGAATCCTACCTCCACTATACAGATTATTCCACTTCCTGGCAGCTCTAAGGCTGAAGAAATACCTCTTAGCATCCCTGTAACTTCCAGTTGTGCCCTTTGATCCTGTGTCCCTTCTCTGAAATGTTCTGTTCCTTTCCACCTCGTCAATTCCCCCTCAGTATTTTGTCGTCATCATGTGCTCTCTATCCCCCCACTAGTGTCGCCCTCTGCACACCTTTGGGTAAACCATGGGCTCACTTTGGACTTTCCATTGTTTCTGTTATCCATGGGTATGAACTGCTCTTTTTCCTCCCAGCACTTTGTTGCTACATGTTCCATTATTTCCCTCCAGTTTTATTCCCCACTGTCCCTAATGTAGGAATTTCCTCATGCCTGTATAGTCCCTTCTTTTGATATTTAACTTCTCCCATCCTTCTCATACTTCACTCTCCCCTGTTAACTTTAATTTATTTTTTTTTATTATCACACCGGCCGATTCCCACCAAGGCAGGGTGGCCCGAAAAAGAAAAACTTTCACCATCATTCACTCCATCACTGTCTTGCCAGAAGGGTGCTTTACACTACAGTTTTTAAACTGCAACATTAACACCCCTCCTTCAGAGTGCAGGCACTGTACTTCCCATCTCCAGGACTCAAGTCCGGCCTGCCGGTTTCCCTGAATCCCTTCATAAATGTTACTTTGCTCACACTCCAACAGCACGTCAAGTATTAAAAACCATTTGTCTCCATTCACTCCTATCAAACACGCTCACGCATGCCTGCTGGAAGTCCAAGCCCCTCGCACACAAAACCTCCTTTACCCCTCCCTCCAACCCTTCCTAGGCCGACCCCTACCCGCCTTCCTTCCACTACAGACTGATACACTCTTGAAGTCATTCTGTTTCGCTCCATTCTCTCTACATGTCCGAACCACCTCAAAACCCTTCCTCAGCCCTCTGGACAACAGTTTTGGTAATCCGCACCTCCTCCTAACTTCCAAACTACGAATTCTCTGCATTATATTCACACCACACATTGCCCTCAGACATGACATCTCCACTGCCTCCAGCCTTCTCCTCGCTGCAACATTCATCACCCACGCTTCACACCCATATAAGAGCGTTGGTAAAACTATACTCTCATACATTCCCCTCTTTGCCTCCAAGGACAAAGTTCTTTGTCTCCACAGACTCCTAAGTGCACCACTCACTTTTTTTCCCCTCATCAATTCTATGATTCACCTCATCTTTCATAGACCCATCCGCTGACACGTCCACTCCCAAATATCTGAATACGTTCACCTCCTCCATACTCTCTCCCTCCAATCTGATATTCAATCTTTCATCACCTAATCTTTTTGTTATCCTCATAACCTTACTCTTTCCTGTATTCACCTTTAATTTTCTTCTTTTGCACACCCTACCAAATTCATCCACCAATCTCTGCAACTTCTCTTCAGAATCTCCAAGAGCACAGTGTCATCGGCAAAGAGCAGCTGTGACAACTCCCACTTTGTGTGTGATTCTTTATCTTTTAACTCCACGCCTCTTGCCAAGACCTCGCATTTACTTCTCTTACAACCCCATCTATAAATATATTAACAACCACGGTGGACATCACACATCCTTGTCTAAGGCCTACTTTTACTGGGAAAAAATTTCCCTCTTTCCTACATACTCTAACTTGAGCCTCACTATCCTCGTAAAAAACTCTTCACTGCTTTCAGTAACCTACCTCCTACACCATACACTTGCAACATCTGCCACATTGCCCCCTATCCACCCTGTCATACGCCTTTTCCAAATCCATAAATGCCACAAAGACCTCTTTAGCCTTATCTAAATACTGTTCACTTATATGTTTCACTGTAAACACCTGGTCCACACACCCCCTACCTTTCCTAAAGCCTCCTTGTTCATCTGCTATCCTATTCTCCGTCTTACTCTTAATTCTTTCAATTATAACTCTACCATACACTTTACCAGGTACACTCAACAGACTTATCCCCTATAATTTTTGCACTCTCTTTTATCCCCTTTGCCTTTATACAAAGGAACTATGCATGCTCTCTGCCAATCCTAGGTACCTTACCCTCTTCCATACATTTATTAAATAATTGCACCAACCACTCCAAAACTATATGCACCCCCTGCTTTTAACATTTCTATCTTTATCCCATCATCCCGGCTGGCCTTACCCCTTTCATTTTACCTACTCCTCACGAATTCCCCACACTCACAACTGGCTCTTCCTCACTCTACAAGATGTTATTCCTCCTTGCCCTATACACGAAATCACATGCTTCCCTATCTTCATCAACATTTAAAATTCCTCAAAATATTCCTTCCATCTTCCAATACCTCTACCTCTCCATTTAATAAACTCTCCTCTCCTATTTTTAACTGACAAATCATTTGTTCTCTAGGCTTTCTTAACTTGTTAAATCTCACTCCAAAACTTTTTCTTATTTTCAACAAAATTTGTTGAAACATCTCACCCACTCTCTCATTTGCTCTCTTTTTACATTGCTTCACCACTCTCTTAACTTCTCTCTTTTTCTCCATATACTCTTCCTCCTTGCTCATCTTCTACTTTGTAAAAACTTCTCATATGCTAACTTTTTCTCCCTTACTACTCTCTTTACATCATCATTCCACCAATCGCTCCTCTTCCCTCCTGCACCCACTTTCCTGTAACCACAAACTTCTGCTGAACACTCTAACACTACATTTTTAAACCTACACCATACCTCTTCGACCCCATTGCCTATGCTCTCATTAGCCCATCTATCCTCCAATAGCTGTTTATATCTTACCCTAACTGCCTCCTCTTTTAGTTTATAAACCTTCACCTCTCTCTTCCCTGATGCTTCTATTCTCCTTGTATCCCATCTACCTTTTACTCTCAGTGTAGCTACAACTAGAAAGTGATCTGATATATCTGTGGCCCCTCTATAAACATGTACATCCTGAAGTCTACTCAACAGTCTTTTATCTACCAATACATATCCAACAAACTACTGTCATTTCGCCCTACATCATATCGTGTATACTTATTTATCCTCTTTTTCTTAAAATATGTATTACCTATAACTAAACCCCTTTCTATACAAAGTTCAATCAAAGGGCTCCCATTATCATTTACACCTGGCACCCAAACTTACCTACCACACCCTCTCTAAAAGTTTCTCCCTACTTTAGCATTCAAGTCCCCTACCACAATTACTCTCTCACTTGGTTCAAAGGCTCCTATACATTCACTTAACATCTCCCAAAATCTCTCTCTCTCCTCTGCATTCCTCTCTTCTCCAGGTGCATACACGCTTATTATGACCCACTTCTCGCATCCAACCTTTACTTTAATCCACATAATTCTTGAATTTACACATTCATATTCTCTTTTCTCCTTCCATAACTGATCATTTAACATTACTGCTACCCCTTCCTTTGCTCTAACTCTCTCAGATACTCCAGATTTAATCCCATTTATTTCCCCCCACTGAAACTCTCCTACCCCCTTCAGCTTTGTTTCGCTTAGGGCCAGGACATCCAACTTCTTTTCATTCATAACATCAGCAATCATCTGTTTCTTGTCATCCGCACTACATCCACGCACATTTAAGCAACCCAGTTTTATAAAGTTTTTCTTCTTCTCTTTTTTAGTAATTGTATACAGGAGAAGGGGTTACTAGCCCATTGCTCCCGGCATTTTAGTCGCCTCATACGACACGCATGGCTTACGGAGGAAAGATTCTTTTCCACTTCCCCATGGACAATAGAAGAAATAAAAAAGAACAAGAGCTATTTAGAAAAAGGAGAAAAACCTAGATGTATGTATATATATATATGCATGTGCGTGTCTGTGAAGTGTGACCAAAGTGTAAGTAGGAGTAGCAAGATATCCCTGTTATCTTAGCGTGTTTATGAGACAGAAAAAGAAACCAGCAATCCTACCATCATGCAAAACAGTTACAGGTTTTTGTTTCACAGTCATCTGGCAGGACGGTAGTACTTCCCTGGGTGGTTGCTGTCTACCAACCTACTACCACGTGTCGGAATCACTTGGTTGAACACAAGACCCAGCCATGCTCGTTCAATCTCCCTCCCTCCTTCCCTCCCTCCCTTCCTCTCTCTCTCCCTCTCCTTCCCCCTCCCCTTATTGAGCTTGGGTGGGAGAGAAAGCTAGTGGTTGAGGGGTTCTGTGGATGGTTGCCCTTGCACCCTGTCTTTTCTTCCTACCTCTGGCGTCTTTGTGCTGTCTCTCTAAGTGTTCCTGTTCCTTATTCCAAGTCCAGGAACACTTGGAAATATTTTCCAGAGCACCTTAACTGTAGTTTTCGCTGCACGATCCTGTCTTGTATGATTTCCGTCGTAAGGAGCAATTTGACTTCCTGTCCCTGCTTCTTAGTATGATTATAATGTTAATCTCCGTCTCCTCTGTCATATTTCGTCATACGTTCTACCTTCAACCTCCTGAAGCCCATGAATAAGCAGTGGCCTCTCTCTTCTTCCCTCTTCTCTCCCTCCATACCTCTTTATCCGATTTCAGTAAATCCTTTGCTGTTACCATTTTTGTCTGCAACTCCAAGGTGTCTGATAGCACTTTAGACTGTGAATGATTGGGTGTTTGTACCCGTCTATATGTACTAACTTATGTGGTAGTTGGGGTCGAGTCACTGGCCCCGCCTCTTTGCTGGTTGCTACTAGGTGTGTGTGCACTCACCCAATTGTACTCACGTAATTCTGATTGCGGGGGACGAGTCACAGCTCCTGGCCCCGCCTTTTCGCTGGTCGATACTAGGTCACTTTCTCCCCTCTCCTTTTCGTGCCTCTTCTCAAAGCTATGTATGGTCCTGCCTCAGCTATACTCTGCAGATCATTCCACTTCCTGACAACTCTAAGGCTAAAGAAATACTCCTAACATCCCTATGACTCATCTGAGTTTTCAACTTCCAGTTGGGGTCCCTTGTTCCTGTGTTCCATCTCTGAAACATTCTGACTCTTTCCACCTCGTTAATTCCTTTCAGTATTGTATACGTCGTTAACAAGTCCCTCCTATCCCTCCTACCCTCTAGCGTTATCGAGCTGAGTTCCCATAACCCTCTCCTCGTAAGACATACCCCTCAGTTCCGGGACTAGTCTTGCTGCAAACTTTTGCACTTTCTCCAGTTTCTTGACATGTTTGATTAGGTGTGGGTTCCATATTAGTACTGTATACTCGAGTATGGGCCTGAGGTACACGGTGTACAGTGTCATAAATGACTCCTTTCTTAGATATCTAAATGCAGTTCTGAGATTTGCCAAGATCCTATATACTGCAGCAATTAATTGGTTGATGTACGCCTCAGGGGACATGCTCGGTATAAAGCTTTCCCCAAGATCCTTTTCTTTAAGAGAAGTTTGCAGTCTTTGATCCCCTAACCTGTACTCCGTCTGCGGTCTTCTATAATCTTCCCCAGTTTTCATGATTTTACACTTGCTGGGGTTAAACTCCAGGAGCCATTTGTCTGATCAGACTTGCAGCCTGTCCAGATATCCCTGTAATCTAAGCTGATCCTCGTCCACATGTATTCTCCTCATCAGCGAACAGCAACACTTCTGAATTTAGTCCTCCATAATGTCATTCACATATACATGAAAGAGCACCGGACCTAGGACTGACCCTTATGGAACCCCACTCGACACAGGCGCCCACTCTGACACTTCAGCATGTACCAACACTCGTTGTTTCTTTCCTGTCAGGCATTCCTTGATCCATTGCAGTACTTCTCCTACTATTCCTGCCTGCTCCTTTAGATTTTGTACCAATCTTTTGTGAGGTACTGTGTCAAAAGCCTTCTTGCACTTCAAGAAGATGTAAACTACCCACCCTTCTCTCTCCTATTTTAATTCTATTACCTTATCTTAGAACTCAAGTTCTGATAATTTTCTCCATGACTACATACTATACAAGTCAGTGACACTGGTCAGTAGTTTAACATTGTGTTTGTCTCCTTTCTTAAAAACTAGAAATACATTTACCGTCTTCCACACCACAGGCAGTTGTCCAGTTGCGATCAGTGAGTCGTACCGTGCTACCCTCTATGCTCAGTCTTGCTTGCTTTTATCTAGTACACTATCATCTTGCACTACACTATCAAGATATGAACATTACTGACTAGACGAACCATAAAGATATGAACATTACTGACCAGGTGAACCATAATGATATGAACATTACTCACCAGGTGAACCATAAAGATATGAACTTTACTGACCAGGTGAACCATAAAGACATGAACTTTACTAACCAGGTGAACCATAAAGATATGAACTTTACTGACCAGGTGAACCATAAAGATATGAACTTTACTAACCAGGTGAACCATAAAGATATGAACTTTACTGACCAGGTGAACCATAAAGATATGAACTTTACTGACCAGGTGAACCATAAAGATATGAACTTTACTAACCAGGTGAACCATAAAGATATGAACTTTACTGACCAGGTGAACCATAAAGATATGAACTTTACTGACCAGGTGAACCATAAAGATATGAACTTTACTAACCAGGTGAACCATAAAGATATGAACTTTACTGACCAGGTGAACCATAAAGATATGAACTTTACTGACCAGTTGTACACTTTAATCCTTCATTATGGACACACCTTGTTTCGAGAAAACATCAGACATAACAAGAATAAATGCTGGTTATTTCGCTTCGTTTTCTCTATTTCATTATATATATTTTTCCTTTTCTTTCCCCTCACTTTATGGATTTTTTATTCTTCACTAACTCATCCATCCTTGACTTGCACTCGACTCTCTGGATTAGGGTTACATTTATTCTTTTTGAATCTTCAGTTATGTTGGCTTGTGGCAGCAGTGCCTTCGCCTGGCTCTAGGTCTCCTGCCTCACACTTCTGGCACTGAATTTACTTTCAAATTGTTTTATATAAATCATAGCCCTGGCCTCCCTTTTCTGATATACGGCAGCTTGTATTTCGCTTCTCGGGTTGTTCACTGACCCTAACACTTTCATTGATCCTTGCAATAACGATGGATACGCCAGAAAAAAATCATAAAAACCGTGAGCACTGTGTGATGCTGTTACCCCCGCCGTGTGTGAGAGAGACTGCACTCACCAATTTGAAAATCGCCCTTTTGTGGTTGCTAGGGGCGAGTCACAGCTCCTGGCCCCTCCTCTTCACTGATCACTACTAGGTCCACTCTCTTCTTGCTCCAATAGCATTGTCATACATCTTCTTAAATCTATGTATGGATCCTGTCTCTACGATATCATTCTCCAGATTTTTCCTCTTCCTGACTTCTATAACTCTGAAGAAATACTTCCTAACATCCCTCTGACTCATCTGAGTTTTCAGCTTCCTGGTTTGACCCCATGTTGCTTATCGACATCCCAGCAGATGATTTTGATAATAAATGATCAGATTATTCATGGATATGTAGCTATTATATCCCTGAGATTTACAGTGCATCAACCCATTTTTTGGAGAATGTGGTTAGAGCAAAATGGACTAATAATATGTTTGACACATCAAAAAATGACAATCAAGTACAGTGGACATGCAGGAAGAAGAAAAATGTATTCTTATTATGGGTTGCATGGCATAACAGTCTCGAAGATAACTAGACGGTTCAGTAGTATTTCTGTCTTTGTGATATAGAGGTCTAGTTAAATAAAGTTACTGTGAGTAAACGGAACTGGTGTGTAGAGAAACATGGAGAAAATTATGTTTATCACAATTTAGTTCAAAAGTTTAATATTTACGTCCTCCATCACCGATGATGTATAGCTTGAGAGTGCAAGCAAGAAGAAGAATATATGGACATTTATTACTTGGTGTGCACCAAGTTGCTGAAGATACCTATGTAACAGTTGTGATATACTCAGAATTGGGTGGAATTTTATGACCATATTGGGGCACCTCTCTTTTTCAGATGTAGAATTAAAGTTTTAATTACAAAGAATGTATAACATTCGTTTCTGATGACATGTAATCCAACGTTCTGTGGATAACGTGCTATCTTTTTTATTGCGAATTCGTCAGTTCATTTGCAGACAAAAACCAAGTTCTCAAAAACTCTTGTGCAATGAGCAGATTGTGAGATTTATTAGTGTATTATAGTTTTCGTGAATAACGAAACTTCTTCGGCCTTTAGGAAAAGTTGATGTCTAGCTCACTGATCTCTTGCGAGGGTTTAGTTACGAATGTACACGGGACTACTGGGAAACTCATATTGCAGAGTACGTGCAAGTATACAAGTTTGTTATCTGCAGAGGACTATTTACTTTTATGTAGATTAAGAAATATCTTTTATTATCTTGGTAGACGAGTATATGAAGGTAAAGCTCAAGGCTCTCTCCTCACTCTAAACTCCTTCCGGCTATGTTAACATGAAAACTAGGAGAAAATTATTCTATTCAGTAATTAAATGACTGCATCGAATTTATTGGAAAGATGGAAGTGGTTTAAGACATGTGCTACAATTAACTCTTCAGGAAATATCTATCATTACTCGTGTAACTTCCTGTCACTCAGAGTTCTCACTCAGAATCTACTTCTGTTTATCACCAGGTCTGCAGTAACTACAACACTCACCTACTCTGGTAAGACAGTGATGGAGTGAACTACAATGAAAGTTTTTCTTTTTCAGTCCGCTGTCTTGGTTGGGAACGTCCGTCGTGTTAATATAATATAATAAAACTCGTGGTCTTAACTTCTATGACGGCACTCGAGAGTTTGTAAAGTAAAAGGATACAAGTGCAACTAATGTGACATTTTATTGTGACAACGTTTCGCTCTCCAGGAGCTTTGTCAAGCCATTCCTGGAGAGCGAAACGTTGCCACAATAAAATGTCACATTAGTTGCACTTGTGTCCTTTTACTTTACATATTGTCGGTAATTCTACCAACTTTATTACACTAGTGAGTTTGTTCCACTCATCCACAACTCTATTACCAAACCAGTGCTTTCCTATATCCTTCCTGAATTTGAATTTTTCCAACTTAAAACCATTGCTGCGAGTCCTGTCTTGGATAGATATTTTTAGCATGCTATTTACATTCCCATTATTTATTCCTGTTCTCCATTCATACACCTCAGCCATATCCCCCCTAATTCTACACTTTTCTATAGAGTGCAGATTCACAGTCCTCAGTCTATCCTCATAGGGAAGATTTCTGATACATGGCATCAACTTCTTTATCCTCCTTTTCACGTTTTCCAGTGCATTTATATCCATTCTGTAATACGGTGACCAGAACTGAACAGCATAAGCTAAATGAGGCCTGACCAAAGATATATAGAGTTGAAGAACAACCTGATATGAAGCCAAGGATTCTGTTCGCTTTACTGCAAACACTTGTGCACTGTTGTCTTGGTTTTAGTTTACTGCTAACCAGAACTCCCAAATCATTTTTGCAATCAGTCACATTAAGATCTTCATTATTTAGTTTATATGTGGCACAGGTATTTTCTTGTCCAATGTTTAGAACTTTGCATATGTTTTAAAGACAATATTCAAAATAAAGTTGCCAGAAAAGGCATAGCAACTGATCAACAAACAAAGAGAGATAGTAGAGGGCAACGAGTGACTGGCTTCTTTCAGGTTTACTATACAAATAGTAGGAGTCTAAGAAATAAGATAGATGAGCTAAGATTATTTGCGAGTGCAGGTAATATAGATATTATTGGTATAACAGAGACCTGGTTCAACTTGAAAGATAGAGAAATGCCTTCTGAATGTAACACACAGAATTATAAATTATTTTATACTGGCTGGGTCAACAGGAAGGGTGGTGGAGTGGCGATGTATGTCAGAGATAATTTAAATTGTTGTGTTAGACAAGATATAAGATTAGAAACATCGGACACAGAATCTGTTGGGCTACAGTTTCTCGAGGGTCGTGAAAAGTTAATTTTGGGTGTGATTTATAGGCCCCCAAACCTTGATAGAGAGTGCAGTAAGCTGTTATGGGACAAAATTCATAAGACATCTAGATATTAAAATGTTGTGTTAATGGGAGATTTTAACTTTGTACAAATTGAATGGAACAATGTGACAAGAAATCTTGAATCTAGTGGCTTTCTTGATACGGTTCAGGATTACTTTTTAGAACAGGTTGTGATAGAACCAACTAGAGGAAACAATCTGCTTGACCTGGTCCTTGCCAACAAAGAATCACTAATTAATAATCTTGAGGTTAATGATGAACTTGGGGAAAGTGGTCAATATATCATGGAATTACCCAGGTAACTGGAATCAAGTCTCTGTCCAAGACTTCCACTTGGCCGATTTCATGGCACTGAGAAATCATCTGGGTGGGCTAAATTGGGATGACCTGACTATGGGTCAGGTTGGTGGTGTTGGTTGCCGATATGACGTTTTTCAGAGCATAGTTCTAGCTACCTAGACAACTTTTGTTCCGAGTAGGGAAATTAGATTTAACAAAATGGATGAACAATAGGTTAAAACAACTCAGTGGACAAAAGAGAGGCATATATAGGCTTATCAAAAGAGGGAATGGGCAGTTAAGAAATCATTATATTCAATTAAAGCAAGAAATAAATAAAGGAATAAGAAAATCCAAAAGGGATTATGAAGCTAAGGTGGCAAGAGATTTGAAGACTAACTTAAAAGAGTTCTTTCAGGTATACAGAAGTAAGATTAGAGACAAGATAGGCCCACTTAGGAGTAACTCTGGTCAGATCACTGACAGTGATAAGGAAATGTGTGAAAATTTCAATACTTACTTCCTCTCAGTTTTTACCCAAGAAGATACTAGCGAAATTCCAGAAATCATAAACTATGTAGAACAGGATGATAATAAACTATGCACGATTGCAGTAACCAGTGACATGGTCCTCAGACAAATAGAGAAATTAAAACCTAACAAAACCCCAGGCCTTGATGAACTATTTGCAAGGGTGTTAAAAGAATGTAAAGAGGAACTTAACAAACCTTTGGCTAATAACCTTTTCAGCCTATTACTACAAACTGGCATAGTGCCTGATAAGTGGAAAATGGCTAATGTAATACCTATTTACAAGGCATGTGACAGGTCCTTAGCTTCGAATTATAGACCAATAAGCCTTACCTCCATAGTGGGAAAATTTATGGAATCAATAATTGCCGAGGGAATTCGTAGACATCTTGAAAGGCATAAATTGATTAATGAATCTCAACATGGTTTTACTAAGGGGCGTTCCTGTCTTACGAATTTACTAACTTTTTTCACTAAGGTGTTTCAGGAAGTAGATTTTGGTAATGAATATGATATTGTATATATAGACTTCAGTAAGGCTATTAATAGAGTTCCACATCAGAGGCTATTGAGGAAATTTACGGCACACGGAATAAGAGGAGAAATTTTTCCTGGGTAGAGGCATGATTGAAAAATAGGCAGCAGAGAGTTTGCATAAATGGGGAGAAATCAGAATGGGACACGTCACAAGTGGTGTTCCACAGGGGTCTGTGTAGGGCCCCTTGTTGTTCACAATTTTCATAAACGACATAGATGAGGGATTAAATAGTGACATTAGCAAATTTGCTGATGACACCGAAATAGGCCGTCCAATTCATTCTAATGAGGACATTAGTGCACTCCAGGATGATTTGAATAGACTGATGCAGTGGATGGAGAAGTGGCAGATACAGTTTAATATTGGCAAATGCAAAGTTCTAATGTTGGAAAGGATAATAACCATGCCACTTATAAATTGTATAATGTAGATATTAATATTACTGATTGCGAAAAGGATTTAGCAGTTCTGGTTAACAGTAACTTGAAAACAAGACAACAGTGCATAAGCATTCGCAATAAAGCTAACAGAATCCTTGGCTTCATATCTGGAAGCATGTTATGCAGAAAAGTGGGACAGCTCGGAGCTAGAGCCTTGTCTAAGGGCAAAGGTAAAAGTTACACACATCTCAAGCATAAACTGGCCACCCAGGGCTATCCCAGTCAAAACAGAAAGCGATAAACTAGTATGTGTTGGTATGGGTTGGTTAACAGAGGGTTAGGCAAAAATCCCAGTTAGGAAAATATATCTATTTATTCAACATAACACTATATACACACTCTAGAAACACCTTAATCCTAAATGCCCAAATGACGGTACACAAGAAACAGCTGGCTGGAGGTCCAGCAACCATAACCACTAGGCCTAGTCAGCGCCAGGCCGACTCTACTCCACTCCCAACCTCATTTCTTCACTCATCCCACAGCACCCTGACCATGCCAGAGCACAGATGGGCATACAGGTAAGCCATAGAAGAGCCTATGGCTTGAGTTAGCTAAACAAAAGGAGTACAAAACTACAAACTTAGCTTAAATACACAGCATCTCCGACGCCAGCCTCTACACCATGCTGACTCCATGTGACTGCCCCCAAGCCACCCTTACCGTGTACCCGAACACAGCTGGAAAATAACTACCTAGCAGGATTTCTTTATAATTACATTTAGAGTACTTTACAGTGCCCCCAAATGCACATTATGAATTATAAAATTATTATTTGCAATTATAACATTCATACTATTATGGCACACTTCTCCACTATATGTACATTACAATGTCATGCAGAACCCTGCATAACACCCTCACCCCCAGACCATAGGTCTCACTCTGCTAGCGGGGTCCCTACAGACACCACTAGGCAAAAGGAAAAAGAAAGAAAATAAACCCCACATTAAGGTCTGAGGCAATGGGCAAAATGATAACTGGGGAATGACCACCATACAATCACGGTCTTTTGGTACTACAAATATGCAATATTAACAAACTGAGGTACTAGACTGCAGACATGTGAAACTCGCGGAACATAAAAGTGATCAAGTTCTATGCCAAACGAGCCCACAGTCACACTCTTAGACAACTGTGTTAGGAAAAGGCACCATCACAACACAGCGCTGGCCAGACACTGGCATTGATGCATTTTGCCTGAATTACATCAAGCAAACTTATAAACGAGCAAGTTAACTTTGTACAAAAGTGCCCCTGAGGAATGCCGTTTTATGAAATAACACATAAGTTCAGTATGTTGCAAGGCAGACCAAACTGTATGTGCCACCAAAAAAAACTTTTGAACAGTGCATAACAAAGCATAATTAATAGAAATCCTCAGGTTGTTCTTCAATTCTATATATCCTTGGTTATTCCTCAGTATGATTATGCTGTGCAGCTGTGGTCACCTTATTACAGAATGGATATAAATGCGTTGAAAAACGAGGATGACAAAGTTGATCCCATGTATCAGGAATCTTCCCTATGAGGATAGCTTGAGGGCCCTAAACCTGTACTCTCTAGAAAGGCGTAGAATTATCGAGGATATGATTGAGTTGTATAAATGGAAAACAGGAATAAATAAAGGGATGTAAATAGGTGCTAAAAATATCTCGCCTAGACAAGACTCGCAGCAATGGTTTTAAGCTGGGAAAATTCAGATTCAGGAAGGATATTGGAAAGCACTGGTTTGGTAATAGAATTGTGGATGAGTGGAACAAACTCCCAAGTACCGTCATTAAAGACGTTGTGTAGTTTTAAAAATAGGTTAGATAAATAAATGAGTGGGTGTGGGTGAGTGTGAATTGGACCTGACTAGCTGGTGCTACTGGGTCAGAAGCCGTGGAGGTGACCTGACTGGGTGGGCCATTGGTCTAAGCCGGGGGTTGACATAGACCTGCCCCTCGTGGGTCAGTAGGCCTGCTGCAGTGTTCCTTCTTTCTCATGTTCTTATTTGTCTGTATTTAAACTGTATCTACCACTTCTCAAACCGCTGCATCACTGAATTCGAATCTTCCTTGAGTATTTTAATGTTCTCATTACAGTGAATTAAGGGACCTATTTTGGCGTCATCAGCAAACTTGCTTATATCGCTATTTACTCCCTCATTAATGTCGTATATAAATTGTGAACAACAAGGGACCCAGCACGGATCCCTGTGGAACACCGCTTGTGACGTGTCCCACATTGATTTCTCCCCATTTATGCAAACTCTGTGTTGCCTATTTGTTAACCATGCCTCAACCGAGGAACAAATTTCTCCACCTATTCCGTGTGCCTTAAGTTTCCTCAGTAGCCACTGATGTGGAACTCGCTCCACAGTTTGAGGACTATCCTAATCTATCATTCCTATGAATTTCTCTCACATGCAGTTCATGTGAGAGATAGCAGGAGTCCTATGGAAACACGCCCTAATGTTTTCCAGCCATTCCAGGGGATCTATCCCCGGACCTCAGTGTGTGAGCTGAGTGCACTTGAGATCGAGCTACAGAACACCATAGTACAGAGATTCTTAACCGCAGGGTATCCATACCCCTTGGAGGCATGAATACCAGCAGGGTATACATACCCCATGGGGGGTATGGAAACCGAATGAAGGAATGGGACTCACTTACTAAAGAATTTGTTCCTAGTTTTCCATATGTAAAGTAAATCCAAGCTTTTGAAATCATTTGAAGTCATATGGGAACATATTGAGCAGTAAACTGGAGATCTGTAATCGTAAGAAAAAGGTTAAGACCCCGCTGGTATTTCGGTGTTTACTTTGTCAAACCAAGGTTCACTTAAAACAATAATAATCAAGATTATCAGACATAGTGATTGCGGATAATTCCTAACTTTTGGGAAATATAATTTTTATTTAATTTCTTCTTCCATTGGTTACCTGACTACTTGTGGCAAGATGTCTGCTCCATCCTCCTCCTCCCCTCACCAGGACCCATACCTCCCCTCACCATGGCTCACACCTCCCCTCACCAGGACTCACACCTCCCCTCACCAGGGCTCACACCTCCCCTCACCAGGACTCACACCTAACCTCACCAGGACTCATACCTGACCTCACCAGGACTCACATCTCCCTTCACCAGGACTCACACCTCCAATCACCAGGACTCACACCTGACCTCATCAGGACTCACACCTCCACTTACCAGGACCCACTCCTTCCCTCATCAGATCTCACACCTTCCCTCACCAGGACTCACACCTTTCCTCACCAGGACTCACACCTCCCCTCACCAGGACTCACACCTAACCTCACCAGGACTCACACCTGACCTCACCAGGACTCACACCTCCACTTACCAGGACCCACTCCTTCCCTCATGAGATCTCACACCTTCCCTCACCAGGACTCACACCTTTCCTCACCAGGACTCACACCTTCCCTCACCAGGACTCACACCTTTCCTCACCAGGACTCACACCTGACCTCACCAGGACTCACACCTAACCTCACCAGGACTCACACCTGACCTCACCAGGACTCACATCTCCCTTCACCAGGACTCACACCTGACCTCATCAGTACTCACACCTGACCTCACCAGGACTCACACCTTCCCTCACCAGGACTCACACCTTCCCTCACCAGGACTCACACCTTTCCTCACCAGGACTCACACCTGACCTCACCAGGACTCACACCTAACCTCACCAGGACTCATACCTGACCTCACCAGGACTCACATCTCCCTTCACCAGGACTCACACCTCCAATCACCAGGACTCACACCTGACCTCATCAGGACTCACACCTCCACTTACCAGGACCCACTCCTTCCCTCATCAGATCTCACACCTTCCCTCACCAGGACTCACACCTTTCCTCACCAGGACTCACACCTCCCCTCACCAGGACTCACACCTAACCTCACCAGGACTCACACCTGACCTCACCAGGACTCACACCTCCACTTACCAGGACCCACTCCTTCCCTCATGAGATCTCACACCTTCCCTCACCAGGACTCACACCTTTCCTCACCAGGACTCACACCTTCCCTCACCAGGACTCACACCTTTCTCACCAGGACTCACACCTGACCTCACCAGGACTCACACCTAACCTCACCAGGACTCACACCTGACCTCACCAGGACTCACATCTCCCTTCACCAGGACTCACACCTCCCATCACCAGGAGTCACACCTGACCTCATCAGGACTCACACCTTCCCTCACCAAAACTCACACCTTCCCTCACCAGGACTCTCACCTTCCCTCACCAGGACTCACACCTCCCCTCACCAGGACTCACATCTCTCTTCACCAGGACTCACACCTCCCCTCACCAGGACTCACACCTGACCTCATCAGTACTCACACCTGACCTCACCAGGACTCACACCTTCCCTCACCAGGACTCACACCTGACCTCACCAGGAATCACACCTAACCTCACCAGGACTCACGCCTGACCTCACCAGGACTCACACCTAACCTCACCAGGACTCACACCTAACCTCACCTGGGCTCACACGTGATCTCACCAGTACTCACCCCTGATATCACCAGGACTCACATCGCCCTTCACCAGGACTCACACCTCCTTTCACCAGGACTCACACCTGACCTCATCAGGACTCACACCTTCCCTCACCAGGACTCACATCTTTCCTCACCAGGACTCACACCTGACCTCACCAGGAATCACACCTAACCTCACCAGGACTCACACGTGACCTCACCAGTACTCACACCTGACCTCACCAGGACTCACATCTCCCTTCACCAGGACTCACACCTCCCCTCACCAGGACTCACACCTGACCTCATCAGGACTCACACCTTCCCTCACCAGGATTCTCACCTCCCCTCACCAGGACTCTCTCCTGACCTCACCAGGACTAACACATCTCCTCACCAAGACTCACACCTCCCCTCACCACAACTCACACCTCCCTTCTCCAAGACTCATACCTTCCCTCACCAGGACTCACACCTCCCCTCACCAGGACTCATTCCTGACCTCACCAGGACTCACACCTCCACTTACCAGGACCCACTCCTTCCCTCACCAGATCCCACACCTTACCTCACCAGGACTCACGCCTTTCCTCACCAGGACTCACACCTGACTTCACCAGGACTCACACCTTCCCTCACCAGGACTCATTCCTGACCTCACCAGGACTCACACCTCCACTTACCAGGACCCACTCCTTTCCTCACCAGATCTCACACCTTACCTCACCAGGACTCACACCTTTCCTCACCAGGACTCACACCGGACCTCACCAGGACTCACACCTCCCCTCACCAGGACTCATTCCTGACCTCACCAGGACTCACACCTCCACTTACCAGGACCCACTCCTTCCCTCACCAGATCTCACACCTTACCTCACCAGGACTCGCACCTTTCCTCACCAGGACTCACACCTGACCTCACCAGGAATCACACCTAACCTCTCTAGGACTCAAACCTTCAATCACCCTCTCACCACTTTTAGCTCCAGCAAGATTTTTCTAAAGCTTGCCCTGCACAAAAGGTTACACCGTCTTTCTGATACAAGCTTATGTCAATAATGAGCTCGTTCCTCAATACAATGCTGTCTATGGTACCTGTAATGTTATCACAAATATCGTTGATCCTCGAGCCTGGAAAATATAACTTTCTCTTACTCTTGTTACTGTGACAAAATTGTCTTTTCTGCCTAACCCCTTATTGTTATCTGAGGATTTCTGGTGGAAATTAGGCTGGACAATCTGTTGTTTTCGCCTGGGAACTTCTGAAACAATACAGAGTGTGGAACAGCTAGGATCTATTGTACTTAGTTAGGTGGTCTATTGTACTTAGTTAAGTGGTCTATTGTACTTAGTTAAGTGGTCTATTGCACTTTGTTATGTGGTCTCCCACTACAGATATTTTTACCAATTTTTACTACTGTAAAACTCATGAGAAGTTCTTTTCCACATGTTGAAAGACGTGTAAATTTTATTCATCATTTTCCTGAGAAACTGGAACCTTCAACGTCCCTCTTGAATGTATTGATGCACAGGGGCTTAGACATGCAAAACTTGAAATAGTTTTCCAGGGTCATGCAGGAGCCGAAACATATCTTTTTTTATTTTGATATGTTTTTATAAATAAAACTAACCTGTATCTATATACACTGAAGATATCAGACAACAATGATGAAAAAAATGGTTGTTTATTTCTGCTAGTTTTGGTTTTCCATCGTATGTTTATACAGGCAGCAGTTACTGTCAGCTCTTACTGTCAGCTGTTATTCTCAGCGATGGTGATGCCCTCACATGATAATTACTGACAGAGTCTGTATTCTCTCACAAGTTATTACTAACAGCATAAGTATCCCTTTAATGCCGTTAAGCAATGTGTTGGTATCCCGTTGCATGCAGTTACTGCAAGGTTTAGTATTTCCTGTGTTGGCAGAGTTGGTTTTTCTTAAACAGAATTGCAGAAGTTGAATTTTAAAAATAGAATAGAAGGCATGGAAAACGATGTTGGTAAAGGAGAATGAAGAGGCTTTAATAAAAAGAATTAAGGATAAAAGTGTTAAGAATAAGAGGATTGGGAATCAGTTAAATATGCGTAGCAAAAATAAAAAGCGTTTGAGATATATAAGTAATGACGAATACTAAGAGTGGTAGATATGAATGAAGGAGGGAAATGAGAAATGTGAAAGAAAAATAAGGAGAAAGTGGGAAAGAGAGCGGGTGAAAGACAAAAGGAATAAAGATGGAGAGAGAAACAAAGGGATAAGAGAGAGACAGTGGATACGAACAATCAATAAGTATAAATAAATACTTGATTCACTGGCACAACATGATACTCTACATTTTATTCACCAAAAAATTAGTTCAAACATTTTTATAGAAAATCATTACACACAATACAAGTTAATTATAACTGTTCAACTTCGGGATTAATATAATTAAAAAAAAAGTAAAAAGCAAGTCCACTCTTACTCTATGATTTTTCTGTGTAAATAAACAAACAATAAAACAGACAAAGTGAATGAAATAAATGTGTGTATAAGGAATGAAAGTAAATAGGGTAAGAACCCCTCTCACCTCGTGAGGGGAGCAGCCCCTCTCACCTCGTGAGGGGAGCAGCCCCTCTCACCTCGTGAAGGGAGCAGCTCCTCTCAGCTCACGGTCGGTGCTCTCCTTTACTCCTGAGACGTGCGGAGATCCTTCCCTGAAAGAGGAATGGTGATCATTCTCTGGTGAGGGGATAAATGTTCATCCACTGTGAGATGCACTTGGCTTTTCCCCTCGCGAGTGTCCCTGGCCTCCTTCAGTCCTTGACGCCGCAGTACTCTTCCCCTTGTGACCACCGCGGGTCTCCTACCCTCTGCATTGTTGCATATTTAAATTTTCAATACACTCTCCCCTCACCAGTTAGTCTCTTGGATTTCCCTCATTGTATTTCCACAAAAAAATATTTTTAGATGCTTACCCTCAATGTTTTCCCCTCAGAACGACTCAGAAAATGACTTCATTGTTCCCCAATCTAGAGTATTACCCTCATTCTCCCCCCTCACCAGTCACTGTAAAGTATTACCCTCAGTGGCTCCCCTCACCAGTCGCTGTGCTGTATTACCCTAAGTCTCTCCCCTCACCAGTCACTGTGCTGTATTACCCTCAGTCTCTCCCCTCACCAGTCACTGTACTGAATTACCCTTAGTGTTTCCCCTCACCAGTCATTATGCTGTATTACCCTCAGAGTTTCCTCTCATCAGTCGCTGTGCTGTATTACCCTCAGTGCTTCCTCCCCTCACCAGTCACTGTGCTGTATTACCCTCAGTGCTTCCTCTCACCAATCACTGTGCTGTATTACCCTCAGTCTCCCCCCTCAGCAACCACTCTGTTGTATTACCCTCAGTGTCCCCGCTCACCAGTCATTGTAATGTATTACCCTCTGTGTCTCCCCTCACCAGTCATTGTAATATATTACCTTCAGTGCCTCCCCTCACCAGTCATTGTAATGTATTACCCTCAGTGTCTCCCCTCACCAGTCATTGTAATGTATTACCCTCAGTGTCTCCCCTCACCAGTCATTGTAATGTTACCCTCAGTGTCTCCCCTCACCAGTCATTGTAATGTATTACCCTCAGTGTCTCCCCTCACCAGTCATTGTAATATATTACCTTCAGTGCCTCCCCTCACCAGTCATTGTAATGTATTACCCTCAGTGTCTCCCCTCACTAGTCATTGTAATGTATTACCCTCAGTGTCTCCCCTCACTAGTCATGTAATGTATTACCCTCAGTGTCTCCCCTCACTAGTCATAGTAATGTATTACCCTCAGTGTCTCCCCTCACCAGCCACTGTGCTGTATTACCCCTCAGTGTCTCCCCTCACCAATCAATTTGCTTCATTACCTTCAGAGTTTCCCCTTACCAGGCAATTTGCTTTATTACCCTCAGTGTCTCCCCTCACTAGGCAATCTGTTGTATAACCCTGAGTATCTCCCCTCAACCTGTGTACTGATTACCCTTACTGTCTCCAATCACCTGGTAACGTTTCCCTCTCACCATTATCAGGGTGAATTCCCCTCAGTATCTTCCCTCAGAAGCAGTTTGCTGGATTACCCTCTGTGCCTCCCTTTACAAGCCAGTGTGCTGGAATACCCTCAGTGTCTCCCCTCACTAGACATTCTTTCCTTTCCCCAGACAGACTCTTGTATGATCTCTTTTGTATTCCCTAACCAGAGTCTCCTCTTACCGGACAATCCTCAGGATTATCATCCGTGACATTCTTCACTCTTCACCGTTATTCTGACTGAATGCTTTCACTGCAGACCCGCCGAGACAGTCTGCTGAAATGTCATCCTTCTCACATTCTGTAGGAGTACTCTCAGTCTTTCAGCATACAATGCAGCAGACAGCATTGTATGATGAAACACTGTATTACCCTCAGTGTCATGCTTCACCAGTATGACTGCTGGATTACCATCAGTGTCGTGCCTCACCAGTATGACTGCTGAATTACCATCAGTGTCGTGCCTCACCAGTATGACTGCTGGATTACTTTTAGTGTCATGCCTCACCAGTATGTCTGCTGGATTACCATCAGTGTCATGCCTCACCAGTATGACTGCTGGATTACTTTTAGTGTCATGCCTCACCAGTATGTCTGCTGGATTACTATCAGTGTCATGCCTCATCAGTACGTCTCCTGGATTATTGTCAGTGTCATTCCTCACCAGAATGTCTGCTGGATTACAATTAGTGTCATGCCTCATCAGTATGACTGCTGGATTACCATCAGTGTCATACCTCACCAGCATGACTGCTGTATTACCATCAGTGTCATGCCTCACCAGTATGACTGCTGGATTACTTTTAGTGTCATGCCTCACCAGTATGTCTGATAGGATTACCATCAGTGTCATGCCTCATCAGTACGTCTCCTGGATTATTGTCAGTGTCATTCCTCACCAGTATGTCTGCTGGATTACAAACAGTGTCATGCCTCACCAGTATGACTGCTGGATTACCATCAGTGTCATACCTCACCAGCATGACTGATGTATTACCATCAGTGTCATGCCTCACCAGTACGTGTCCTGGATTACCTTCAGTGTCATGCATCATCTGTATGACTGCTGGATTACCATCAGTGTCACGCCTAACCAGAATGACTGCTGGATTACCATCAGCGACATGTCTCACCAGTATGACTGCTGGATTACCATCAGTGTCATGCCTCACCAATATGTCTGCTGGATTACCATCAGTGTCATGCCTCATCAGTACGTCTCCTGGATTACTGTCAGTGTCATGCCTCACCAGTATGTCTGCTGGATTACCATCAGCGTCATGCCTCACCAGTATGACTGATGGATTACCATCAGTGTCATGCTTCACCAGTATGTCTCCTGGATTACCTACAGTGTCATGCCTCACCAGTATGTCTGCTGGATTACCATCAGTGTCATGCCTCATCAGTATGTCTGCTGGATTACAATCAGTGTCATGCCTCACCAGTATGACTGCTGGATTACCATCAGTGACATACCTCACCAGCATGACTGCTGTATTACCATCAGTGTCATGCCTGACCAGTATGTCTCCTGGATTACTTGCAGTGTCATGCCTCACCAGTATGACTGCTGGATTACCTTCAGTGTCACGCCTCACCAGTAAGTCTGCTTAATTACCATCAGTGTCATGCCTCACCAGTACCTGTCTGGATTACCATCAGGACATGTCTCATCAGTATGACTGCTGGATTACCATCAGTGTCATACCTAACCAATATGTCTGCTGGATTACCATTAGCGCATGCTCATCAGTACGTACTCCCGGATTACCATCAGTGTCATGCCTCACCAGCATGTCTGCTGGATTACCATCAGTGTCATGCCTCATCAGCACGTCTCCTGGATTACCATCAGTGTCATGCTTCACCAGTATGTCTGCTGGATTACCTCCCGTGTCATGCCTCACCAGTATGTCTGGCTGATTACCATCGTCATGCCTCACAGTATGTCTGCTGGATTACTACAGTGTCATGCCTCACCAGTATGACTGCTGGATTACCATCAGTGTCATACCTCACCAGTAAGTCTGCTGGATTACCATCAGTGTCATGCCTCACCAGTACATGTCCTGGATTACCTTCAGTGTCATACGTCATCAGTATGACTGCTGGATTACCATTCAGTGCCATGCCTCACCAGTAGTCTGCTTAATTACCATCAGTGTCATGCCTCACCAGTACTGCTGGATTACCATCAGCGTCATGCCTCTCCCGTATGTCTCGCTGGATTAACATCAGTGTCAGCTAACACAGATGACTGCTGGTCATTACCATCAGTGCTCATTGCCTCATCTCACCAGATGTCTGCTGGATTACCATCAGTGACATGTCTCACCAGTCTCCTGGATTACCTTCAGTGTCATGCGTCATCAGTATGACTGCTGGATTACCATCAGTGCCATGCCTCACCAGTATGACAGCTGGATTACCATCAATGTCATGCCTCTCCAGTATGTCTCCTGGATTAACTTCAGTGTCATGCATCATCAGTATGACTGCTGGATTACCATCAGTGTCATGCCTCACCAGTATGACTGCTGGATTACTATTCAGTAGTACATGTCTACCCAGTTTAATGACTGCTGGATTACCATCAGTGCATGCCTCACCAGTATGACTGCTGGATTACCATCAGTGTCATGCCTCACCAGTATGACTGCTGGATTACCATCAGCGTCATGCCTCACCAGTATGTCTGCTGGATTACCAGCATGAATCATACATACAGTATGACTGGATTAATCAATGGTCATGCCTCCCCAAACCTTTTCATACATACATTAGTAGGATTTTCAGCTCATAGATCTTCGTTGTGTTGGTTATAGTGAATAATATGAGTATTACCATCATGTATGATTAGTGTTGGATTAACTTCTGTATAACGTCACGTACTGCGGAGTACATACTGTCTGCCTTATATATTGCCTGATTCTTATCATGACACGTCTCACCATATTTTTTTGTCATGTTGCCTCACTTAGAAATTACTGCGATTATCGTTTATTATCATAAATTATTTCAATTCTGCCTCCATTAGTGTCTGCTCCGCATAAAATTACAGCATATTCTGGTTAATGTTATGATATTTCCCCACCTTTTCATTAAAGGTATTTAGTGCATGGATTCTCGTTGAAATTGTGTGGAATAATATTTATTCACTCACACTTTTGATTAGTTGCAGTGAGCCTGTCTAAGCACGAGGCGAGACGATACTGTTGCCTAATATTTGCATCTTATCTTTGATTCACTTTCGTAATTTTTTTGTCATTGTTTTGACTCACTTAGAAATTACTTCGTACTTATCTGTTTATTATCGAATAAATTATTTGAATTTTGAACCATCATTAGTTCTCCGCATAAATTACATTTACTCGTTATGTTCATGTTATTTCCATCTATTCTATTTAAAGGAATTGTGATGGATTCTCCGAAATATTGTGGAAGATCATTCTTTTCAATTCACACTGGTGATATTTCATTCAGTACCTTGCAAGCACTGAGGCTGAGACAGAAAAGCGTTCCTAAAATCGATCAGATTGCTCTTACAGTAGGCTGCCTTCACTGCCAAGAACTGAAGTAGTGAGTAGAATTTAGCTTTTCAGTCACTTTTTGGGGTTTTGAAATCAAGATAAGTAACAGTATTTGAGCATCTTACCTTCTGTCGCGTTAGAGTCATTGTGGTGCAGAGAAATAGTCTTCAGAAATCAAGGATTTTTCCAATTTTACGTCAAGCTAATGAGCCTTGTGTGTTGTATATCAAGGGTGAGGCACGAGAGAGTGGAGTTGTGGCAGCTGACGAAAAGGTCAACACCCGATGTTGATTTCAAAAAATATTAAGACCCAGAGGAGATGAAAGTAAGGAGGTGTGATTTGCGGATAATTCCAAATAGAAACAGAAGAGGACAGAGGGGAGAGAGGAAAACTTTTGTGGAAAGGCTATCAGAAAACATGGAGGCGAAGCAGATGATATAGAGAAGAGCAAAGAAACTTATCTAAAAATACAGTGAGCTCTGGAAGGAAAGGAAGTAAGAGAAGGAGAGAAGGTCACTGACTGTACGTGGTCTTTAGGAGGTTGAAGGGACGACGACTGATGAAGTAATGGCAGCAGATGAAAGGGAGATTTAAAGCATCCTTGAACAAACATGGTGTGAAGGTGATGGGGAAAATTTTTGAGAGAACTGGACGTATACACGGGACATAATACGACCTGTCACATATGTGGTAAAGGAGTGAGGCTAGAGTTGAAATTCAACCACATCAGAAAGAAAACACTGGACGAAAAGAGGGAAAGAAGCCATTAGGAATAGCTAATAGCTTAATAAAAGATTTAGGGGTTATTCTCAGTGGAATCGCAAATGTTGTCATAGAGTAAAGGAGAGAACAGGCCAAGGAACTACTGAGTGAGCTAGATACTTCGAAGGAAACGCGACCAACAGACAACATTTCTCCTTGAGTTCTGCGAGAGTTAGCAGAGGAACACAGTGAACCACTAGTAACAATCTTTAACTACTCAATTGAAACAGGGTTGCTACGAGAGATCTGGAAGACAGTTGATACTGAACTACAGGCCAGTGTTAACATCATTCGATAAGCGAGAGTGAGACGAGGTCAGGGCCCAACGTGAGACTTTTATCAAGCGTTAATGCATTTCCAGGCCCTGGATCACCCACTTATCTGTCGTTTAAGTATACACGTTAACACTCGCGGTGACCGACACTTAAACACTAACCCTGATCCACAGCCCATCGATCTCTATCTCCATCACTTCCCCTCTCCTTGTGGGAAGGCTGGTGGATGGGCATTGTTGACACGCTCGTCCCCACACACTAGCTTTAGAGATATAGCCTCATCCCATCACTGCACCTGACACATTCACTTTTTCTGTTGTAACGGTGCACAAGGACTTGACAGCACTCAGGAAGGTTCCTCAACTATTCACGCTGGGTTTGGTTGATAGTGGCCCTTCTATCCGGTCAGTGCTCTTAATATCGTTGTGCCGCCTGACCGGCCAGTATACTGTGCACCCTCATACTCATCTTGTGAACGTAGAGCAAAAGAAAAGAATTACCGAGGTCACAGTGAGTCTTTGTTATACTTACTAGTCATTGTTACGTCAATAGAAAGAATTGTTAGTAATTGTTAGTAATTAATAATAAGGATTGTGGATGATTAGTTTCTGGAAGGATAGATGGACATGGTGTTATCAAAAGCTCTTTCAATCACCACGCACCAGCTGGAGTCCCTACATGTGTTTCATTTCACGAATTCTATCAGCAACACTAGATATTTTGGAAGTTGTAGAACAGCCCAGAATAGTGTTCAGGGATTCATTGTGTGTTTTATCGATGTTTTTATATCTATTAGCGAATTGTTGGTTAATTTTACTCACAGCAATTAGTGTTCATGGAATAGTAATACGTAGATAATACATCTGTCATTAATTTTCAAGCTCATCATTTACAATTACCAATGTTTCTGTTAAACACTTTGTTTTTTTCTGCAGAAATTCTAAATTAAAAATTTTCTCAGGTTTTTGCATATGATTCAGAGAGGTCTGTATTTCATGATGTGTTTCAGTATATGCAAGAATATCATCAGCATAACGAATTGTGATGTTGCTGGGGGTATCTGGTATATATGGATGTAGGGAATTAAGTCCTTAAACAGTGCAATACTTATACTTGGAAAGTGTCAGGTTGCATTTCTTTAGTATCACTTTTGCATCCTTGCAGCTGTGAGATAGTCAAACATTAAATATAAAGTAGATCATCAATGTTCATTTTAGCTACATCATACAAAATAACTTCCATATTTGCAACACTGTGAAGAGTTGTGCATTTGTACCTTTTGTTCCCATATACTGTTAAAAATGTTGCAACAAAATTTGGTACACCTTTGCAATATGTGATTTTATAAATACTGGGTTACATAAGACTGATGAAAAATATTTTGAGCATTACTAGCGGTCTCACTACGTTCACTGGGAAAATATCAGTAAAAATATATTAAAAAAGTACACTACATATATAGAGAAAAATGTTTTCCTAGATCAACTATATCTTAAGTATTTTAAAAGGGAAGGCAAGAACATGTAGACACGACCCCACCAAGTGAGAAGTGTCACGTGAATTCCGTTAAGTACTATTTTAACCCATCAAGACCTATTCCCAGTATTTATTTTATGCTCTTCAGATGATTTATAGTTACATTTTATTGTAACGCTAAAAAATCTTTCAGCTTTCCATCCATGGAACAATTAAATGAACAGTAAAATTATGGATGGTAAAATTATTTACTTAATTACTTCTGTGATTAATTTTCAAACAACAATTAAATTTTACTGAAAAATGAATGTTGATTAAAACAATATTTCAGAGAAATGTTTAATTCATTCGTTTTCGACCAGCAAGTTAAGCTTTTAATGAGCTCTTGTAATTATTAAGCTCAGCTACTGGTCATTTTCAGGATTATTTACAAAATATGTTTCATCTTACAAGCAGGAAAATATGGCGGGAAAAAACTGAGGAAGATCTCATTCACCAGTTTGTACACTGAACCATAACACACTTGCTGTATGATGACGCAAATGATGACGTTTTACACTGTCGCTTAAAGAAGATGAAATTCTCACTGATGACAATGTTGACAATAAAATAATAAGACAAAACGAATCTGTGAACTGTGAGATATTACATAAATATATAAGAAAACAGCACTACAGTAAGCTTATTGGCCCAAATTAGGTACGTTCACCTCAAGCCCAACACCACTACAAAAATATTTGGCCGACATATTTTTAATGCTACCTAAGCTTTGATAACCCTATTAACTCATGCACAAATCCCACTCATATCTAACCCCCTCTCATTAATGTATTAAATTCATTTAACCTACATTTGAAGCTACTCAAGGTCAGTGGTTACGTGTACCTTGCTCAGTGATGACGTGCTTGCTCAATGGTGATGTGTAACTTGCTCAGGGGTGACGTGTATCTTGCTCAGCGATGACGTGTACCTTGCTCAGTGAAGACGTGTCTGGTGTGTTCTCTCTGAAACTGACCCAAGATTGAGCAACTGAACCAGCAGCTGAAGGAGGAATTCAGGGTGGTTAAAATCGAGATATGGCTACTGATGGAGGAAAACAAGAAGATTCATGGTAATCCTGTTGTGAATCCTAAGGTCAAGAAAGGAACCTGGACTGATGGAGAGGTAGAAACGACGAAGAACCAGGATGCTGCTGTGGAAACTTCGAACCCATTCTCTATGCTGCTCGACAAATGTGAGTCAACTACTAGGAACGTCACAACAATTAACACAAGGAAGGTGAGAACATTGTGCTTGTTGGGGACAGTCAGATTAGGTACATGGATAGGGCCTTCTGCTTGAAGGATAGGAGTAGGAGACGGAGGGTTTGCTTTCCTGGGTCTGGGAAGGAGAATATTATTGGCTGGCTTGACAACATCATGAAAGGTTATACATGAATAGTGTACAATACCAACAAGATGAAAATTATAAACATATACAACATCTAGTTATCTTTATTGTAGAAATTTTGCCGACTAGTGGCTTTATCAATACAAATTCAAGGATACACAAATAACCCGCACATAGAAGAGAGGAGCTTACGACGACGTTTCGGTCCGACTTGGACCATATACAAAGTCACACTAACCAGAAGTGGAGCAGGACGGCTATATATAGGCAGGAAGAGGTAGTGGTGGTAGTAATAGTAGTAGTAGTAGTAGTAGTAGTAGTAGTAGTAGTAGTAGTAGTAGTAGTGGTGGTAGTAGTGGGGAACTAAGGAGGAGGAGCCAGTCAAATATAAAGAAAGTGGAGCACTGCAAGGAAGCTAGGTGCCCACAGAGGGAGAGCAAGCGCACAGAGGTGGGGGGAAGGAGAAGTGATGAAATAAATAATGAAGGAACAGAAACACGCGACAGAAGACAAAAAAAAAAAAAAAAGAAAGGGGAAGAGGGAGAAGAAGAAAAAATGAGGAATCAGGCTAAGTCACGGGTGTTCTGAAGTTTGGAGCATTTTACAATGTAGTGGGAGAGGAAGGCATCTACAGAGACGAAGCCACGACTAAGATTCATACAAGGAAAGTTGTGTATTAGAGAGGATTCAACAAGACGGCGACTGTTAGAGTTGGAAGTAGGAAGACAGTTTTAGCAGAAGACCAGTCAATAGGATGGCTATGATCTCTGACGTGACAGAAAAGAGCATTGCTAGTGTCGGCAAGCCTAACACTATTTTTGTGCTCCCTAAGTCTGTCAGAAAGAGATCGGCCAGTTTCTCCAAAGTATTGAAGAGGACAGGAGGAGCAAGAAATAGAGTAGATACCAGGAACATCTGTAGAGGAAGGAGAGGTATGAACGAGATTAGTGCGAAGAGTGTTAGTCTGGCGGAAAGTAAGCTTGATGTCTAAGGGACGGAGAGAATTGTTAAGATTAGAAAGACCGGAAATGTAGGGAAGGCAGAGGACAGAAGAGTTCCCAGGAGTAGAGAGCTTTGGAGAGAAGAAATTACGTTTAGCTCGTGAGAAGGCAGAGTCTATGAAATGGGAAGGGTAGCCAAGACGGGAAAACGAATTATGAAGAGTGGAAATTTCTGCTGGAAGGAACTGAGAATCACAGATGCGGAGGGCACGAAGAAAGAGGGGAAGCAGGGGAAGCATGATAGGAAAAGTAGTGAATGTACATGCCACTGTGCATAGGTTTTCGGTAAACGGAAAAGGAAAAACCTGTATCTGAGCGGTGGACATGGACATCAAGGAAAGGAAGCAAGGAATTAGATTCTCATTCAGCTTTAAACTTAATGGAAGGGGCAAGATTATTAAGAGCTTCAAGAAAAGGTTGGAAGAGATTGGAGTCATGAGGCCACAGAGCAAAGATGTCATCCACATAGCGGAGCCAGAGTGAAGGTTGCACATCGATGGTCGGAAGAAGAACAGTCTCGATGTATTCCTTGAAAAGATTAGCAAGGACAGGAGAGAGAGGAGAGCCCATAGCGACACCGAAGGTTTGAGAATAATATTTCCCTTGGAAGGAAAATGAATTAGAGTCCACACAGAGGCGGATAAGCTCAAGAAAGACTTCAATAGGTATAGGAAGATGTAGAAACCCTTCAAGGGCCTTCTCTCTAAGGAAATCAAGGACATCATCAAGAGGGGCATTGGTGAAGAGGGATTCAACGTCAAGACTAAGCATCTTACAGGTTGGGAGAGAGCCAGTTCAATGAAGTCTTGAGAGTGACGGAGGTGGGCAGGAGAAAAAGTACCAAGAAAGGAAGTGAGGGTTTTGGCCAACCAAAAAGCAAGAGAATAATAGACAGAACCTCTAGAGGATATGATAGGACGAAGAGGAATATCAGGTTTATGAGTTTTGGGAAGGCCATAGAAATAGGGAAGAGAGGGACAGATGACACGAAACCGTTGAACAAGGTCAAAGTCAGGAGGACAGAGGTCGGAGAGAATCCTTAGTTTCTTGTTGAAAGTTCCCTTGGTGCGATCAAGAGGGTTGGAAACGAGAGTAATGTAGGTACGTGAGTCAGAGAGCAAGACATCAGCTTTATGGAGGTAATCCTCGCGATCAAGGATAACTACCGAATTACCTTTGTCAGAAGATAGTATGACAATGTTAGTGTTAGATTTATGAGAAGAAAGGGCAAGTTGGCAACGGCGCGGAAGGTGGTGATTCTTAGGAAACAGACTAACAAGAGCAGGAAGGAGAGCGCCACGAAAAGTGGACAAGTCAGGAAGATTACGGGTGCGAGATTGACGAAAGGAATCAAAAGAGCTAATCAGGGCAATACCAGCACGAGGGGCAGGTGAAGTGGCAAAGGAAAGGCCAAAACCAAGAAGTTCAGGCTCATACTGAGAGAGTGAGACAGAAGACAGGTTAGTAACACAGTCAGTGAGGGAGAATTTAGACCAAGGGCTAGCTGAGATGAGACGTTGAAGTTTATTCTGTAGTTTAGAAGAATGAATTTGTGTATTCAAGCGAGCAGTGTCAAACGCAATGGTAGAGAGAAGGTTACAGAGATCCTGTGGTAGAGCCGCAAAGAGAGCACGTTGACTCTGACGGAAAGTAAAGAAGGCATCTTCAACCTGTGACTTAGTAGAAAGAATGAGCTGTTGAAGTAGGAGACGGGCATGATCAGGAAAGGGAGTGCTCAGTGGGTTGGGTTTCAGGAAGTGGGAGAAGGAAGGGGGCAGAACTTGTTCAGCATGACAGTCACGTAGGAAGCGAAGCTGATTCTTACGACGCCTGGTAGCAATAAGAGCAGCCTCATAAGATCGAAAGAGGGGTTTAAAAGAGGGAAGAACATTAAAAAAGTTGTAGAGAATATGACGCTTAACTTCTGGGTCCATAAATAACAAAAAAAGACACAATACCGTGACTGGAACGATACACAAATAACCCGCACATGAAAGAGAGGAGCTTACGACGACGTTTCGGTCCGACTTGGACCATTTACAAAGTCACACTGTATGCCATTAACCCTCAAGATCTTTTATGTATAATCCTGAGTTACCTACCCCGGGTTTTGCAAAATGATACAGGGGTTGGGGAAGTCTTGTTGCAGGGTATAGCAGGGCAAGTTATTGAAATTCAAGGACATAATTGGAAGACAGTAGAACTGTGTACAAAAGATGAGATGCTCAGTCCCTCAACCTTGTAATGGTTTTGCACTTCTTTCTGATATATACTGGCATCAGGTGGTAAGCGACGGGCAGCAGACGATGACATTGTCTTCAACTGCTCCCTGTCTGTCACTGGAAGGCGTGATACCTCAGTGGAAGTAGATCATACCTGAGGGTATGTTTATTTCTAGAGACTGTGTTTGTATCCAGCGAGAGTCGGTGGACATTGTCTTTTACTGGTCTCACACTAGGTGATACCTTGAAAACGTGCACTGACTGCCATCAGGTACATTTAGGAAATAAGGTTTTGTCTCCTCTTTATGAACTACATGCAAATTGTATGAATGGACCATGGGGGGGGGGTCATCTGATTCCCATGACCATGTGTGCCAAGGACACACCCAAATTTGTAACTTTAATATTTCTGTACATGAACCTTTTGTATGCCATTAACCCTCAAGATCTTTTATGTATAATCCTGAGTTACCCACCCCTGGTTTTACAAAATGATACAGGGGTTGGGGAAGTCTTGTTGCAGGGTAGAGCAGGGCAAGTAATGCCATTCGGCTGCTTTTCGGCAAAAAGTAACAGGCACCAAAGAAGTTATACCACCATAGAAAAGGAGGCTCTTTTCTTTAGTGTTGGCAGTGCAACATTTGGAGGTGTATATATCATCATCAGTTCACCCTATAACTGTGTATAGTGACCATAATCCTTTACGTTTCTTTCACTTAATGAGGAACCACAATCAGAGACTTACAAGGTGGGCCTTGCTTCTCCAACCTCTTAATCTTGTGATTCATTATGTGAAGGGAGCGGAGAATGTGGTTGCTGATGTCTTGTCTCGTGTTTAAAGTGCACGTTGTAATGTATAGTTCACTTATCTATTCTTATTTTGCAGTGATTTGCGGTAGACGAGTAGATGGAACCCTGGACCACCCAAAGGAGAAGGGCAGGTTGAGCTGGAGGTATCAGGATTCCCTAGTGTGTGTGTGTTTTGGGGGGTAGTCACATCAAGTGCAATGCCTAGGTAAGGTATGCGATGTTTCTAGGTGTTGGCTGGAATGCCTTGTCTCTGTTTTATGTTGGTAAAGGGACTGTTGAATGTGTGGGCTGGTGGTGATGCCCTCCACTTGTTGGGTCATGTCTCTTGATCCGAGGTGTTTGGGTTCTCCAGGACTCTTTTCAATTTTTCCTTTTTGGATCACCGCTGGGGTGACTCCAGGGTCCTTGGAATGACATGCAGGTGTCGGCCTGGGAGATCCACCTTTTGGGGGTCTTCAATGATGACTCCAGAGTTTTACAGCCAAAGTCCCACCAACATATTATGTGACTATCCACCCGTTGTTTTTGGGGCCTGATGTTTTCCCCCCTCCTGTGCTCTCCTGATTCTCACAGAGGTGTGTCATGGGGAACCAGTTTTGTTTACTAAAGATTGCTGTGGGATGGGAGTGATAATGCAATGTTGCTTTCTAAGTAGAATTTAACAAGTAAAATCTGTTTTTTTTTTCTTTGAACTCCTTCTGGAAAATGTACTTACTGTTTAAAAAATTTTTTTGGTGGCACATAAAGTTTGGCCTGCCTTGCAACATACTAAGCTTTGGTGTTACTTCATAAAATGGCATTCCTCAGGGGCACTTATGTACAAAGTTAACTTGCTAGTTTATAAGTTTGCTTGATGTAATTTAGGTAAAATGCATCTACGCCGGTGCCTGGCCAGCGCTGTGTTGTGATGGTGTCTTTTCCTAACACAATTGTCTAAGAGCGTGACTGTGGGCTCCTTTGGCATAGAACTTGATCACTTTTATGTTCGGTGAGTTTCACATGCCTGCAATATAGTACCTCAGTTTGTTAATATTGCATATTTGTAGTACCAAAAGACCTTGATTTTATGGTGGTCATTCCCCAGTTATCATTTTGCCCGTTGCCTCAGACCTTAACGTGGGGTTTATTTTCTTTCTTTTTCCTTTTGCCTAGTGGTGCCTGTAGGGACCCCGCTAGCAGAGTGAGACCTATGGTCTGGGGGTGAGGGTGTTATGCAGGGTTCTGCATGACATTGTAATGTATATATATTGGAGAAGTGTGCCATAATAGTATGAATGTTATAAATGTAAAGAATAATTTTATAATTCATAATGTGCATTTGGGGGTACTGTAAAGTACTCTAACGGTAATTATAAAGAAATCCTGCTAGGTATACATTTTCCATCTGTTTGGGTACGCAGGGTAAGCATGGCTGGGTGGAGTCACATGGAGTCAGCATGGTGTGGAGGCTGGTGTCGGAGATGCTGTGTATTTAAGCTAAGTTTGTAGTTGTGTACTCCTTTTGTTTAGCTAACCCAAGTCATAGGCTCTTCTATGGCTTACCTGTATGTTCATCTAGACTCTGACATGGTCAGGGTGCTGTGGGATGAGTGAGGAAATAAGAAATGGAGTTGGTATTTGAGTAGTGACGACCTGGCGCTAACTAGGCGAGTGTTATAGTTGCTGGACCGCCAGCCGCCTGCTTCTTCTGCCCTCTATGTGGGAGTTTAGGATAGGAGATACATGAAAGTGTTTTATAGAGTGTGTATATAGTGTTATGTTGAATAAATAGATACATTTTCCTAATTAGGCTTTTTTGCCTAACCCTCTGTTAACCAACCCATTGAAGTAACAAATACTGGTTTAGCGCTTTCTGGTTTGACTGGGATAGCCCTGGGTGGCCTGTTTATGCTTGAGATGAGTGTAACTTTTACATTTGCCCTTAGACAAGGCTCAAGCCACCAGCTATTCTACTTTTCTGCGTAACACAAGTGTAAAGTCCTAGTCTTTGGGAATGAAAACAACCCTCGACGTTATAAACTAGGTGAAGTAAAATTTGATCATACAGAGTGTGAAAAGGACTTGGGAGTCATGGTAAGAAGAAATCTAAAGCCAAGACAGCAGTGCATGAGTGTGCACAATAAGGCTGACAGATGGTTAGGTTTTATTTCAAGAAGTATAAGTAACAGGAGTCAAAACGTTATTCTTCAGCTCTGTACATCACTTGTGAGGCTTCACTTGGATTATGCCGCTTAGTTTTGGTCTTATTACAGGATGGATATAAATTCACTGGAGAACATACAGAAAAGGATGACTAAAATGATTCACTGTGTAAAGAATCTTCCATATGAAGATAGACTTAGATGCTTTAATCTTCACTCTCTTGAGAGAGGTAAAATGAGAGGATATATCATAGAAGTGTATAAGTGGATGAAGGGCATAAGCAAAGGAGATATTTTTTAAGATACTGAAGATATCGAATCAGATAAGAACTAGAAACAACTGATTTAAGTTAGATAAATTTAATTAAACTTAGAAAGGACATAGGTAAATACCGATTTTCAGAGTTGACGACGTGTGAAACACTCTTCTGAGTAGGCTAATTGAGGCTAGGACCCTGGGTAGCTTTAAAAAGATATTGGACAAATATATGAGTAGGAGAGGCTTGGTTTGATTGGTGTCGTTGGTACCCGATTAAATTCTCAAGTAGCTCTGGGAAGCGGTGGTTTTGATAAGCACTTGCCTTGTTTGGGCTAGTAGGTTTTCTGCAGTACCTCAGTGTGCTGCTCCTAGAACTTCATGGATCAGGTTCGGAGTTGCTGGGACTAGGAACTCTGGGAACACTAGCAGGTGGACCAGTCTGCTAGTCTAGCCTCTCAGAAAAGTACTCTTTAATTGACACGTAAGTCCCTCTGTAGAATAGTCGAATTGACCTGAAGGTCAGCATCTTACTTGGTCAGGAAACAAAGGACTGGTGACCAAAGTGTCTTGACATTGGACTCTAGATCTTCAGCAGAGAAGAAGTGGTCTGCACAAACAAAAGTGATATCTCGACAGATCATCAGCAGCGACGTTCTACTTACCAAGAACGTAGCAGATTTCTTGGTTATTGTCGTTGAAAATTAGAAAACACAGAGTATGCTTTCCTAAGAGATTCTCATCTGCATAGAGAGACAAAAGCAAGTGATCAGTGTAAATCTTAATAGGAAATTGGTAGATAATGGCTCAGAACTGACTCAAGGCTCAGACAGTGGCTAAGGCTTCAAGCTCTATCAATGACCACTTTGTTTCAGCTTAGGAAAGCGCACAACTATAGTAACCTATTAGCTGTTGCTTACTATCGAACTTCTGTGAAGGGACGACACCAGTGCCAACTTTGTTGGCATCCACTGTAAAGATAAATTCCTTCGTTAAGTTAGGAAATTTGAGAACAGGGGTTGACTTTAGGTGTAACAAAGACCCTGTCCTGGTCTCAAATCAACTCAGAGGGCACATCTTACTTGTGAAGCCAGATTAATGGTGTAGATAAGGGTAAAAAACCAGTTTTGAAGCTGGACCTCTTCACTAACAATGACGATCTGATATGTAATATTACTGTATCAAAGATAATACACTCACATCACAACATAATTGAAGTACAGACATTTATGCACAGGTCTCCTGACCAGCAAAAGGAGAGCAGTCATGAAGGTCTCTTCACGAAATTCAATTTCAATAACAAAAACACAAAGGGATCAAGTAAACCATGTCCTAAATGAAGAAAGTTAGGAAGATATCTTAAACAACACGGATTCGAACATTTGTCTTGAAAAAATTAATTCTGTGGTTCTTGAGATCTGCTCAAAACACATTCCATTAAGAAAAAGAAAGAGCAGATGTAAACTAGAAAGAGAGAGATGTTTCCTATACAGACGAAGGCGAAGTGTCACAGAGCTGCTGAGTGGGACCGATATATCTGAAATACAAAAGGAGGCACTAGTCAATGAAATTGCAAATATCGAATTTAAGCTGAAAGAATCTTACAGGAGAAAAGAATCACAGGAAGAACTAAAAGCCATAAAGGTAACTGAAAAAAAAAATACTTCTTCTTTTATGTCAAATCTAAGGGAAAAACAACATCCAGTATTGGACCCCTGCTTAGGAGAGACGGGACATACGCAGATGACAACCAAGAAATGACTCAGTGTTTAGCGATTCATTGTCCAGACTAAGCGTTAACAATCCAAATGAATTCTTAATGAATGAAACCCAAATTTGGTCATCTCAAAAGTCTCGGATATTATTATATAAATATAAATATTTCCATAAAATTTGGTAGTGTATATATGAATTCAGTAATGATCTGGGTGTGTACAGAACGTTTTTATTGTCCTTCCAGATCAATCAGAAATTTTTCTACGGTGAGTCCTCCAAGGCTAAATCTAAATTTGTCTGTGTTTGGGACAATAGTGACTCAGATCAAGACCCAGATGACCTGGATGTGGTGGACACTGATGATGAATACTTGCCACCAGATGCAGAGGTGTCAACAGACAAGGAGGAGGAAGCTGGGCCACAAGCAAAAAAGCAAAAATTGAACAAGAGGAAGAAACATATTACTGTGGAGGAATACCCTGATGAAGAACAGCTTCAAGATGATCTTGCTTCTCAAGGAGACACCCAATGGAAGAATAAGAACATCCAGACTGACCCTTTGCCTGCATATCAACATGTAAAGCCTATTTAAATTAGGTGTGCATATGATTATTTTACAGACTTTTTTCACTCAAGACATGATAGACCACATTGCATTTCAAACTAATTTGTATGCCCGGCAAAAAGACATACATACTACTTTTCAAACAGATTCTGAGGAAATAACTAGGTTCATAGGTATTCTGTTGCATATGGGTTACACTGTACAGCCATCCATTGAGGACTATTGGAGAAGTGCACATAGGATAACTCAAGTTGCAGAAGTCATGGGATCAAAGAGATTTAGGTTGCTGAGGCGTACCATTCATTTCAATGATAACACACAAAAGAAGGATAATGACAGATTCCACAAAATAAGGCCTCTTTACACTACACTAACTAAAGCTTGCTTGAAAGTTCCTGCTACACCCAAGCAGTCTGTTGATGAAGTTATGGTTGCTTTCAAGGGTAAAACAGCTGGAAACCTAAGGCAATACATCAAAAACGAACCAGACAAGTGGGGTTTCAAACTCTTCTGTCGTGCCAGTGAAGATGAAATCATACATGATATACTCATGCATCAAAGTAACCTAACTTTTGAGAACCATCACATAAAGCTGCCAAATGAAGAAAGTAAACTCCCAATGAGTTCCAGGATTGTTCTTGTACTTGCAGCATCTCTCGGCCAAAGAAAAACATCAGAGTCTATGCTGATAATTTCTTTTCAAGTATACCTTTGGTCAAGGTACTGAGAAACAAGTATAACTGCAGGTACACTGGAACAATACGTGATAATAGATGTGGTAAGCCACAACTGATGCCTGTGAAACAAATGGAAAAGAGTAATGTGGCCAGGGACAATTTTGAATTCAAAAGCAATGATGATATCCTTCTTGTAAGATGGAAGAACAACAAAGTTGTGACTCTAGTCACAAATGATGTCGGAGTTTATCCTTTGAGTCTTATTGAAAGATATGACAAGGCATCAAAGAAGAAAGACCACTTTGAGTGCCCAGGCATCATCAAGAACTACAATGCACACATGGGAGGTATAGACAAAAGTAACATGTTGGTCCATCTTTACAAAACACCAATGAAATAAAAGCGTTGGTACATGCGGCTCTTTGCTTATGTTTTGGATCTTGCTGTTGTGAATGCATGGCTTCTTTACTGTCGTGATTGTCGGTCACTAAACCTGCCATGCACACCACTGAAGCTATTCACGCTTGACATCTCTGTCACTGCAAAACCCAAAGGACAAAATTCCAACCGCACCAGCACGAGTCTAACTCGAGACTCACCCAGTACTTCTTTGGTTGACAGTAGTGAGGAATTGTCAAACATGGAATACCCATCTGCATTTCAGTACCAACATGCAGCAAGGCCAGATGACAGTGTGAGGTTGGATAAACAGCTAGTGCTAGGTAAGCTGCTTACATGCAAGTTTTGCAGCAAAAAGAATAATCATGTCACACCCTCATTTTCCTGTGCCATATGTAAAGTAAATCTATGCATAAAGAAGGATAGAAATTGCTTCATAAAGTTTCATTTGCAAAATTAGTGATGCAAAATGATTGTTCTTTCTCAGGGAACTCAGGAATATTTCATTTGTATGTTGTATCCCATTGCAGTGTGTCAGTGTTGATAAGTAGTTCCTATTTCTATTTTTTAATGCTTACAAATTGCTCAGAAACAAGTTCCATTTATGTTTTTTATATTGTCTACTTGTATAATAAATTTAAAAAATATTTTTTTTTATAACAATTGCAACCTTGCAACATTTTAAATTGTTATATCCCAAACGGGCAGGACCGAGTATACTCGGTCTTCGAATATCTGCAATTGCTCGACATGTTACTTTTACAACTCCATTTGGATGGCCTCAGTGACCTTACATCGAGCGGCTCTATCTCCTCATACAAAATCACTTTCAAATTCACATTTTAGTCTGCCTTGCCCTCTGAAGGGTTATCACTTAAAAGGGCAGGACCGAGTGTACTCGGTCCTCTTTCGTTCCACTTTTTTCATTTGCATGGTGCGCTTGTAACATGCTTCACAACGCCTTCATATATATATATCAAAATATGGCTAACCTATTCATTTACGCACTAGACACAGAAATCAGTACTTACCAACATTGTAGAGGGTGAAATGCTTCAGTATATAAGGAGCACTCAACGAAAAACACGAGTCTGGGCGATGTCAAGCTAGAAGTGTTTACATTCTGCTCTCTTGACCAATGGGAAGCAAGGAGCCGCCATCACTGCTCAGCTGGAACAACTCAGGGAAGGTCTGTGATTGGTCAGAAATAGAGAATGGGAACCTAGATGCGCTGGGGGAGTTGGAGGACGTGCGCAAAAACCACGCTCTCAGGACCGACTATACTCGGTCCTGCCCGTTTTCCAAAAGACTTTGAAGAGGCAATAAATGACATGCTCATGCACTTTGCCCCAGGCCCAGACTCATGGAACTGTGTGTTCATCAAGAATTGCAAGAAGACCCTATTGTGTGCCTTCAGCATCTTATGGAGAGGGAGCATGGACACAGGGTCATCCCACACACGCTAAAAACGACAGACATAGCCCCACTCCACAAAGGTGGCAGTAAAACAATTGCAAAGAACTACAGACCGATAGCACTAATATCTCATATCATAAAAATCTTTCAGAGGGTTCTACAAAGCAAGATTGCCTAACACCTAGATACTCATCAATTATACAACCCAGGGCAACATGGGTTTAGAGCAGGTCGCTCCTGCCTGTCTCAGCTACTGGACCACTATGATAAGGTCCTGGATGCTGTAGAGGATAAAGAAAATACAGTTGAAGTATACATAGACTTTGCAAAAGCTTTCGACAAGTGACCATGGCGTAATAGCACACAAAATGCATGATAAAGGAATAGCAGGAAAAGTTGGTAAATGGATCTATAACTTCCTGACAAATAGAGACTAGTCCTAGGCAGCCACGGTAAAAAGCTCTGTTCCACAAGGCACAGTACTCGCTCTCTTTCTTTTCCTCATCCTCATCCTCCGTGTCTTCCTTTGCGGATGACACCCGGATTACCATGGCAGTGACCTCCATCGAAGACACCGCAAGACTCCAGGTTGACATCAACCAAATCTTTGAATGGGCCAATGAATGAAGTTCAACGAGGAGAAATTTCAACTACTCAGATATACGACCAATTCTAACCATACAATAGAGTGGAAAAATATTGTGAAGGACCTGGGAGTGATAATGTCAGAGGATCTCGCCTTCAGAAACCACAACAATATATCTACCTCATCTGCTAGGAAAGTGATAGGTTGAATAATGAGAACCTTCAAAACTAGGGATGCCAAGCCCATGATGATTCTCTTTAAATAGCTTGTGCTCCCTGGGCTGGAATACAGTTGTACACTATTGGCCCCTTTCAAGGCTGGCGACATTGCAGACCTGGAGAATGTACAAAGAACTTTCATGGTACATGTAAGTATGATAAGGCACCTAAACTACTGGGAATGGTTGAAGGTCCTTGATCTGTATTTCCTCAAATGCAGGCGAAAGAGATACATGATAATATACACTTAGAAGGTCCTGAAAGGATTAGCACCAAACCTGCACACGAAAATCACTCCAAATGAAAGCTAAAGACTTGGCAGGAGATACAACATTCCCCCAATGAAAAGCAGGGGCGCAACGAGTACATTGAAAGACAACACAATAAGTGTGCACGGCCCCCGACTGTTCAATTGCCTCCTATCATATACAAGGGGGCGTTGACCCCCAAAATCCTCTCCAGGTAAGCTCCAGGTGGTAGAATCCAGCTAGGTCTCTGAAGGAGTGCACCCAATCTGTTATCAAAGGTCTAAGGAATTTCTGAATGGCAGTGGATTTGAATTCGTCTGTCTTTATGCTGCCCTTGATAAGTACATGGCCAAGAAACTTTATCTCTTTCCTAAGAAACTGGCTTTTAGAGAACTTGACTTTGATACTAGCCTTTGATAATTTTTCCAATGCCTTCTAAAGTTTTATGAGATGGGAAGGTATGTTCTGTGACAGCACAGGAAAGATCCTTGTCATCAAAGGACTGAATGTTATTGGACTGTTCCTTAAGTAAAATGGTATTCTATTAAACTGATAATGACCAACTGTCAAAGAGAATGTTATCCGTTATTTTCTTTGGTAATGAAGAGGAATCTGCCAAAAGCCTTTTAGATCAAGTATCATTTTTTTTCTAATGTTCTGCATTAGGTCATTCAAAAATGACAGTGATAAATGATCTGATGTTGAATACATGCCCCATCCTTCTTACGAACAAGAATATGTGGAACATTCCATGGAGAAGTGGAATATTAGATAACTCCCCTCTGTGGGTGGTCTCCTTGTAGCGGGAAAGAGGCTTTCAGTCTGAGGAATTTGACTCATTGGTCTTCCTGCGACCAAACCCAAGACCCCCAAATCCCCTTCCACAGTTTCGTCCTCCCCGTCCCTCCCTTCCCATTCCTCTTCCCCTGCCATTCTTCCTTCCCTTCCATCCCTCCTTTTCCCTGTTCTGTTTGTAGGCTCTGAGGTACCTCCCTTCACACAGCACTGTTCCTAGGTAGGAGGAAGTGTACTGGGGTTCATCCCACTCTGTGAGGTCCCTCTTGGGTTGTGTAGTTTGCAGTGGAATCTGGATCGTCTGGAGGCCCCCTGCTCCCTTCCTGGATTTCCAAGAGGTGTGGCAGGGTGTTCTGCAGATAAGAACATAAGAACATAAGAACGAAGGAACACTGCAGAAGGCCTACTGGCCCATGCGAGGCAGGTCCAAGTCTCCTACCGGCTTAAGCCAATGCACCCAACCTAGTCAGGTCAGGTCACATTGACTTAAGGGAGGAACACGGCAACCGACCTGGTAGCACAAGCTATCAGGTCCAACTCACACCCACCCACATCCCCTCATGTATTTATCCAACCTACTTTTAAAGCTACACAACGTTCTGGCCTCTATAACTGTACTCGGGAGTTTGTTCCACTCATCCACAACTCTATTACCAAACCAGTATTTTCCTATATCCATCCTGAATCTTAATTTTTCCAACTTAAAACCATTGCTGCGAGTCCTGTCTAGGCTAGATATTTTCAGCACACTATTTACATCCCCTTTATTTATTCCTGTCTTCCATTTATACACCTCAATCATATCCCCCCTAATTCTACGTCTTTCTAGAGAGTGCAGATTCAGGGCCCTTAGTCTATCCTCATAGGGAAGGTTTCTGATACATGGGATCAACTTTGTCATCCTCCTTTGTACATTTTCCAGAGAATTTATATCCATTCTGTAATACGGTGACCAAAACTGTGCAGCATAATCTAAATGAGGCCTAACCAAGGATGTATAGAGTTGAAGAACAACCTGAGGACTCCTATTATTTATGCTTCTTGATATGAAGCCAAGGATTCTATTAGCTTTATTGCGAACACTTATGCACTGTTGTCTTGGTTTCAGATTACTGCTAACCAGAACTCCTAAATCTTTTTCGCAATCCGTAATATTAAGATCTACATTATTTAGTTTATATGTGGCATGGTTATTGTCCTGTCCAACATTTAGAACTTTGCATTTGTCTATATTAAACTGCATCTGCCACTTCTCCGACCACTGCATCAGTCTATTCAAATCTTCCTGGAGTGCTCGAATGTCCTCGTCAGAATGAATTCGACGGCCTATTTTGGTGTCATCGGCCAACTTGCCGATGTCGCTCTTTATGCCCTCATCTATGTCGTTTATGTAGATTGTGAACAGCAGGGGGCCCAACACTGACCCCTGTGGAACACCGCTCGTGACGCTTCCCCACTCTGATTTCTCCCCATTTATGCAAACTCTCTGCTGCCTATTTGTCAACCATGCCTCTATCCAGGAAAAAATTTCTCCTCCTATTCCATGTGCCTTAATTTTCCTCAATAGTCTCTGATGTGGGACCTTGTCAAAAGCCTTACTGAAGTTCATATACACAATATCATATTCATTACCATGATCTACCTCCTCAAATACCTTAGTGAAAAAAGTTAATAAATTTGTAAGGCAGGAATGCCCCTTTGTAAAACCATGCTGAGATTCGTTGATTAATTTATGCTTTTCAAGGTGGCTACGAACTGCCTCGGCAATTATTGATTCCATAAATTTTCCCACTATGGAGGTTAGGCTTATTGGTCTATAGTTCGAAGCTAAGGACCTGTCACCTGTTTTGAAAATAGGTATCACATTTGCCATTTTCCACTTATCTGGCACCATGCCAGTTTGTAGTGATATGTTGAAAAGATTAGCCAAAGGTGTGGTAAGCTCCTCTTTACATTCCTTTAGAACCCTTGCATACAGTTCATCAGGGCCTGGGGATTTGTTAGGTTTTAATTTATCTATTTGCCTAAGGACCATGTCACTTGTGACCCTAATCGTGCACAGTTTATTATCGTCCTGTTCTACATAATTTATCATTACTGGAATATCGCTGGTATCCTCCTGTGTAAAAACTGAGAGGAAGTATGTGTTAAAAATTCTACACATTTCCTTATCATTGTCAGTGAGCTGACCCGAGGAACTTTTGAGTGGGCCTATCTTGTCCCTGATCTTACTTCTGTATGCCTGAAAGAATCCTTTTGGGTTAGTCTTCGATTCTCTTGCAACTTTAACCTCATAATCTCTTTTTGCTTTTCTAATTCCCTTTTATATTTCTCTCTTTAACTGAATATATCGATTTCTTAATTGCCCCTCTCCTCTTTTGATTTGCCTATATGATGGGTATATCTCTGGAGGCTGCCTGTCGGTTCTAGGAGGTGGCAGCCGAGGGAGGTATGCTTCATGGCAGGTATCCGACTACCTTCTCTTTTGTTCGCCGAGGTGGCTCGGTGGATGTGAGGTTGCTATCCTGGAACGCTAGTTTACTGGCTTGAAAGATAGGGGATGGCACGGGTTCCACGCTGCATCTGCACTGCTTTTGGTGCTAGCTCTTTCATGCCCTCTAGTAACTGTCCCTCAACTTTCTCTCTTTTTTTTTCTTTCTCTTTTTTTTCCTTAAAATGGGAACGAAGTACCACCATCATGGCCACTTTTTGTTACTGCATCCTGTTCTGACATGGCTTTGTTACTGGACCATTCTTTGGACTTTTTCCATACATTCTGCTGGTGATGCTTTGTCGCCTGCTCCAAGTGCCGAGGCTCCGCCCGTCTCTTTTACTGCCTTTGACTCTTGCACATCTTTGACTATGTATCTGGCTTCCCCAAATATCGTGCAACAATTTTCAGATCGCCCACCTTCCTCAAGTCAGGGCATCTACAGTCCTATGCCTAAACGTTCCAGACCATTTGCCGACGACGTTCCTTCAATTTATACTTATTCCATCTAGACAACATCTGCTTCCTTTGCTTACCATGTTTACAAGTACACAGTGAACCAAATTCTTTTCCTTGCAACCGATGTCTCCTTCAGACCATAGTATCAGTAAAGCTCTCTTGTGACATGTTGGCCAAACTATATCCTTTCACATTGTTCAGAGTGGTGCACACATTGTTGCAGCTCAGAATGTGGGCCAGGCTCATGATCTCTCCCTTCTTACATCTTACAATTCCTGCAGTGGTATGGTGGTCCTTCCACATACTATTGTTTAGTGTGAGTTTCTATCTTGTGGTAATGATATTTTAGAACATTTAGCCCTCCAGGACCTTCTGATTCTCATAATGGATATATATATATATATATATATGTATATATATATATATATATATATATATATATATATATATATATATATATATATATATATATATATATATATATATATATATATATATATATATATATATATATATATATATATATATATATATCCTACCCACCCACAGGCAGTGGGGCTTCCCCAGTAACATCGCCTACTTAACCTTTGACTGCCGTGAGCTTCCATCCCCCATTTATATCACAGGACATCGCCTAAGGGTGGTCCCTACGCCCCAGCTGTGTCGAGATTGTTGGTGCTTCGGCCACCCAGCTAAATACTGCAGGTCTGCTGATGAGTGCCCACTCTGCAGTGCCGTGGATCATGCTGATTCATCTTGCAGTCTTCCCCCCACTTGTTTTAATTTCAACGAAGCTCACCTTTTTTTTTTTTCAAGCCAATGTTGAGTCTATCTTAATGAATGTGAAATCTGTTGGATTAAGGAGAGCAAGAGCCTTATACTGTGGCTGTCTCTCGGCTCATCCTTCAGGAGAATCTTCCTTATGTTCCTTATTCTCGAGTGGCTAGGAGACCTTAACCTTGGCAGTCCCCCCACTTACCAGCTCCTCCAGTGCTTTGTCTTCAGTGGTTACAACTATCTCAAATTCTTTTGTGGTTTTGCCCTCTGAAACCCCCCACCTCCTTACCTCTTACTACCTCTACTTCTTCATCTTCTCACCTGCTAGTTTCTAAGTCTCACCTGTAAAGTTGAACCTGCAAAGTTGAACCCATCCCCTTAGCTCAAGTCTCTTTGTATTCCTCCAGTGCTTACAATTCCCTACCAGCTCTCCTTTTCAGCCTCGGAGCATAGTTCTCACCCCCTTTCTAAATCTCACACAAATGTGGAAGTTCACCCCTTCTCGTTTAGTCCCTTATTCTCCTGTTCCTTTCCAAGCTTCTTCTCCAGCCCCCTTCCAAGCTCCTTCGTCTCTTGTTTCTGCACAGGTTTCTTATTCTGTCCCTGTCAGTGCATCTCCTCAGGCTCACACTCCCCTCCCCTCTCAGACCTCTTTGGTTCCCTCCATTATATCCCCAATCTCTATTTGCTCTCCCTCACCTGTCTTTGAAGTCATGGTATCTGGGTCCTCCTTGACCGCTGAAACACTTGAAGGTATCTCCGAATATATTGCTGAGACATAACCCTGGATGGACACCATGCATCCCCTCATGCCCCTTCTTATTTTTCACAACCATCGCAGCAGTCTTTTCCTTTGCAACATTCTGATTCTTCCCTGCTTACTCACTTTCTGCTGCCTCCTCATGTTGATTTCACTGACCCTACAAGCCTGTAGATTTTTATTATTTCTCATTGTTGGAATACCTATTTCTGTGAATAACACTTATTTTCAATGAAATATTCTTGACCTCAAGGGTAATCGGGAGAGCTCCGGGTGTTGCTTTCACAGTTTTCCCCAGTGTGTGTTGGGTTACAAGAAACTAAAGTTCGTTTAGTCATTATTCGTCCCATTTCAGGCTAGGTTCCCCTTCCCGATGAAACTTTTGAGATAGTGCACTTATTGTGAGCATTGGTATACCGTTTCAACAGGCCTTTGTTTGATCTCTACTGCATTATGCTACAGCCTGTATATATTTGCACAGCTGGTACACAGTTTCTTCTGTATATCTCTTCCCTTCCCGTGCATTATGTATCTCAGATGTTGCCTTCTTGATCTCTTCTCTGCTGCCTCTCATCTTGTTGTTTGGTGTTTTTAACGCTCATCATCATATTTGGGGAGGGTCCCACTGTGACTCTCGTGGTGATCAGCTGGAGACTCTACTTACTTCTAATCCACTTCATGTTTTAAACATGGGTGTTCACACCCACTTTGACTCTCGCACTCAGTTTCTCTCTTGCATTGATCTTTCTATCTACTCCTTGTCAATTGCACTTGATTACACTTCGTCTGTTCTTCCGGATTTGCACAAGTGATCATTTTCCTATTCTTCTTACTTTTGCAGGGAATTTCGTAATTCTCCCGAACTGTTATGCCCCCCTCAAGTGGGGGAATGTATGGAAGGCCAGGAGATGCCTAGAAGGGTGTCAATTCTGTGTATACTTAATTACTATGAAGTAGCCTCGTAATTCCTAGGCTAATTACACACTATAATTACTATATTACTACTACATATATTTAAGCTAAGTTAGAGAAAGTCGTTAGCTTACTGTAGTATTATACATCCCTTACATTAATTAAGGTGTAGGCATCCTCTGCATGCCAGTTTGAATGTCTACGGTGCAGGCTGGGCCGTGGGTGAATCAGTCACATTTTATTATTCACTCTGTCAGACACTGCAACACAATGGTATCTTGGTACAGAACAGAAAACAACTTGGACAACTTCTACTAGTGAGAATGACTGGATTTGAGAGGGACATGACCTCCAAACGACTACATTCTTACCTCTACTTGTGGCCTACATCTCACCTCTTGGCGGTATATAAGGCTCCATCCTGTCACTTCAACTCCATATTGTTTCAGACTATGGAACAATACTCTTCTACAAACTGAGGGACTGACCACCTCAAAACTTCAAGGGTGATTGACTGATTACATCGTCTTCACGCCTCTTCTATCAACCTTTCTCTACTCGACTGAAGAAGCCTACTGTGTAGGCGAAACGTTTCGAAATAAAGATACCTAACTGTTGCATATGTGTCTTACCTAACAACCTGTCGGTATTTTATACCATTTTAATATTCAGTTCATCTTTTGTGTTTCAGGTGGGCGAAGGCAGTTGCTCGCCACGCAATATGCGATGCTAAACACAGTTGTTGGTAAGACTACGTTTCCACCGTTACCTCGACTTCCTTTATGAGTGTGGTTTGGAAGAAGATACGAGAGTTGTGTGGCAAGTATGCTCCAGACCCAGCTCCCTATTTGTGGGTTGCTGGTGTTAGTGTTGTGGAACCTCTTGAAGCTGCCACAGAAATCGAGAAATATCTTGTCCATGTCTTGCAAATATTATACCTCTGTCCCTCGTTGTTTGCTTCTAAGTCTGCCAAGAAGCAATCACCCTTGGATTTTTCTTCTAATGAGATGGAGCCTTATAACGTACCCTTTACTCTCTTAGAGCTAGAGTCCACACTTTCTGCTTGCCGGTCATCGGCAGCCGAGCCTGATGGTATTCACATCTGTATGCTACAACATCTGCATTCTACAGCCCTTACAGTCCCTTTGCTTCTTTTCAGTCTTGTTTGGATGCGGGGGGTTCTCCTTCAACAGTGGAAATCTGCCATTGTACTGCCATATCACAAGCCAAGCACTTTGGGGTTTGATACCTCTCACTATCATCCCAATGCTCTTACCAGTGCAGTCTGCAAGGTGATGGAACGATTGGTGAATAAACGTCTGATATGGTATTCGGAGACTCACGGTAGTCTTTCTCCTCACCAATATGGTTTTTGCAAGAGCTGCTCTACAATGAATCAGTTGCTCGACTTAGATATGTTTGTGCAAAATGCCTTTGCTAATAAACACTCCATCCTAGCAGTCTTTTTCGATGAAAAATAAACATAGCAGTATAATGATCCTTTTGTTAATGATACTGGGCGCAGTGCATCACTCAACAACATATTCAAACCAAAATCATTATCATCACCTAACTGAACAGTATGTAAGGATGGTTGTTGTATCCGGCATAGCTCTTGTTATAGCACTGAGAGGAAATAAAACAGGCCACACAGTGGGCTTTATCAAGATTGTATCGGTATTTTATATCGTTTATTTCTGTCCAGTCTTTTTTGATCTCGAGAAGGCATATGACTCTACTTCGAGGTATAACATCTTAGCCCAGGCCCACTCCTTAGGCCTCCGTGGCAATCTGCCGACCTTCCTTGCTGCTTTCTTACCTGAAAGACATTTTTGTGCCCATGCTGGTACCTCCCTTTTTCTCAGACTTTGTTCAGGCCGAGGGAGTCCCACAAGGTTGTGCCTTTAGTACCACCCTTTTTCTCTTGGCTATAAATTATTTACAATCTGTTCTTCCATTGTATATTTGGTCGTCGCTTTATGTGGCTGATTTCACTTTTAGCCTACACAGGTGCTGATTGTCGTCTGGTAGCGGCCTCCCTTCAGGATGCAATTGACCGTGTTTCAGATTGTGCCACTTCTCATGGATTTAAATTTTCTCGTGTGAAAACCCATTTCATTACTTTTGTTACTATCGTAATATTCCTTTTCTTTTATCATCTAGATAATACCAACTCGCTAGCTGCTTCGGTAATAGCTAAATCGAAGCTGCTAGATCGTCACAGTATTATCATATTCATCCTTCATCATTTAGGTACGGTTAAGTAAAATAAGCTCAACCTAGTCCAAGAGTTGGGTTGTTAGTGACGTCATAATTTGGCGGCTTCTGGTCTCCCGAGGTTACTTACCATTCACGAGAGATGTTCCCGGCAGTCTCTCTCTGGCAAGCTCTGAGAACCGTTCTACTCACCATTGACTCTACCTCATCTACCCTGCGACTGGAGAAGCCGGACCAACTCATCGGTTCGAGTATTGGATTTCGGTGTTTGCATATATCCCTCCTAGGCAAGGATATGCCTGGAAATTGGTGTCTTCTCGGATGTTGAGAAAGTGGTACCCCACATGAGCTGTGAGGAATTGTATATAGTAATTTCTATCATATGTATGAAGATTATCAATTTTGTATGTTTAAGCACTGGAATTGCTTAGTCTTTAACCCTTTCAGGGTTTCGGCCGTACTAGTACGGCTTACGCCCCAGGGGTTTTGATGTACTAGTACGAATAAATTCTAGCGCCCTCAAATCTAGTGAGAGAAAGCTGGTAGGCCTACATATGAAGGAATGGGTCTATGTGGTCAGTGTGTGCAGTATAAAAAAATCCTGCAGCACACAGTGCGTAATGAGAAAAAAAAAACTTTGACTGTGTTTTTGGATTAAAACAGCGAAATTGCACTGCATTTTCGTATGGTATTTATTGTTGTATTCTAGTTTTCCTGGTCTCATTTTATAGAATGGAAGACATATTACAGAAATTGAGATGATTTTGACTGGTTTTACAATGAAAAATACCTTGAAATTGAGCTCAAAGTAGCAGAATGTTCGATGTTTACGAAAGTTCAAAAGCAAACAAATCATGCCAAGCGTCCAATACATGTCATCTGGTGAGTCTAATATTTTTTCAAAAGTGCGATGATATTATTTATTCCATTTCTACACTAATGCAGTACTCTGTAATACAGTAAATCTTCTCTTTTTAAGTAAAAATAAAAATTCAAAGTGTAAAGCCAAAGAAATATAAGAGGGGCCTGGGATGTGACTAACGAACAGAGAACTTGTTATTTTAGTGCCAGGAATGTTTTTCTAGTTTATTCTGGGCCCTATTCGGAAATTGGCATCTTTTGAAATTTGTGTGAAATTGGCAAAATTGCTAAATTCTGACCATTTTATTGGTTAGTTGAAATCGTTAAATGGGTGGTTTCTTGTACTCGTTCGTTAGAAAAATGGAGTGCTAGCGAAATAGTTATGATTTTTGTCGACTAGTACACTGGAATTGGCTGAAAATAGGGCTCAAAGTGGGCAAAATTGCCAATGCATAAACATCGTCGAGACCGCTAACTTCGCGAGAGCATAATTCCGTAAGTTTTCCATCAAATTTCATTCTCTTGGTGTCATTATGATCGGGAAAAGATTATCTATCTTTTCATAAGATTTTTTTTTTTTTTTAAATTTGGGGGACCCTGAGAACAAGTCTCTGAGAGGGCCCGTTGACCCTGAATGGGTTAACAGGCCCAAACTATTTGAACTTGAATGTACTCTTATTCATATATTCTAAATGGAGATAAGAATGTTCATTAAAACTAACATAGTATTGATGACCTTGTCTTGATTTACCCCTTTCCAAAGATTGATATAAATGAGACATCAAGGAAATTGATTCGTTAATAGTATTACGAAAAAAAGGAGACTCCCCCTCTTCTTGAGATGAAAACAATGCAGCCAGGGAAAAACAAAAAGAAAACTTTTTTTTAAAGGTGTCTTCTATTCGTTATAGATGGTGGCCTGTCTGGGAGATCTAGTTTGGCCCGTTATTGACCTATTAAAAACTAGCATGGAAGAGTTAACATCTTTATCAGAAGACATTACTGCTCAGAGACTAGCCACATTGAAATTACAAACATGTTGGCAGATCGCTAGAGTTTTAGGGGTACCGTACAAGCGACACTGTTCTGCAAACACTGTGCACTCCATCATGTCAAACTTATTGTTACCCGATAAACAGGACGAACCTGTCGGCAAATTGGAGGAAACTGACAGCTTGGTTTCCCAGTTATGTAGCACACCTCAGAAAGGAAGGGACTCTGATATGTCACTACCTCCATAGGAGATACCAAAAACTAACCAGGAAGAAATCAATGTGGCCCTTATAGCCAACCCTATATCTCCAGCCCTTACAATGTTCTCCAGATTGACTGACTCCGACCAACCCAGACCTAAAAACAGCAATCTGCGACCGACCAATCCCTCCTTGAAACACTATCCCCAGAACAAGGTAAAAGGATAGAATGCATTCTCCAGCTTCAAGCTAACCTGCTCGAACTACAACGAAAATTGAATCAAGAGAACTTCGAGAGAGAATCAATTACATTATGAGAAACAGCTATTACGAGAAAAGTCAGACAGTCGGGGTAGAAGTGTTCCCGATTACTTTGACCTACATCACGCGGCTCCTTTGGTTCCCAAGTTCAGTGATACTAGCCCCGACTCTTTCTTCAAAACATTCAAAAACCAGGCATATATGATGCATTGGCCCAAGAAACACTGAGCCACATTGTTACATACAGTCATTATGGAAAAAGCTGGAAACTACACGGCTAGATTACCGCTTGACCAATATTCCAATTATGACGTCGTAAAAAAAACCATGTTGGATACATATGAATTGTTGCCGGCTACCTATCAGAAAATTTTCTGGAATTTAACACAACCCTATCAATTGACAGATGAAGGAGGGCTGTTCAGTGTACTACAGTAGAGGAACTGGCTTAAATGATCTTACATGAAGACTTCTTCATCCATGTACCGGAGAGGCTACACTCTTACTTAATCGGACATTCTACTTCCAAGTTGATTGAAACAGCCTCTCTAGCTGATTGTTATGACATAATGTTACGTTTGACCGATTCCAAGATTCTGAATAAGTTGATGCCTCCCCAATGAAAACCAGATACTTGGGGGAAGAATACTTTGGCCTTCTCCTTAATGAGAAAGTCTCAATCCTTCTTGGGGGAAAAATTATCATGTCAGGGCGGGGATGAAACTCCTAAAGCCGCTAGTGGATGGAACTAGGATCCATATTGTCAATATTGTAAGAAATTAGGGCATATGCAGAACCAGTGTTTTAAGAAGAATAGAGACCAGAAGAAGGACTTATATCCCACTAAAATGATTACTCACTCTACTGGTTATACCCCCAAACCTAGCGAGTCGAGGTTGACTTCTCCTTCTTGCAAGAATTACCTGTGCCAATGACTAGATAGCGGAACTCCGGCAAATCCCATGAAAAAGGCAATGGCTCCTTGATCCAGGCACAAATGGAAGATCCTGGGTTAGAAACTTGTAGAAGAGCAGCGGTTCCCGAGGAACTTATTAAGGTAAATGAAAACTGTTATTTTGTTGACAGTTCAGGTATCCTGACCTAGTTCTTGAATTTGCTAATGACAGTACCCAAGGTGGACACCTAGGCATTAAAAAGACTTTGGGAAAGATCAGAAAGTACTTTTTTGGGCCAAAAATGTATGACACCATAGCAAAATATGTAGAGGAGTGTCATGTATGTCAAGTGGCTGGTAAAACCGCCCACGTCCCCCGGCCCGTTCCTTTAATCCCGATTCCTGTGTCTGGAGAACCCTTTTCTCATCTCATAATAGACTGTGTGGGCCCTCTGCCCAAGACTAGACAAGGCAACCAATATCTTTTCACAATAATGGATACAGTCACTCGGTATCCTGAGGCTATTCCTCTGCGAGAAATTACAGCCCGAGTGTTGGTTCGATCCCTGGTCAAGTTCTTTGCCCAGGTGGGCATTCCCCGAGAGATCCAGATGGACTGGGTTTATTTTACTCTTCCTCCCATATCTCTCACTCCAGTATGTTGTGTTGGCAGTGTGCAGATTTGGGACCAGGCCCTCGAATATTTTCCAGGTATATATTATCATGTATCTCTCTCTCCTCCACGCCAGTGAATACATGTTCAAGACTTGCAGGCATTCCCAGTAGCTTAGGTGCTTTCAGGCTCAATGTGAGCCATAAATAATTTCTGTATTTGTTCCAGCTCTGATATTTCTCCTGCTTTGAATGTGGCCGTCAGCATTGAGCAATATTCTAATTGAGGGAGCACTAGAGATTTGAAGTGTCACCATCGGCATTATTTCCCTTGTTTTGAAAGTTCTCAATACCCACTCCTTCATCTTCCTGGTTGTCGTGATCCTTGTCTTGTTATAGTCTTTAAAAGAAAAGTCTGCTGACATAATTATTCCCAGGTCTTTTACGTGTTCCTTACTTTCCATTTGCTAACCCTCTTTAGTTTTGTATGTAGTGTTCTTTTTGAGTTCTTCATTCTTTCCATACCTAAGCAGCTGGAACTTATTACCATTGAACGTCATGTTCTCCACTGCCTACTGGAAAACCCGTGTATGTCTTCCTGTACCACTGTGACCACAATGCAAGTTCGTCACGGCCCATGCTAGTGGGAGATTCGTCTGTAAAAACTTGCATTTGTGATCACATTGGTGCCAACGATAATCTTCCTATGGTATAGAAATATAACTAGTTGGATGATTCTTATTGTAGACAGCTGGTCCAGTGATTATCACATCGATCTGGAGATTTGAGACCCTCTGATCGCGGGTTCAAACCCCATCCGTGGTATGGTTTAACCTGCACATAGAAGAGAGGAGGCGGTTATGGTGACGTTTCGGTCCGACATAGACCATTTACAGAGTCACACTAATAATCACTTCTCTCCTCTCTGTTAGTGTGGATTTGTAAATGGTCCAAGTCGGACCGAAACGTCGTCGTAAGCTCCTCTCTTGTATGTGCGGGTTATTTGTGTATAGTTAATTTTATTCCATATTATTTCTCTCTCCTTAGATCATAATAATCCTGCTAGGTTCATACTTAATTCTTCACTTACGAATGATGTTTTTGGCACTTTCGGTTCAGATGTGAATTGATAGGCCGAGTGTCTTGATATGTACTGCCTTAAAATTTGCTGATTACCACTGTTTTTGGTCTCAGGTCATTTGTGTAGATTGTCAGGCACCTCCTCATGCGCAAGAAAATCATCGCTAGTTGCTGAGTCACCACAAAGGGGCAAAAATTGACTCGGCTATTCGCAACGTCTGTCTGTAAATGCTGATTCATGTGACAGCGACAAATATAACTTTAATATGAAAATATGCCATCAGCTGTATCCCTAGTAGCCCTACCACAACCAAGAAACCTGACACCACCTTGCCAACACCATGACATCACTCTGCCAACACCCTGACACAACCCTGACACCACCCTCACAGCACTCTGCCAACACCCTTACAGCACTCTGCCAAGACCCTGACACCACTCTGCCAACACCCTTACATCACTCTGCCAACACCCTTAAGCCACTCTGCAAATACCTTGACACCACTCTGTCAACACCCTGACATTACCCTGCCAACATCCTCACACCACCCTGCCAACACCCTTACACTACTCTGCCACCACCCATACACCACTCTCCCAACACCCTTACACCACTTAGCCAACATCCTGACACCACTCTCCTAACAACTTTACACCGCTCTGCCAACATCCTGACACCACCCTCTCAACACCCTTCTACCACTCTGTCAACACCCTGACACCACCCTGCCAACACCCTTACACCACTCAGCCAACACCTTACACCACTTTGCCAACATCTTGACACCACTCTGCCAAACCTTTACACCGCTCTGCCAACACCCTGACACCACCCTGTCAACACCCTTACACCACTCTGCCAATACCCTGACATTACCCTGCCAACATCCTGACACCACCCTGCCAACACCCTTACACTACTCTGCCAAGACCCTGATACCACTCTGCCAACAACCTTACACCACTTTGCCAACACCCTGACACCACCCTCTAAACACCCTTAGACCACTCTACCAACACCCTGACACCACCCTGCCAACACCCTTACACCACTCTGCCAAGACCCTGATACCACCCTGCCAACACCCTTACACCCTCTGCCAACTTCATGACACAACCCTGCCAACACCCTTACACCACTTTGCCAACACCCTGACACCAACACTCTAAACACCCTTTACCACTCTACCAACACCCTGACACCATCCTGCCAACACCTTTCCCACTCTCCCAACAACCTGACACCACCCTGTCAACATCCTGACACCACCCTGCCAACACCTTACACTACTCTGCCAAGACCCTGACACTCTGCCAACACCTTACACCCCTCTGCCAGCATGCTGACACCACCCTGCCAACACCCTTAGACCACTCTACCAACACCCTGACACCACCCTGCCAACACCCTTACACCACCATGTCAACATCCTGACACCACTCTGCCAACACCCTTACACTACTCTGTCAAGACCCTGATACCACCATGCCACACCTTACACCCCTCTGCCAACATCATGACACAACCCTGCAAAAACCCTTACACCACTTTGCTAACACCCTGACACCACCCTCTCAACATCCTAAGACCACTCTACCAAAACCCTGACGCCACCCTGCCAACACCTTTACACCACTCTCCAACATCCTGACACCACCCTGCCAACACCCATACATTGCTATGCCAACACCTTGGCATTACCCTGCCAACATCCTGATACCACCCTGCCAACACCCTTACACCCCTATGCCAACATCCTGACACCACCCTGCCAACACCCTTACACCACTTTGCCAACACCCTGACACCACCCTCTCAACACCCTTAGACCACTCTACCAACATCCTGACACAACCCTGCCAACACCCTTACACCACTCTCCAACATCCTGACACAACCCTGCCAACAACCTTACACCGCTATGCCAACACCCTGGCATTACCCTGCCAACATCCTGACACAACCCTGCTAACACCCTTACACCACCTGCCAACATCCTGACACCACCCTACCAACACCCTTACACTACTCTGCCAAGACCCTGATACCACCATGCCAACACCCTTACACCCTCCGTCAACATCATGACACAACCCTGTAAACACCCTTACACCACTTTGCCAACACCCTGACACCACCCTCTCAACACCCTTAGACCACTCTACCACACCGTGACACCACCCTGCCAACACCCTTACACCACTCTCCCAACATCCTGACATCTCCCTGCCAACACCCTTACATCGCTATGCCAACACCCTGGCATTACCCTGCCAACATCCTGACACCACCCTGCCAACACCCTTACACTACTCTGTCAAGACCTGATACCACCCTGCCAACACCCTTACACCCCTATGCCACATCCTGACACCACCCTGCCAACACCTTACACCACTTTGCCAACACACTGACACCACCATCTCAACACCCTTACACACTCTACCAACACCCTGACACCACCCTGCCAACACCTTACACCACTCTCCAAACATCTGACACCACCCTGCAACAACCCTTACACCGCTATGCCAACACCCTGGCATTACCCTGCCAACATCCTGACACCACCCTGCCAACACCCTTACACTACTCTGCCAACACCCTGATACTCTGTCAACACCCTTACACCCTCTGCCAGCATGCTGACACCACCCTGTCAACACCCTTAGACCACTCTACCAACACCCTGACACCACCCTGCAACACCTTACACCACCTGTCAACATCCTGACACCACCCTGCCAACACCCTTATGCTACTGTGCCAAGACCCTGATACTACCATGCCAACACCCTTACACCCCTCTGCCAACGTCCTGACACAACCCTGTAAACACCCTTACACCACTTTGCCAACACCTGACACACCCTCTCAACACCCTTAGACACTCTACCAACACTCTGACACCACCCTGCCAACACCCTTACACCACTCTACCAACATCCTGACACCACCCTGCCAACACCCTTACACTACTCTGTCAAGACCCTGATACCACCCTGCCAACACTCTTACACCCCTATGCCAACATCCTGACACAACCCTGTAAACACCCTTACACCACTCTGCCAACACTCTTACACCACTTTGCCAACATCCTGACACCACCCAGCAAACACCCTTACACAGCTCTGCCAACCCCTTGACACCACCCTGCCAACACCCTTACACCAATCTGCCAACATCCTGACACCACCCTGGCAGCACCCTCTCACCACTCTGCCAACACCCTGACACCACCCTGCAAACACCCTAACACTGCTCTGCCAACACCCTGACACCACTCTCTCAACACCCTTAGATCACACTGCCAACATCCTGACAGCACTCTGCCATCACCAATACACCACTCTGCCAACACCCTTAAACCACTCTGCCAACACCCTGACATTACCCTGCCAACATCCTGACACTTCTTCTTCTTCTGATGATGACCAGAGCTTTGGTAAGATGGGTAAGGAAGAAGGATGGGTAAGGATGGAAATATTGGAAAAGGGTGGGAGGGGGGGGGAGAGGTAGGATATAAAAGGTAAGTGGCCCAACCACTTTGGTGTAATTTAAAAAGTGTATGTGAATTGTAAGATATTCTTTAAGGGGTATAATACTAACTTATCAGAGTCACATAGATATAATAGGTATATAAGTACATGACTCTGAATTGGTAGTAGTTATACAAGTTGCAATTTTTTTTTTTTTTTTTTTTCGCGATTGCACAACGGATATTTATACGACAAGAAAGGCAATAATTTTCTGGCCAGTTTATAAGTTCGTGACAATAGCTTCTTAATGGTGGTGTCCAACAATAATCAATAGCATAATTTTACATTTGACGTTATTTAAGATGTCTCCCTAATTGGGGGGATGTTTTACCTAATCCAAAGCCGAAAAGTGTCGGCTCAGAATCAGAAAGACCGAGACACTAGCGACACCAATTTCTGAACACTGAATTTGTCAAACACAGTACTTTGAAACTGCCTCCTCTCCTCTGTTAAATTCCCCCTCGCAAATGTACGTTACTCCTCCTGGCCGCCCTCAGGTTGAGTTTAGCCCTCGAGCACTAACAAAGCGAATCCCCCAAAAAACTTTCCCGACTCACCATCAACGGGCTTTTTATCTGGTCGCTCAGAAACCTCAGTGGGGATCGGAGATTAATAGCCCCAAACCTCATTTGGTATGCCATGTTACTTGATCACCCATTTTTTTCGATACACCACGAAGCTGTGCAGCAGTAGAGTTCCTTGATACCCAACAAATGAGCAATCCACCAGCAGTGCTGCAGAAATAGTCTCGGCAAATTTTGCTGGATATACTCAGTCCCCAAATTTTCCTAACGCGTGTCGGTGGCACATGCCACTATAACAAAACACTATTTGCAATACTCACAATGCAACATGAAACAATAACACAAACGACTTGTAGAAAGCAACGCAATACTGAAGGCAAGCCCTTAGAAAAAATTTTTGAGACAGCTTGTAGAGACAGTGCGAAGACGAAATCCTGGACAGGTCCCATATTCGGAAATAGGTGTAATATGGCATGCCCACCTTGCTCTAATGAAATTTAAACCACTTGGGAAACAAGCAAAAGACAGCACAGAATAACCGAATTAAATTTCCTTCACAAAACAAGCTGGTGTTGACAATTTTTTAAACAGCCTATGTACAGTATTTAAAACTATGTACAATGGGGAAAAAGCAAGCATATGACATGGTGATCAGTGAGGCAAATCAAAGCAGAAACACGGTGAACCGTGAGCTACCAGCAGTGAAGGCAAGTTTCCAAGGTTGCTTCACGATTATACATCACTTCACAACTTGGCAGGGTTCCTTGTGACTAGCTGCTAAACTGAGCACTATATAATGACGGGCGTCTTTATTTTAAAACCCTTAGCACCTGATTCATTTGTTTGGGAGGCATTCCAATGTGGGAGTGTGACATACCTGAATTAAATGTAACATAATCGTACCATGCCACAGAGCTTTAATTATGTCCTTGTCAATGCTGAACATATGAATGAGAAACAGAAGGGAAGGGGGGGGAAGTACTATTCCTTAAGAACAAAACTTTCATTAGGCAGCCTTCGACTTCACTCTTTTTTACTACTAATCTCTAGGCATTCTTGTAAAGAATTATATATTCGAAATGCCCTCTTTTCCAATTAAGAACATAAAAACAAAAAAGGAGGACACTGCACAGGCCTTTTGGGCCCATACTAGGCAGGCCCTTTTACAATTCATCCCACTAACAAACATTTACCAGCCCTATTTTCAATGCCCACCCAAGAAACAAGCTCCGATGTGCAAGTCCCACTCAAATCCAACCCCTCCCACTCATGTATTTTATCCAACCTAAATTAAAAACTACCCAAGCCTAGCCTCAATAACCCAACTAGGTAGACTGTTCCACTCATCAACTACCCTATTTCCAAAACCCAAATACTTTCCTATGTTCTTTCTAAATCTAACTTAAATCTAATTTAAATCCATTACTGCGGGTTCTCTCTTGGAGAGATATCCTCAAGACCTTGTTAATACCCCTTTATTAATACCTATCTTCCACTTATACCCCTTCGATCAGTCTCCCCCTCATTCTTCGTCTAACCAAGTGAATGTAACTTAAGAGTCTTCAATCTTTCTCATAAGGAAGATTTCTAATGCTATATATTAATTTAGTCATCCTACGCTGAATGTTTTCTAACGAATTTATGTCCATTCTGTAAATGGAGACCAAATTGAGCTGCATAATCTAGTGGGGCCCTTTAAACTAATGATGTATAAAGCTGCAGAATGACCTCTGGACTTCTGTTGCTTACCTTCTTGATATAAATCCCAGAATCTATTTGCCTTATTACGTACCCTTAGGCTTTGGGCGTCTTGGTTTAAGGTTGCGCTTACCATAACCCCCCAAGTCCTTTTCGCAATCTGTAGGGCTAATTCTACATTATTTTAAATTTTAAGTGCTAGGGGTTTTGGACACTCCCAGCTTCAGAACCTTGCATTTATCTACAAATGAACTGCATCTGCCACTTTTCTGACCAAGAGTAAGTTTTGGGCTAAATCCTCCTGAAGTTCCCTAACATCTACGTTTGAATCAATTACCTACCTATCTTCGTGTCATCGGCGAATTTGCTCATATCACTAAAATTCCTTCATCAAGATCATTGATATATATTTATAAACAACAACGGGCCCAAGACTGATCCCTGTGGAACGCCACTTGTTACTGATCCCCACTCGGATTTACCCCATTTTTGGGCACTCTCTGCTTCCTGTCTGTGAGCCATGATTCGATCCACGGAGCACCCCCTTCCCCGAAATGCATCTCCCAAATTTTTTTCCCCAAAGTTTTTGGGGTTTCACCCCTAACCCCAAATTTTTTTGCCTTACCTAAAATTTGTGGGGGGGGAAAAATCAAGAAATTTTAATCAAATTTTTTTATTTCAAAAAGGGCCCAAAAAGGGTTTTCCCCCGGGGAAGATTTTTAAATATAAGGGGTTTAACCCCAAAGGGCCTTCTTGTTCCTGGGGGGGAGATATTAATAAAGGGGCATCTTATCCAAGAGGCCCCTTTTCTTTAATTTGGGGGGGTTTTATAAATGTTTCCTAAAATTGTAAATTTAATTAAAATTTTTTTTTGGCCCGGTAAAATTTTAAAAGGTTTAAAAATTTTTTCCCGGCCTTTTAAAAATGGAGTTTTTCATTAATAAACCACTTATAAAAGGATCACCTTTTAAGAGTAAAAAAAAATTATTTTTTTTAAATTTACGGGTTTCCTTTTTTCCCATTTCCTTTTAGAACCCCTTTTGAAAAAAAAACCCCCCAAATTCAGGGACCCCTTTTTAAATTAAAAATTTTTTATTTAAATTTTGGTTCACAACTTATTTTTAAAACCTTATTTTCCCTTAAAAATCCTCTTCGGCCGGGTTTTTTTTTTAAAAATTTTTTTTAGGTTTTTTTTTTGGGGGGGGGGGGGGTTGTGTTTTTAATTTTTTTTCTAAAAAATTTATTACCGGGAAAAAAATTTTGTCTTCCTGTGTAAAAACCGGGAGAAAATTTAAATTATTTAAAATGGGGAGAAATTTTTCATTCTCTTTGTCATTTAAGGGGGCCCATAGTTTTTTTTAAAAAGGGGACCTATCTTATCCCCTGACTTTTTTTTTCTATTTACCTGGAAAAAACTTAAAACCTGGAAAAAACTGAAATTTCTTCTTTTACTCATTTTGTGTGAAAGTTTTAAACCATATGTTGCTTAAGTGTCTAAATTTCAACTTGTCGGTATTTTTTAACCATTTATCACATCGTCAGACACTGCAGCATCAGGGTTTTCGGGTACAAAAGGAATTTTCAAAACTTGTCCAATCTTTGGACGAAGATCTACTTCGATTAGGGGGATGGTCCACAGGACCCCGCCCCCCTTCCTGCTTCACCTCCCCTGGTACAGTATAAAAAGCCGGCCCTAGGGCTCTATGCTGCCCTTTCTGAAAAAGATTGAGGGACTAAAACAAAATCGACTCCGGGGCTGATGGTTTGGGTTTACCTCAAAACTTCCTCTTCTCCTTACATTTTCCCTACTTTGTACTGGACTTGGTAAAGGGCCCTGTGTGGCGAAACTTTTCCCCCTCAATAAAAAAAATTCCCATATGTTGTATAAGTGTCCCAGTCTTCAACTTGTCTTTTTTTTTTTTTAAACCATTTATCCCCAAAATTTCTCACCATGGTCACGCTTGGTTTGAGTGCTGTTGCAAATCAGCATTTGTTTTTCTTTCCCTAGACACAGGACTGCATGATAATGTTTTTTTACTGTGAAAAGGTAGAAGTCACCCGCCTTTTACCATAAACTGATTGAAAATTTTGGAAAAGGTGGTGAACCTGGGAAATTAACTCCCGTGGGGACCTTTTACTTAACTCAGTTTAAGGGGCCCTGCCTTGTGCGCTCTCTGTGAATCTGAATTTTGAGTCCCTTCTTGGGGCTAAAGGAAGAAATGAGGGGGGCTTAAGGGTTTAAAATTTTCAGCGATGACTGAGGAAAAAATAAGGGGTTTTTAGGGAAACCTCCTGTTGAGAATTCTCAAGCCAAGAAAAAGGGAAAATTGGGCAGTGGCTGGAAAAACACGGGAAAAAACCCCTTTAAAGGAAAAAAGAGGATTGGGGGAGGTTGGGAAACAAAGAAGATCCGGAAAGTTGTTTTGGAAACATCGGGAAACCCCTTCTTCCCTTTCTACTCGGGGCGAATGTTTTGGGGACTATGGGGAAAATTCAAAGAAACGAATCAAAGGGAGGGAAAAACGTTTTTGTTGTTGGAGGTTTGCCAGGGTAGGGATATGGATAAAGGGCCCCTTTTGCTTGAAGGATAGGGGGTAGGAAAAAAGAGGGTTTGCTTTCCCCGGGGCTGGGGGGAGGATATTGGGTAGCCTGCTTTGAACATCAAGAGCGGGGAAAGGGGTTTAATCCCCCATTATTTTACCTCAGTGCTGGAGGCAATTTATGTAAGGGAAGCACAGAAGCCCAGGATTTATTAGAAGGTTCAAAAAAAAACCCGTAAAAGACTTAATTAGGAAGAAGGGTGGGGTTTCCCCTTAAAATGTGGCATTTCGCCAAGAAGGGGTGTTGGAAAATTTAATGGCTGTCCAGAGCAATTGGTTTTTAAATTTTTGGCCCGGACGGCACTGTAAAGGGTAATGGCAGTACCATTTTTACCCGACAACTGGAACCCTTCTACGGTAGGGAAAAGACATGTATGCCCGGGATGGGGTTCATTTATTAGGGGAGGTGTGGGTTTTTCTTGCTATCTCAGTTGAGGGGTAGTTAGGAATTTAACTAGGATTAGTTTTGGGTATGGAATTTTGAAATGAAAAATTTAAAGAGCATAGAATATTGACTTTGGCATTGATATTATTAAAAACTTAATAATAACAAATCATTTGGGGTAACACAGGGGAATTTATTTAAATTAAAAAAAATTGTGTAAAAGCAAAGGTGAATATGAAAAAGGCACAGAAAAAAAAATGTATTTTATACTCAGAAAAAACTGTATTTTATACTAACAGTCGAAGTGCAAGAAATAAGATTAATGAATTACGTTTGGTAGCATGTGCTGGGAACTTTGATATCATTGCATTAACTGAAACAGGGTATGATTTAAAGATTGCTTAGTGTAATATTCAAGGGTTTAAGTTGTTCCATATAGATAGGTATAATGGGAAGGGGGGAGAAGTTGCATTATATGTACGAGAAAATCTAAATTGTTGCATCAAAACAGGTATAAAAATAGATGGATTAGTAACAGAATCTGTTTGGGTAGAGTTTGTAGAAGGTCAAGAAAACCTAATTCCAGGTGTACTATACCGACTTCAAGGCTTGGATCACGACAGAGGGAGACTTCTTTGAGACGAAATTATTAGGGCTTCTAGACACAATAACATAGTGATAGTAGGGGATTTTTAACTATAATAAAATTGACTGGACTTCTTTGACCGGTAATCTGGAGTCCAATGACTTTATGGAAGTAGTTCAGGACTGTTTTCTGAAGCAGTGTGTAATAAAGCCTACCAGGGGTAATCATTTGTACGACCTAGTCTTGTCAAATAAGGAAACACTAGTAAATAATCTGGAGATCGCTGAAGAGCTTGATGCTAGTGATCACTTTTAGCATTAACATGGGAATACAAGAATAACGATAATACGGTAAAAGTCCCTGATTTTCGTTCTGCCGATTATAATGGACTTAGGGAACACCTGTCTAATCTGGATTGGAGTAATCTAGCTAATAATTTTATTGATGATCATACTTACTATTACGAAGGGATCTGCGTTTATCATTTTCTCTAAATAATGTACAACGATCACGGAGCATATATATTCTCCAAAGAGGTTAATAGGTCAAAGAATAACGACCCCAAATGGGTTAACAGGAGGCTAAAGCATTTACTGGGAGAGAAAATGGGAATTTATAGGTTCATCAATATGCTGACCAATATATTCAGTTAAAAAGCGAAGTAAAAAGGGGATTAGAAAAGCTAAACGTGACTATGAAATTAGAGTTGCTATTGAATCAAAGACCAATCCAAAAGGGTTCTTTCAAGTGTATAGGGTGAAGATAAGGAAAAAAGTAGGACCTCTGAAAATTGGGAATGGTGGCAGCTCATGGTATAGGAGAAAAATTTCTAACATGGATAGAGGCATGGCTTATCAATAGAAAGCAGAGAGTTTCCATTAATGGGGTCAAATCTGAATGGGGATTAGTCACTAGTGGCGTTCAGCAAGAATCAGTTTTAGGCCCTCTTTTGTTCGTAATTTATATTAATGACCTTAATGAAGGAATTACAACTGACATAAGCAAATTTGCTGAAGATACAAAAATAGGTCGTATGATTCATTCTGAGGAGGTTGCCAATGAACTCCAGGAGGATTTGGACTGAAAAATGGCAGGTGAAGTTCAATGTGGACAAGTGTAAAGTACTAGACCTTGGTAATGAAAATACCCCTCGAAGTTATAAACTGGGTGAAGTAGAGCTTTATCATACAGTATGTGAAACAGACTTGGGAGTCATGGTAAGCAGAAATCTGAAGCCAAGACAACAGTGCCTAAGTGTGCGGAATAAGGCTAACTGATTACTGGGATTTATTTCAAGAAGTGTAAGTAACAGAAGTCCAAAAGCTATTTTACAGCTCTATACATCACTGGTGAGGCCTCATTTGGATTATGCCGCTCAGTTTTGGTCTCATTACTACAGGATGGATATAGAGTTATTGGTAAAACATACAAAGAAGAATGACTAAAATGATTTACTGTATAAGGACTCTCCCATATGAAGATAGACTTAGTGCCTTGAATATCCAATCCCTGGAAAGACGTAGAATGGGGGTAGATATCATGCAAGTGAATGATTGGGATAAACAAAGGTGATATTAATAAAGTACTGAGGGTGTCGAACCAGGTAAGAGCCAGAAGTAATGGATTTAAGTTGGATAAATTTAGATTTAGAAAGGACATAGGTAAGTACTGGTTTTCGAACAGAGTGGTGGATGCCTGGAATGGTGTTCCGAGTGATCGAGTCTTGGACCTTGGGTTACTTTCAAAAGAGATTGGACAAATATATGAGTGGGAAGGGCTGGGGTTTGACTGGGTGTCGTGAGTATGGGAGTTAATTCTTGGGTAACATTGGGTAGGGGTGGGTTTTTTTAAGGCCCTGCCTTGTATGAGTCAGTAGGCCTTCTGCAATGTTCCTCTATTCTTGTGTTCTTATGAATTGTCGATCCGGTCTTTAGAAGCAATCTTGTTGCTTATGATGTTCAAAAATTTTGATGCCATCTTTGTGAAATGGGCAATATCAGTGATTTTCGGAGACACGTGTGTCCAGGCTCTTTCTCCATAATGTTTTTTCTATATATATTTTTGACGAATATTGAGTTCCACGAGTATAGACCTAAAGTAGAATGCATGGGTATGCTGTCGACTTCTTTCCTGATGTCAACTGAGGAGAGAGCTACATCAGAAATTGTGAAGATGTTGGTAGTGTTTTTAGCCTCATTATTAAAAACTCGTTGGATCAGCGCCTCAATATCAATAGTTTCCTGATTGTCATCTGTATAAGTTCCGACTCATTTAAGTAAAGATTCTAGTATACTGAGTGCGGTTTTCGCTCTAGATATTGCATTGGAAATGTAGTGTTTAGGATTCAAATTCTAATTTCATCCATAGTTTTTCCTCCCTCTGTTTCTCGTAGACACTATAAAATGGAATCAATATGTGCTCGATGTTCTCGATTTTGTCTATCCAGAATTTTTCTTCTTGCTTCTGAGAATCTACTGTCTTTGAAGAGATCCGTTCCCAGTCATCTTTGTCTGCAGAGGAAGCGCCTCTCTCTCTCTCTCTCTCTCTCTCTCTCTCTCTCTCTCTCTCCTCTTCTCCTCTCTCTCTCTCTCTTCTCTCCTCTCTCTCTCTCTCTCTCTCTCTCTCTCTCTCTCTCTCTCTCTCCTCTCTCTCTCTCTCTCTCTCTCTCTCTCTCTCTCTCTCTCTCTCTCTCTCTCTCGCCCTGTCTCTCTCTCTTGAATCTGCATCATCTCTTTCACGAAGAGGTATGGTCTGAATTAGATCTTGGATGGTCAGAGCCTTCATCCCAGCATATCTCACTAAGTTCGCAACTTATTTGTTTCCAGTTGATGTTCTTGTTGAAATTGAATCTGGTGAAATCATCCTCACGATTGTGTCTGTCCCAGCCCAATATGCACGAAGGTCTATACCTCCATTATGTTGTGATCTGACATTGCTGTCATTGGCACCGCTATGGCCTGAACATGGTCCTCATTGTTTGCAAATATAAGGTCCAGGGTGTTTCCCTGTCCAGTGTTGAGTAACTCAGTGCAAATGAGAGACTCTTTAAGACACTGGCTCACAACCCCTTTTCTGTGTTACCAATTTTTCCGGTCGCATCTAAATGTATTATTCTCTGTAATACATAGATCATTATAAAACAGGTCTTTATGTTATTCTCTGTGATACCTACAAACATTGCACGTGACTCCTTGAGAAGAGTACTAACAAACGGAATTTTATATTTCAAGGATCGTATTATTCTATATTTGTGTTTTTATCCATCATGTCGGTATTTTATTTGGTGTCCATCTCTGTGCTTTATTCGAACTAAATGGATAGCTACTTCCGAAGAGCTGTAGAACAATTACATATAGGCCTACATCAGTGTTTCCTCTCACTGGTCTTTTCTTAGTTATTAATATAATTTATTTGCACTTTCGAACACTTCGGTAGTTCATCTTTCGGCCTGGAGCTGGTGTCATTTTCTGAACACTACTCACACTTCTGAGGGGAACTACAATCGTTGCTCACTGTTTGGCTGCTTCCAGTAGTTGCTCACTGTTTGGCTGTTTCCAGTAGTTGCTAACTGTGTGGCTGCTTCCAGTAGCTGCTCACTGTGCGGTTGCATCCAGTAGCTGTTCACTGTTTGGCTGCTTCCAGTAGCTGCTCATTGTATGGCTGCTTCCAGTAGCTGCTCACTTTTTAGCTGCTTCCTGTAGCTGCTTACTGTGTGGCTGCTTCTAGTAGCTGCTCACTGTGTGGCTGCTTCTACTAGCTGCTCACTGTGTGGCTGCTTCCAGTAGCTGCTCACTGTGTGGCTGCTTACAGTAGCTGCTCACTGTGTGGCTGCTTCTAGTAGCTGCTCACTGTGTGGCTGCTTCCAGTAGCTGCTCACTGTGTGGCTGCTTCCAGTAGCTGCTCACTGTGTGGCTGCTTCCAGTAGCTGCTCACTGTGTGGCTGCTTCCAGTAGCTGCTCACTGTGTGGCTGCTTCCAGTAGCTGCTCACTGTGTGGCTGCTTCCAGTAGCTGCTCACTGTGTGGCTGCTTCCAGTAGCTGCCACTGTGGGCTGCTTCCAGAGCTGCTCACGTGTGGCTCTTCCATAGCTGCTACTTGGGCGCTTCCAGTACGCCCCTGTTGGCTGCTTCCAGTATGTCACTGTTGTGCTTCCTTAGCTGCTCACTGTGTGGCTGCTTCCAGTAGTGCTCACTGTGGGCTGCTTCCAGTACTGCCTTTGGCTGCTTCCAGTAGCTGCTCACTGGTGGCTGCTTCCCGTAGCTGCTCACTGTGTGGCTGTTCCGTAGCTGCTCACTGGGGGCTGCTTTCCCTAGCTGCTCACGTGTGGCGCTTCCATAGCTGCTCACCTGTGGCTCTTCAGTACTGCTCACGGTGGGTGCGAGGTATTTTGCGTCCTTTTTCTGTCCTGTTTTCTTTATATTCCTTTTTTCCCAAATGTTTTTTTTCTTAAAGCGGGCAAAATGTTTTTTTTTTTGTTTTTTTTTCTATTTTATTAAAAAAATTCTTTTTTTTCCCTTTCAAAACCATTTTCACCAAATAAATTACTCTTTTTCCAAGCATTTTTTAATCAAGTGGTGCCCAGTAGGCCAAAAAAAATTTTTTCCTTTCCCAAAGGAGTTTGAAAGGTAAATGTTGCTTCCTATCCGTTAGGTTCATATCCTTTTGGCCTTCCAGTAACCCTTTATGCCTTTATTTATAGATTCAAAACTTTTCCATTCGCACTTTGTTGTCTCATAGCTGCTACTTTGGTTTTTCTACTCCCGTGTGGCTCTTTGTTCTCACTGGGTGAACGCCCCGGTTTGTCTCAATACTGCTAATTTGGTGTTTTCCCCAGTGCTGATTTTTTCCAATAGCTGCCAACTTTGCTTTCCACTCATTTGGGGTGCTTCCGTGTCTCACTTGCTCTTAGTTTGTCTCACGGTGGTGCTTTGGTTTTCTCAATGAGTGGCTGCTTTTGTTTTTCTCCAATTGTGAACTGACTTTGGTTTTCCATAGCGTACTGATTTGCTTCATAGCGTACTGTTTGCTTCTTCATAGTGTTTTACTGGCCTTAACTGATTTTTTGCTTCAGAGTGACTGTTTTGCTCTTCCCGGTCTATTTTTTGGCTCAGAAAGGTTATTTGGCGCTATCGTGCACTTTGGTGGTTCCAAAAAATGCACTTTGGTTTTCCAATAGCTGCTAACTTTGGTTTCTCCCCTAGCTATGTTTTGGGTTTTTTTTTTTTTTTTTGTTTTTTTTTTTTTTTTTTTTTTTTGTTTGGGTCTACTTTTAACCGGCTGCTTTGTGCTCACTGCAGACGTTTTGGGTTTGTCTCACTGGGAGGTGACAACTTTTGTTTCTCATAGCTGCTACTTTTGTTTCTCCAGAAATGCCACTTTGGTGTTCAAGAGTGTCCCCTTGTTTTCTCCCCCAGGCGACTTTGGGTTTTTTCCGAGGACTATTTTTGGTTTTCTTTCATAGCTGTACGGTTTTTTTCCCCCAAAAATGCTTCTTTGGTTTCCATACTGCACTTTTGGTGTTCCAATTTTCGTTTGGTTGTTCCCCGAGTGCCATTTGTTCCCCAGAGTCCACTTTGGTTTCCATACGGCTCTTTGGTGTCCCAATTTGCTTAAAGTTGGTTTTTTTCCATAGCGCTAAATTTGGTTTTCCAAGATTCCCCCTTTTTTTCCCTAGCTTTTTTGGTTTTTTCCCCAAGAGGCGGTTTGGTTAAAGCAGTCTTTGTTTTCCCAAAATACATTTTTTCCAATAATTTGTTTTACTTTTAAAGGGGCTCTTTTTTTTCTCACAGGTTTGGGGTTTTGTTTTTTATAAGGGAAATTTTTTTTCATTAATGATTTGGGAAAAATTTTTTTTCCTACAATTTTTTTTGTTGTTCCAGCAGTGGCCTTTTTTCCAAAAGATTATGGTTTGGTTTTCCCTTTTATTACCTTAGAAGCCTTCCCACATAAAGACTTTTTTTTAGTTTCATTCTTTTCCCGTTCCACTTTTGTTTACAAGTGATATTTTGTTTTCCCCATAAATGACTTTTGTTTTCTCACTGATACTGAGGTTTTTAAAAAGCAGTGCGATTTGGTTTTAAAAAAGCAAATTACTATTTTTTTTGCTAAATAAAGGGGACGACTTTTGTCTCACTAGCTGACTGACTTTGGTTTCTCATACCCTTTACTGATTTGGTTTCACTAGCAGGGTGCTTTGGGTTTTTCATAAGGGGACGGGTTTGGTGTTCACAAGTACTCTTTGGTTTCTCATAGAGGATTCTTTGGGGGTTTCCTACAGTGATACTTTTGTTCCTCACTAGGCAGGCCTGAAAATTTTTGGTTGTTACTAAATGACATTTTGGGGTTTTCCTTTCCCGTTCCATTTTGTTGTTACAAGGATTTACTTTTTTGTCTACAGCATGACTGACTTGGTTTTTTTCTCATGAATACTGATTTTTTTGTTCAATGAGTGCTCTTTTTGCTCATACAGGATGATTTTGGGGTTTCTCACTAGTGACGGGTTTTTCTCACAAGGACGGCTTGGTTTTCTCACTACAGTGAAATTTTTTTTTTCACTAGCATGGGCTTTGGGGTTTTTAAGAAGTGACGGTTGGTTTTCTAATCAGTGTAATTTTTTTTTTTCCCCTTTCAGGACGATTTGGTTTCCCCCTAGCAAATGATTTGTTTTTCCAGCATGGGTGAATTTTTGGTTGTCTACTAGCCCGGGTGACTTTTTGTCTCACTAGCATAAAGTTTTTTTGTCTCCCAGTATGATTATTGTTATAAAATGACTGCTTGGTTGTCTCATGCAGTGCTCTTTTTTGGTGTCTCATCAGTGACGCTTGGGTTTCCCATAATGAGACCTTTGGGTTTTCCCCCTAGCATGCTGACTTTGGTTGTTACAAGTGACTGCTTGGTTTCTCATAGCAGTGTTACTTTGGTTTTCTCCTTTTAACGGTTTGGTTTTCCCCAGCATGATACTTTGTTTTCCAAAATGACCCTTTGGGTTTCTCACTAGCAGTGACAATTTGTTGTCTCACTAAGTGCGGCTTTGGGTTTTCTCACTACATGATGATTTTTTTTTTCACTACTTGCTATTGGGTTTTTACTAGATGATGGTTTGGTGTCTCATAGCATGTTTTTTGTTTCCATAAAATGGCGGCTTTGTTGTCCATAGCAGTGCTTTTTTTTTACTTAAATATTTGGTCCCTAGCATGACGGTTTGGTGTTCACTAGCAGTACGACTTTGGTTTCTACAAAGTGAATTTTTTTTGTCTCATAAAAAAACTGCTTTTTTCTCCCAGCATTTAAGTTTGGGTTTTCTCAAAGTGAGGCTTTGTTTTCACTAAAGTACTTTTTTGGGTTTGTTACAGAGTGACACTTTTTGGTTTTCTCACAGCAGTGACTATTTTTTTGCTCATACCCTGACTGATTTGGTTCTCATAAGTGTGCTTTGGGGGTTCACTAGCAGGGTGACTGGTACTTTGGTTGTCTCACTAAATATTTTTTTACTCGGTTTTTGTTGTCTCACTAGCAGTGACCCGAATTTTGTTGTCTCACTAGGAGTGACTGCCTTTGGTTGTTCTCACTAGCAGTGACTGTGTTTGGTTGTCTCACTAGCAGTGACTGGGCTTTGGTTGTCTAACTAACAGTGAAAGGCTTTGGTTGTCTCCCAAAAGCAGAGACTGACTTTGGTTGTCTCACTAGCAGTGACTGACTTTGGTTGTCTAACTAACAGTGAAAGGTTTGGTTGTTTCACTATAGTGGACTGACTTTGGTTGTCTCGCTAGGATTTTACGGATTTTGGATGTATCACTAGCAGTGACTAACTATAGATGTCTCACAAACAGTGACTCACTTTTGGTTGTCTCACTAGCAGTTTACTGACTTTGGTTGTCTCACTAGTAGTGGCTGGCTTTTGTTGTCTCATAGCAGTGTCTGGATTTCGTTTTCTCACTAGCATTGACTAATTGGTTGTCTCACTTGAAGTGACTGGCTTTGGTTGTCTCAAATAGCAGTGATTGGCTTTTGGTTTTCTCAATAGCAGTGGCAGGGTTTGTTTGTCTCACTATCAGTGACTGGCTTTGGTTGCCCAACTAACATTGACTAATTTTGGTTGCCTCTCTAGCAGTGACCGACTTTGGTAGTTTCACTTACAGTAACTGACTTTGGTTGTCTCACAAGCAGTGACTGATTTTGGTTGTCTCACTAGCAGAGACTGACTTTTATTGTCTCACTAGCACTTAACTGATTTTTGTTGTCTCAATCGCAGTGACTGACTTTTGTTTTCTCACTTCCAGTGACTGATTTTTGTTGTCTAACTAGAAGTGACTAACTTTGATTGTCTAACTAGAAGTGACTGGCTTTGGATGTCTCACTAGCAGTGAATGACTTTGGTTGTCTCACTAGAAGTGACTGACTTTGTTTTCTAGCTAGGATTGACGGATTTTGGTTGTATCACTAGCAGTTACTCACTATGGTTGTCTCACTAGCAGTGACTCACTATAGTTGTCTCACTATCAGTGACTGACTTTCGATGTCTCACTAGCAGTGACTGAGTTTGGTTGTATCACTAGCAGTTACTGACTTTGGTTGTTTCACTGGCAGTGTCTGGCTTTGGTTGTCTCACTAGCAGTGGCTGGATTTGGTTTTCCCACTAGAAGTGACTGGCTTTGGTTGTCTCACTAGTAGTGACTGACTTTGGTTGTCTCACTAGTAGTGACTTGCTTTTGTTGTCTCACTAGCAGTGACTGATTTTTGTTGTCTCACTAGCAGTGACTGCCTTTGGTTGTCTCACTAGCAGTGACTGTCTTTGGTTGTCTCACTAGCAGTGACTGACTTTGGTTGTCTAACTAACAGTGAAAGGCTTTGGTTGTCTCAATAGCAGAGACTGACTTTGGTTGTCTCACTAGCAGTGACTGACTTTGGTTGTCTAACTAACAATGAAAGGCTTTGGTTGTCTCACTAGTAGTGACTGACTTTGGTTGTCTCGCTAGGATTGACGGATTTTGGATGTATCACTAGCAGTGACTAACTATAGTTGTCTCACAAGCAGTGACTCACTTTGGTTGTCTCACTAGCAGTGACTGACTTTGGTTGTCTCACTAGTAGTGGCTGGCTTTTGTTGTCTCACTAGCAGTGTCTGGATTTCGTTTTCTCACTAGCATTGACTAACTTTGGTTGTCTCACTAGAAGTGACTGGCTTTGGTTGTCTCACTAGCAGTGATTGGCTTTTGTTGTCTCACTAGCAGTGGTAGGCTTTGTTTGTCTCACTAGCAGTGACTGGCTTTGGTTTCCTAACTAACAATGACTAATTTTGGTTGCCTCTCTAGCAGTGACCGACTTTGGTAGTTTCACTTACAGTAACTGACTTTGGTTGTCTAACAAGCAGTGACTGATTTTGGTTGTCTCTCTAGCAGAGACTGACTTTTATTGTCTCACTAGCACTTAACTGATTTTTGTTGTCTCAATCGCAGTGACTGATTTTGTTTTCTCACTACCAGTGACTGATTTTTGTTGTCTAACTAGAAGTGACTAACTTTGATTGTCTAACTAGAAGTGACTGGCTTTGGATGTCTCACTAGCAGTGAATGACTTTGGTTGTCTCACTAGAAGTGACTGACTTTGTTTGTCTAGCTAGGATTGACGGATTTTGGTTGTATCACTAGCAGTTACTCACTATGGTTGTCTCACTAGCAGTGACTCACTATAGTTGTCTCACTATCAGTGACTGACTTTCGATGTCACACTAGCAGTGACTGACTTTGGTTGTCTCACTAGCAGTTACTGACTTTGGTTGTTTCACTAGCAGTGGCTGGCTTTGGTTGTCTCACTAGCAGTGACTGGATTTGGTTTTCTCACTAGAAGTGACTGGCTTTGGTTGTCTCACTAGTAGTGACTGGCTTTGGTTGTCTCACTAGCAGTGATTAACTTTTGTACTCTCACTAGCAGTGGCAAGCTTCGTTTGTCTAATTATCAGTGACTGGCTTTGGTTGTCTAACTAACAGTGACTAATTTTGGTTACCTCCTTAGCAGTGACCGACTTTGGAAGTTTCACTAGTAGCAATTGACTCTGTTGTCTCAGAAGCAGTGACTGATTTTGGTTGTCTCACTAGCAGAGATTGACTTTTATTGTCTCACTAGCACTTAACTGATTTTGGTTGTCTCAATCGCAGTGACTGACTTTTATTGTCTCATTAACAGTGACGACTAAGGTTTGTCCTCACTAGCATGCGAACTTTGGTTTGTCTCACTAGCAAGTGACCCGGCCTTGGTTGTCTCACTAACATACTGACTTTGGTTATCTCACCCAACATTGCTGACTTGGTTTTTTACTAGAAGTACTGAATTTTTTTTTGTCTCAATAAGCAGTGCCTAACTTTGGTTGTCTCATTACATACTGAACTTTGGTTTCCCACTAAGCATGACTGACTTATTATTTCAAATACAGTGACCTACTTTCGTTTGTCTCACAGCAGTGACTGACTTTGGTTTCTCTCACTAGCAGTTATTACTTTGGCTGCTCCATAAGTAAATGCTTTGGTTTTCTTTCCAGCAGTGATTGGCGTTGGTTTTCTCGCTATTATGACTGGCTTTCGTTATCTCACTGCGAGACAATTTTTTTTTTGTCCCCACTAGCATTTGGGGCTGACTTTGGGGTTTTTCTCACTAGCATGACTGCTTTGGTTTTTCTAACTAACAGTGAAAGGCTTTGGTTGCTCAATAGCAGTGACTGACTTTGGTTGTCCCCGCAGGATTTGACAAAATTTTGGTTTATCACTAGCAGTGACAACTATGTTTTCCCCCCACAATCAGTGACCTCACTTTGGTTTTTTTCCCTTTTGCATGACCACTTTGGTTTTTCTACAATTAAAATACGGCTTTTTTTGTCTCACTAAACATTCGGATTTCGTTTTCTAACTAGCATTTACTAACTTTGGGGTTTACCAATAAATTTAAATGGCTTTGGTTTCCACTACATGATTGGGTTTTGTTGTCCACTAGCAGTCAGGCTTTGTTTTTCTCACTACAGTGACCCGGCTTTGGGGTTTCCTAAAACAATACTAATTTTAGTTGCCTCTCTACAGTGACCGGGGCTTTGGTAGTTTTCACTTACAGTAAAATGACTTTGGGTTTTCTCACAAGCATGAATGTTTTTTTTGGTTGTCCCCACTAGCAGAGACTGACTTTTAATTTTTCTCACAGCACTTAACTGATTTTGGTTGTCTCAAAACGCAATTTAACCGACTTTTTGGGGTTTTTCTCACTACCAGTGACTGATTTTTGTTGTCTAACTAAAGTGACACTTTTGGTTTTTCTCACTAGCATGACTGACTTTTTGGTTGTCTCATTACCATTGACTGACTTTGATGTCCATACAGTGAATGACTTTGTTTTTTTTCTCTAGGGTTGACGGGTTTTGGTTTATCACATCATTTTTCTCAATTTGGTTGTCTCACTAGCATGACTCACTATAAATTGTCTCACTATCATGACTGACTTTTTCGTTGTCTCACAGCATGAAAGACTTTGGGTTGCTCCACATTTTCTGACTTTGGTTTGTTTTTACTGGCAGTGGCTGGGTTTTTTGTCCCCCACAGCATGACTGGATTTGGGTTTTCCCCACTAGAAGTGACTGGCTTTGGTTGTCTCACTAGTATGACTGGCTTTCTTTTTCTCGCAAGCAGTGATTTAAATTTTGTTTTCTCTCAGTAGCATGACAGGCTTTGGGTTTGTCTAACTATCGTGACTGGCTTTTTGGTTGTCTAACTAACAGTGATAATTTTGGTTGCCTCTGAGCAGTGACCGATTTGGGGTATTTTTTTCCCACAAAAAACGATTTTGGGTTTTCTCACAAGCATGACTGATTTTTGGTTGTCTCACTAGCAGTACTGACTTTTATTGGTGTCATTTAACAGTGACTACATAGGTTGTCTCACTACAGTGACTGACCCAGCTTGTCCACTACAGTGACGGGCCTTTTTTTGTCTCAAAGCAGGACAACTTTGGGGTTTCTCGCTATCATGAAAACTTTTTGGTTGTCCCCCCAGCAGTGACTGATTTTTTTGTTATTTCCTAGAAGTGACTGACTTTGGTTCCTCACAGGTTTACGACTTTGGTTTTCTCACATAAGTAAAAGGGGTTGGTTTTTTTTAACTAGCATGAAAGCTTTGTTTGCTCGCTATTAGTGACTTGCTTTCGTTGTCCCCCTAGTAGGGCGGTTTCTGTTGTCCCCCACTACATGACTGGCTTTAGGTTTTTCTCACTAGCATACGGCTTTGTTGTCCCTAGCAGTGACTGACTTTTGGTTTTTCTAACAGCAGTGATGGGTTTGATTGTCTCACAAGCGTGCTGACTTTGGTAGTCTCAAAAAGAATTTACTGGCTTTGGGTTGTCTCACTAGCAGTGAAACTTTTTGGTTTTGCACAAAAAGGAAAATTTGGGTTTGATTGTCTCACTACAGTACGAAATTTTGTAGTCTCATGGGGAATGATTCACTATGGTTTCTCACTACTGGAAACTTTTGGTTTCTTACTACCAATGATGACTTGGTTGTCTCACTAGCAAACTACTTTGGTTTTCTCACTATATACGGGTTTGGTTTCTCACTCAGTGACTGACTTTCGTTGCCAACTAGCATGACTGGCTTTTATTCTCTACTAGCACGAATGACTTTTGGGGTTGGGCTCACTAGCAGTGACTGTTTTGGTTGACTTTAAAACATACTGGTTTTTGATTTTCACCCGCAGTGACTGACTTTTGTAGTCTCAATAGCAGTGAATACTCTATGATTGTCTCACTTGCATTGACTGACTTTGGTTGTCTCACTAGCAGTGATTGACTTTGGTTGTCTCACTAGTAGTGACTAGCTTTGGTAGTCTCGCTAGCAGTGACTGGCTTTGGTTTTCTCACTAGTGGTGACTATCTTTGGTTGTCCCACTTGCAGAGACTGACTTTGGTTGTCTCAGTTGCAGAGATTTACTTTGGTTGTCTCACTAGCAGTGACTATCTTTGGTTGTCCCACTAGCAGAGACTGACTTTGGTTGTCTCACTAGCAATGACTGACTTTGGATGTCTCACTAGCAGTGACTACTGGTTGACTCAATATCAGAGACTGGCTTTTGTTTCCTCACTAGCAGTGACTGACTTTGGTTGTCTCACTAGCAATGACTGCATTTGGTTGTCTCCCTAGCAGTGATTTCAATTGGTTGTATCACTAGCAGTGACTGACATTAGTTGTCTCACTAACAGTGACTGACTTTGGTTTCCTCACTAGCAGTGACTGAATTTGGTTGTCTCAATAACAATGACTGAGTTTGGTTGCCTCACTAGCAGTGACCGACTTTGGTTGTCCCACTAGCAGTGACTGATTTTGGTTGTGCCACTAGCAGTGACTAACTTTGCTTGTCTCACTAGCAATGACTGACTTTGGTTGTCTCACTAGCAGGGACTATCTTTGGTTGTCCCACTAGAAGAGACTGACTTTGGTTGTCTCAGTTGCAGAGAATGACTTTTGTTGTCTCACTAGCAGTGACTATCTTTGGTTGTCCCACTAGTAGAGACTGACTTTTGTTTTGTCACTTGCAATGACTGACTTTGATTGTCTCACTAGCAGTGACTGGCCTTGGTTGTCTCACTAACAGTGACTGTCTTTGGTTTAATCTTTATCAGTGACTGGCTTTTGTTGACTCTCTAGCAGTGACTGACTTTGGTTGTCTCGCTAGCAGTGACTGGCATTGGTTGTCTCACTAGCAGTGACTGACTTTTGTTGTCTCACTAGCAGTGACTGACTTTGGTTGTCTCATTACCATTGACTGACTTTGGATGTCTCACTAGCAGTGAATGACTTTGTTGTCTCACTAGGATTGACGGATTTTGGCTGTATCACTAGCAGTTACTCACTATGGTTGTCTCCCCAACGTGATTCCAAAAATTGTTCACTATCAGTGACTGACTTCGTTGTCTCACAGCAATGACTGATTTGTTTTTTCTACTAGGATTACGGATTTTCGTTGTATCACTAGCAGTTAACCCCCTATGGTTGTCTCACTAGCGTGTCACTATAGTTTTTTTCTCACTATCATGGTGACTTTGTTTTCTCACTAGCTGTGACTGACTTTGGTTGTCTCAAAGCATTATGACTTTGGTTTTTTTCACTAGCAGTGGTGGCTTTGGTTTTCTACTAGCAGTGACTGGATTTGTTTTCTCACTAAAGTGACTGGGGGCTTTTGGGGTTTTCCATATAGTGACTGGCTTTTTTTGTCTCACTAGATGATTAACTTTTTTACTCTCCCTAGATGGCAGCTTCGTTTGTCTATTATAAATACGGCTTGGTTTCTAACAACATGACTAATTTTGGTTACCTCCTTGGGAGTGACCGCTTTTGGGAAATTTCACTAGTACAAAAGACTCGTTGTCTCAAACAGTGACTGATTTTGGTTGTCTCACTGCAGAAATTTACTTTTATTTTCCATAGCACTTAAAATGATTTTGGGTTTTCTCAATCGCAGTGATGACTTTTATTTTTCATTAACGTGATGACTAAGGTTGTCTCACTAGCAGTGATGACTTTTTGGTTGTCTCACAGCAGTGACGGGGCCTTGGTTTCTCACAAAAAGTGACCCGACTTTTGGGTTATCCCAACATTGCTGCTTGGGTTTTTTTTACTAGAAGGACTGAGTTGGTTGTCTCAAACAGTCCTAACTTTTTTCTATTATCATGACTGACTTTGGGTTTTCCCACTAGCAGTGACTGACTTTAGTTATTTCACTAGCATGACTTACTTTCGTTTTCTCACTAGCAGGACTGACTTTTTTTTCCCCTCACTACTTTATTTCTTTGGCTGTTTACTATAGTAACTGGCTTTGGTTTTTTTACTAGCAGTGATTGGCGTTGGTTGTCTCGCTATTAGTGACCGGCTTTCGTTATCTCACTAGCAGAGGACAGTTTTGTTTTGTCTCACTAGCAGTGACTGACTTTGGTTGTTCTCACTAGCAGTGACTGACTTTGGTTGTCTAACTAACAGTGATAGGCTTTGGTTGTCCTCTATAGCAGGGACTGACTTTGGTTGTCTCGTCTAGGATTGAACAGGATTTTGGTTGTATCACTAGCAGTGATCTAACGATAGTTGTCTCACAATCAGTGACTCAATTTGGTGGGTCTTCATTAAGCATGTGACTCCACTTTGGTTGTTCTCACTAGTAGTGACTGGCTTTTGTTGTCTCACTAGCAGTGTCTGGATTTCGTTTTCTAACTAGCATTGACTAACTTTGGTTGACTTCAATAGTAGTGACTTGGCTTGGTTGTCTCCTAGCGTGATTGGCTTTTGTTGTCTCACTAGCAGTGGGCAGGCTTTGTTTGTCTCACTAGCAGTGACTGGCTTTGGTTGCCTAAATAACAATGACTAATTTTAGTTGCCTCTTAGCTGTGACCGACTTTGGTTAGTTTCACTTACAGTAACTGACTTTGGGTTGTCTCAACAAGCTGTGACCTGGATTTTGGTTTGTACACTAGCAGAGACTGACTTTTATTGTCTCACTAGCACTTAAATGATTTTTTGGTGTCTCAATCGCAGTAAACTGACTTTTGTTATCTCACTACCAGTGACTGGATTTTGTTGTCTATAGAAGTGACCTAAACATTGGTTGTCTCAACTTGCAGTGACTGACTTTGGTTGTCTCATTACCATGACTGACTTTGGATGTATCACTAGCTGTGAATGACTTTGTTTGTCTAGCTAGGATTGACGGATTTTGGTTGTATTCACATCAGTTACTCACTTATGGTTGTATCACTAGCAGTGACTCACTATAGTTGTCTCACTATCTGTGACCTTACTTTCGTTGTTCACTAGCAGTGACTGACTTTGGTTGTCTCACTAGCAGTTACTGACTTTGGTTGTTTCTTGGCAGTGGCTGGCTTTGTTTGTCTCACTAGCAGTGACAGGATTAGCGTTTTCCCACTAGAAGTGACTGGCTTTGTTGTCTCACTGTAGTGCCTGGCTTTCGTGTCTCGCAAGCAGCGGATTAACTTTTGTTTCTCAGTAGGCTGTGACAGGTTTGTTTGTCTAACTATCAGTGGACTGGCTTTGGTTGTCTAATAACGTGACTAATTTTGGTTGCCTCTTGTTAGCAGTGACCGACTTGGTAGTTTCTCTAGAATATGGACTTGGTTGTCTCACAAGCAGTGACTGATTTTGGTTGTCTCACTAGCAGTGACTACTTTTATAGTGTCATTAACAGTGACTGACATAGGTTGTTCACTAAGCAGTGACTGACTTAGCTTGTTCTCACAGCAGTGACGGGCCTTGTTTGTCTCAATAGCAGTGATAACTTTGTGTTGTCTCGCTATCAGTGAATGACTTTTTTGGTTGTCCCAATTGCAGTGACTGTTTTAGTTTATATCACTAGAAGTGACTGACTTTGGTTCCTCACTAGCGTTGACTGACTTTGGTTGGTCTCACTATAAGTAACTGGCTTTGGTTTTCTAACTAGCAGTGATTGATTTGTTTGTACTCGCTATTAGTGACTGGCCTTTCGTCTGTCTCACTAGTAGTGACAGGTTTTCTGTTGTCTCACTAGCAGTGACTGGCTTTTAGTTGTCTCACTAGCAGTGACTGCTTTCGCTAGTTCACTAGCAGTGATTGACTTTGGTTGCTTAACTAGCAGTGCTGCATCCAACGCCTTTGATTGTCTCTCACATACACAGCAGTGACTGACTTTGGTAGTCTCAATAGAAGTGTTGGCTTTGGTTGTATCACTAGCAAGTGAGTGACTTTGGTTCGTCACAAGAAGTGATTGGCTTTGATTGTCTCACTTAGCAGTGAATGGACTTTTTGTAGTCTCAATGGAAGTGATTCACTATGGTTGTTCTCATAGCTGTGACAGACTTTGGTTTTGTTCTTACTACCAGTGACTGACTTTGGTTGTCTCACTTGCAATGACTGACTTTGGTTTTCTTCACTAGTAGTGACTGGGTTTGGGTTGTCTCCACTAGCAGTGACTGAACTTTCGTTGCCTAACTGCGGTGACTGGTTTTATTTCTCTCACTAGCAGCGAATGACTTTGGACTTGTCTCACTAGCAGAGTGACTATTTTGGTTGACTAAACTAATAGCAGTGGACTGGTTTTGATTGTCTCACTCGCAGTGACTGGACTTTGATAGTCTCAATTAGCAGTGATACTCTATGGAATGTCTCACTTGCATTGACTGACTTGGTTGTCTCACTAGCAGTGATTGACTTTGGTTGTCTCACTGTATGCGACTTGCTTTGGTAGTCTCGCTAGCAGTGACTGGATTTGGTTTTTTTCTCACTAGTGGTGACTATTCTTTGTTGTCCCACTGCAGAGACATTGCTTTGGTTGTCTCAGTTGCAGAGATTTCTTTGGTGTCTCACTTTGTCAGTGACTATCTTTGGTTGTCCACTAGAGAGTCTGACTTTGATTGTCTTCACTGCAATGGACTGGACTTTGGAATGTCTCACTAGCAGGGACTACTGGTTGACTCAATATCTCAGAGACTGGCTTTTGTTTCCTCACTAGAGTGACTGGACTTTGGTTGTCTCAACTTAGCAATGGACTGCATTGGTGTCTCCCTAGCAGTGATTTAATTGGTGTATCACTGCAGTGACTGAATTAGTTGTTCACTAACAGTGAACTCGACTTTGGTTTTCCTCACTAGCAGCGACTGAATTTGGTTGTCTCAATAACAATATGACTGAGTTTGGTTGCCTCTTGCAGTGACCGACTTTGGTTGTCCCACTAGCAGTGACTGAATTTTGGTTATTGTGCCACTAGACAGTGACTTAACTTTGCTTGTCTCACTAGCAATGAATGACTTTGGTTGTCTCACTAGCAGGGACTATCTTTGGTTTGTCCCCACTAGAAAGAGGACTGACTTTGGTTGTCTCTGTTGCAGAGAATGCTTTTGTTGTCTCACTAGCAGTGACTATCCTTTGGTTGTCCCACTAGATAGAGACTGACTTTTGTTTTGTCACTTTGCAATGACTGACTTTGATTGTCACACTAGCAGGGGACTGGCCTTGGTTGTCTCACTAACAGTGACTGCTTTGGTTTAATCTTTATCAGTGACTTGGCTTTTGTTGACTCTTAGCAGTGACTGACTTTGGTTGTCTCGCTAGCAGTGGATGGCATTGGTTGTCTCACTAGCAGTGACTGACTTTTTTTGTCTCACAGCAGTGACTGACTTTGGTTGTCTCATTAGAAGTGACTGACCTTTGGTGGTCTCATCAGTAGTGACTGATTTTGGTTGTTCACTGGCAGTAACTGACTATGGTTGTCTCACTAGCATGACTGACTTTGGTTGTCTCATTGTAGTGATGACTTTGTATGTCTACTAGCGTGACAGACTTTTTGTCCTCACTAGCAGTGATGACTTTGGTTGTCTCACTAGCAGTGACTTCCTTTGAATTGTCTCAGTAGCGTGATGTATTTTGGTTCTCTCACAGCAATGACTTACTTTATTGTCTCAACTACCACTGATGGATTTGGTTGTCTCAATCGCTGTGACTGACTTTGGTTTTCTCACTACCAGTGACTGATTTTGTTGTCTAACTAGAAGTGACTGACTTTGGTTGTGTCACTAGCAGTGACTGACTTTGATTGTCTCATAAACAGTGACTGACTTTGGTTGTCTCACTAGCAGTGACTGGATTTGGTTGTCTCACTAGCAGTGACTTACTTTGGTTGTATCACTTAGCAGTGACTGCTTTTGTGGTTCAATAGCCGTGATGTCTTTGGTTTTCTCACTAGCAGTGGCTGGCTTTGGTTGTCTCACTAGCAGTGACTGGATTTGGTTGTTTCCCTAGCAGTGACTGACTTTGGTTGTCTCATTAGCAGTTACTGACTTCGGTCGTCTCACTAGCAGTGACTGACTTTGGTTGTCTCACTAGCAGTTAATGACTTGGGAGTCTCACTAACAGTGGGCTGGACTTTTGTTGTCTCTTAACAGTGATCTTTGGGTTTTGGTTTCTCACTAGCAGTGACTGGCTTTGGGTGTCTCATAGTAGTGACTGGCTTTGGTTGTCTCACTAGCAGTGATTAACTTTTTTTGTTTCACTAGCAGTGGCAGGATTTGATTGTCTAACTAGCAGTGACAGGATTTGGTTGTCTAACTAACAGTGACTAAATTTGAGTTTCCTCTCTAGCAGTGACTAGGACTTTGGTAATTTCACTAGCAGTAAACTGACTTTGGTTGTCTCATAAGCTGTGACTGATCTTGGTTGTCTCACTAGCAGAGACTGACTTTTATTGTCTCACTAGCAGTGACTAACCTCGTTTGTCTCCCTAGCAGTGACCGACTTTTGTTGACTCATTAGCATTGGCTGACTTTGGTTGTTCACAAGAATGAATGACGTTTGGTTGTTCAATAGCTGGTTGACTAACTTTGGTTGTCTCGCTATCAGTGACTGACATTGGTAGTCTCACTAGCAGTGACTGGACCTTTGGTTTTTTCAGTTCAGTTGATGACTTTGGATGTCTCAATAGTAGCGGACTGACTTTTTTTTTCTCCAAGCAGTGATCTGATCTTGGTTGTCTCAATTGCAAGTGGACTGACTTTGGATGTCTCACTAGCAAGTGACTTGACATTGGTTGCCATAGCATGTCTGGCCCTTGTTTCTCTCAACTATGCATGTGACTGAGTTTTGTTGTCTCCCTATCAGCAGTGATGACTTTGTTGTCTCATGCATTGGGCACTGTTTTCGGTTGTCTCATATAAGTGACTGACGTTAGTTGTCTCAATAAGAGTGAATATCTTTGGTTGATCAATATACAGTGACTGGCTTTTGTTGCCTCAACTAGCAATGACCTGATTTGGTTGTTCTCACTAAAAAAGACTGCCTTTGTTTGTATCACTAGCAGTGCTGTTTAGACTGTCCAGCTAGCAGAGACTGCGATGTTTTCCCCACTAGCAGTTTCTAAACTTTGGTTGTCTCACTACAATGACGTACTTTGGTTGTCTAACTGGTAGGGACTGTCTTTTTTGTCCCTCTAGCAGTGACTGACTTTGTTGTCTCACTAGCAATGACTGACTTTGGTTGTCTCACTTAGCAATGACTGACTTTGGTTGTTCACTAGTTGTGACTACCTTTGGTTGTCCCCAATAGCAGAGACTGTCTTTGGTTTGTCTCCAGTAGCAGAGAATGACTTTTCTGTTTATCACTAAGCAGTGACTATCTTTGGTTGTCCACTAGCAGAGATCGATTTTGGTTGTTCATTAACAATGACTGACTTCGGTTGGTCTCATAGCAATGACTGACTTTGGTTTGTCTCACTTGCAGTGATATCTTTGGTTGATCAATGGAAGTGACTGGCTTTTGTTGCACTCATATGCAATGACTGACTTTGTTGTCTCACTAGAAAATGACTGCTTTGTTTGTATCACTAGCAGTGATTGACTTTGGTTGTCTCACAAGCAGTGTCTGACTTTGATTTTTCTCACTAGAGTTGATTTCCTTTGGTTGTAATCACTAACAGTGACTGACATTGGTTGTCTCACTCAGCAAGTGGCTGACTTTGGTCCCCTCGCCTCACAAATAACAATGCGCTGAGTTTTGGTTGCCTCACTAGCAGTGAACGACTTTAGTTGACCAGCTAGCAGTGACTGGACGGATGGTTGTCCACTAGTGTTACTAACGTTGGTTTGTCTCTTCTACCAAGACTTACTTTGGTTGTCTAACTAGCAGGGACTGTCTTTGGTTGTCTCACTAGCAATGACTGACTTTGGTTGTCTCACTAGCAATGACTGACATTGGTTGTCTCACTAACAGTGATGGCCTTGGTTTGTCTCACTTGCAGTGACTGAGTTTTGTTGTCTCCCTAGCAGTGACTGACTTTTGTTTCTCATTAGCATTGGCTGTTTTCGGTTGTCTCACTAGAAGTGACTGACGTTTGTTGTCTCAATAGCAGTGACTAACTTTGGTTGTCTCACTAGCAGTGACTGACTTTGGTTATTTCACTTTCAGTGACTGACTTTGGTTGTCTCACTAGCAGTGACTGACTTTGGTTCTCTCATTAGCAGTGACTGGCTTTCGTTGTCTCACTTTTAGTGACTGGCTTTGGTTGTCTAAAGCAGTGACAGGTTTTTGTTGTCTCACTAGCAGTGACTGGTTTTAGTTGTCTCACTAACAGTGACTCTCTTTGCTTGTCTCACTAGAAGTGACTGACTTTGGTTGTCTAACTAGCAGTGTCTGGCTTTGACTGTCTCACTAGCAGTGACTGACTTTGGTAGTCTCAATAGCAGTGACTGGATTTGGTTGTCTCACTAGCAGTGACTGACATTGGTTGTGTCCTAACAAATAGCAGTGACTGGCTTTGATTGCCTCACTAGCAGTGACTGACTTTTGTAGTCTCAATGGAAGTGACTCACTATGGTTGTCTCACTAGCTGTGACTGACTTTGGTTGTGTCACTACCAGTGACTGACTTTGGTTGTCTCACTAGCAATGACTGACTTTAAATGTCTCACTGGTAGTGACTGGGTTTGTTTGTCTCACAAGCAGTGACTGACTTTAGTTTTCTAACTAGCAGTGACTGGCTTTGGTTCCCTCACTCGCCAGTGACTGATTTGGTAGTCTTCAATACCTGGACTACTCACTATGATTGTTTCACTAGCAGTGACTGACTTTGGTTGTCTCACTAGCAGTGATTGATTTTGGTTGTCTCACTAGTAGCGACTAGCTTTCTTTGTCCAACTAGCAGTGACTGGCTTTGGTTTTCTCACTAGCAGAGACTGACTTTGGTTGTCTCACTAGCAGTGACTATCTTTGGTTGTCCCACTAGCAGAGATTGATTTTTGGTTGTCTCATTAGCAATTGATGACTTCGGTTGTTCTCATAGCAATGACAGACTTTGGTTCTCTCACTTGCAGTGACTATCATTGGTTGACTCAATATAAGTGACTGGCTTTTGTTGCCTCACTAGCAATGACTGTCTTTGGTTGTCTCACTAGAAATGACTGCCTTTGTTTGTATCACTAGCAGTGACTGACTTTGGTTGTCTCACAAGCAGTGTCTGACTTTGATTTTCTCACTAGCAGTGATTTCCTTTGGTTGTATCACTAGCAGTGACTGACATTGGTTGTCTCACTAGCAGTGACTGACTTGGTTGTCTCACTTCAGCAGTAGCTGACTTTGGTTGTACAATAACAATGCTGAGTTTTGGTTGCCTCACTAGCAGTGACCGACTTTAGTTGTCCAGCTAGCAGTGACTGACTATGGTTGTCCCACTAGCAGTTACTAACTTTGGTTGTCTCACTACCAATGACTTACTTTGGTTGTCTAACTAGCAGGGACTGTCTTTGGTTGTCCCTCTAGCAGTGACTGACTTTGGTGTCACTAGGCATTGACTGACTTTGGTTGTCTCACTAGAATGACTGACATTGGTTGTCTCACTAGCGTGAATGGCCTTGTTTGTCTCACTAGCAGGAACTGAGGTTTTATTGTTCCCTAGCTGTGTCTGACTTTTGTTGTTCATTAGATTTGGCTGTTTTCGGGTTGTCTCACTAGAAGCGACTGACGTTGGTTGTCTCAATAGCAGTGACTAACTTTGGTTGTCCACTGCAGTGACCTTGACTTTGGTTATTTCACCTTTCAGTGACATGACCTTGGTTTTCTCACTAGCATGGACTGACTTTGGCTTCTCTCACTTAGCAGTGAATGACTTTAGTTGTCTCACTATAAGTGATTGGCTTTAGTGTCTCATATAGTGGTCTGGCTTTGTTTTCTAAACTGCAGTGATGACTTTCGTTGTCCCTTTTTAGTGACTGGCTTTGGTTGTCTCAAAAGCAGTAAGTGACAGGTTTTTGTTGTCTCACTAGCAGTGACTGGCTTTAGTTGCTCACTAACAGTGACTGTCTTTGCTTGTCTCACTAGAAGATGACTGATTTGGTTGTTCTAACTAGCCTGGTTGTCTGCTTTGATTGTCTCCTAGCAGATGACTGACTTGGTAGTCTCATAGCAGTTTTACTGGATTTGGTTTTCGCCCTCATAACATGTGACTGACATTGGTTGTGTCACTAGCAGTGGACCTTGGTTTTGATTGCCTCAGAGACTAGCTGTGACTGACTTTTGTAAGTCTCAATTAGAAGTGACTCACTATGGGTGTTCACTAGCTGTGACTGATTTTGTTGTTGTGTCAATTACAGTGATGACTTTTGGTTGTCTCACTAGCAATGACTGACTTTAAGTGTCTCTCTAGTAGTGACTGGGTTTGGTTGTCTCACAAGCAGTGACTGACTTTAGTTTTCTAACTAGCAGTGACTGGCTTTGATTCTCTCACTCGCAGTGACTGAATTTGGTAGTCTCAATAACAGTGACTCACTATGATTGTCTCACTAGCAGTGACTGACTTTGGTTGTCTCACTATCAGTGATTGATTTTGGTTGTCTCACTAGTAGCGACTAGCTTTCTTTGTCCAACTAGCAGTGACTGGCTTTGGTTTTCTCACTAGCAGTGACTCGCTTTGGTTGTCTCATTAGTAGTGACAATCTTTGGTTTTCTCACTAGCAGAGACTGACTTTGGTTGTCTCACTAGTAGTGACTACCTTTGGTTGGCCCAATAGCAGAGACTGTCTTTGGTTGTCTCAGTAGCAGAGAATGACTTTTCTTTGTCTCACTAGCAGTGACTATCTTTGGTTGTCCCACTAGCAGAGATTGATTTTGGATGTCTCATTAGCAATGGCTGACTTCGGTTATCTCACTAGCAATGACTGACTTTGGTTCTCTCACTTGCAGTGACTATCTCCCCCCCCCCCTTGGTTTTGACTCATATAAAGTTGATGGCTTTTGTTGCCTCACTAGCAATGACTGACTTTGGTTGTCTCACTAGAAATGACTGCCTTTGTATCACTAGCAGTGACTGACTTTGGTTGTCTCACAAGCAGTGTTGACTTTGATTATTCTCACTAGCAGATGATTTCCTTTGGTTGTATCACGAGCAATGACTGACATTGGTTGTCTCACTAGCGTGACTGACTTTGGTTCTTTCTCTCACTAGCAGTGGCTGACTTTGGTTGTTCACAATATAACCATGGCTGAGTTTGGTTGCCTCAATAGCAGTGACCGACTTTAGTTGTCCGCTAGCAGTGACTGACGATGGTTGTACCACTAGCAGTTATAACTTGGTTGTATCTCTACAATGACTTACTTTGGTGTCTAACTAGCAGGGACTGTGATTTGGTTGTCCCTCTAGCAGTGAATGATTTGGTTTGTCTCACTAGCAATGGACTGACTTTGGTTGTTCATAGCAGTTACTGGGCCTTTGTTGTCTCACTCGGCAGTGATGTCTTGGTTTATCAATATCCAGTGACTGGCTTTTCTGGACTCACTAGGAGTGACTGACTTTGCTTGTCTCTCTAGCAGTGACTGGCCTTGGTTGTCTTACTTAGCAGTGTACCTGACATTGGTTGTCTCACTTGCAGTGACTGATTTTGGTTGTCTCACTAGCAGTGACTGACTTAGGTTGTCTCATTAGTAGTGAATGATTTTGCGTCTTCTGGCAGTAGTAATTGATTTGGTTGTCTAACTAGCCAGTTGACAGAATTTTTTGTCTCACTAGCATGTGATTGACTTTGGTTGTCTCACTTGCAGTGACATACTTTGTTGTCTCGCAGTAGCAGTTACTGATTTTGGTTTTCTCACTAGCAATGACTTACTTTTATTTTGTAAAACGTAAAAGGAACAAGTGCCAACTAATGTGCGTTCTATTGTGGCAAACGTTTCGCTTCTCCGGGAGCTTTATCAAGCCATTAAGTAAAGCTTGTAAAGACCCAGAGAGCGAAACGTTGCCAAATAAAGTGTCACATTAGTTGCACATGTTTCCTTTTACTTTACATATTGACGGTAATTTCTACTAACTTTTTACATTACTTTCATTGTCTCACCGCCAGTGACTGACTTTTGTCTCATTAACAGTGAGGGACTTGGTTGTTTCTCTAGCCAGCGACTGACTTTCGTTTTCTCAATAGCAGTGGCTGGCTTTGGTTCTCTCACTAGCATTGACTGGATTTGGATTTTCTCACTAGCAGAGCTGGCTTTGGATGTTCACTAGTAGTGATTAACTTTTGTTTTCTCACTTAGCAGTGGCAGGCTTTGTTTGTCTAAACTAGCAGTGACTGGCTTTGTTTGTCTAACTAACATTGACTAATTTGGTTTCCCTCTCTAGCAGTAACCGACTTTGGTAATTTCACTAGCAGTTTGTAACTGATTTGGTTGTCTCATAAGAAGTGATTGCTCTTGGTTGTCTCACTAGCATAGACTTGACTTTTATTGTCTCACTAGCTCTTAACTGTTTTTGGCTGTCTCAATCGCAGTTGACTGGCTTTGGTTGTCTCATTAACAGTGATGACTTGGTTGTCTCACTAGCAGTGACTGACTTTCGATTGTCTCACTAGCAGTGACTGGCCTTGTTTGTCTTACTAGCAGTGACTGACTTTGGTTGTCTCACTAGCAGTGACTGACTTTGGTTGTCTCACTAGAAAGTGATGTTTTTGTGGTCTAATAAGTAGTGACCTGATTTTGGTTGTCTCACTGCATTAATTGACTTGGTTTGTTCAATTGCAGTGACTGACTTTATTTGTCTCACTAGCAGTGGACAGACTTTTTCGTCTCACTAGCAGTGATTGACATTGGTTGTCTTCACTTGCAGTGACTTACTTTTGATTGTATCAGTAGCAGTGGACTGATGTTGGTTCTCTCACTAGCAATGACTTACTTTTATTGTCTCACTACATGACTGACTTTGGCTATGTTCCCAATACAGTGACTGGACTTAGGTTTTCTCACTACCCAGTGATGATTTTAGTTGTCTAACTAGAAGTGACTGACTTTTGGTTGTCTCATAGCAGTGACTGACTTTGATTGTCTCATAAACAGTGATGTGTGACTAGATTGGACGTCTTCACTGAGTCGCGGCGCAGTGAGCGTTGTGCTTTGGGTGTCTCACTAGAAGTGGTGGCTTTGGTTGTCTCACTAGCAGTGACTGGAATTTGATTGTCTCACTAGCAGTGACTGACTTTGGTTGTATCACTAGTAGTGACAGTTTTGGTTGTCATAGCAGTGATTAATTTTTGTTGTTTCACTAGCAGTGGCAGGATTGTTTTTTGTCTATACTAGCAGTGATGGCTTTTTGGTTGTCTAACTAACAGTGACTAAATTTGATTGCCTCTCTAGCAGTGACCTACGTTGGTAATTTCACTAGCCGTAAAACTCGACTTGGTTGTTCTTATAAGCAGTGGCTTATCTTGTTGTTTCACTAGCAGAGACTGACTTTTATTGTATCACTAGCAACTTAAACTGATTTTGGGTTTCTCAATCGCATTAATGGACTTTGGTAGTATCACTAGTAGTGACCAGACTTGGTTGTCTCCCTAGCAGTGACTGAACTTTTGTTGTCTCATTATCAATATGGGCTGACTTTGGTTTGTCTCACTAGAAGTGGGAACTGACGTTGGTTGTTCTCAATAGCAGTGACTAACTTTGGTTGTTACTATCAGTTGACGACTTTGGTTGTATCATGCAGTGACTGGACTTTGGATTTTTCACTTTCAGTGATGACTTGGTTTGTCTCACTAGTAGTGACTGACTTTGGTTGTCTCTCGAGAGTGACTGATCTTGGTTTGTCTCAATCGCCAGTGGACTGACTTTGGTTGTCTCTCTAGCAGTTGGCTGACATTGGTTGTCTCACTAGCAGTGACTGGCCCTGTTTGTCTCTCTATCCGTTATGACTTTGGTTGGTCTCCCTAGCAGTGACCTGACTTTTGTTGACTGATGAGCATTGGGCCTGTTTTCGGTTGTCTAATAAAGTGACTGACGTTGGTTGTCTCAATAGCAGTGACTAACTTTGGTTGTCTCACTAGCAGTGACTGACTTTGGTTATTTTCACTTTCATGACTGACTTTGGTTGTCTCACTAGCAGTGATTGGACTTTGGTTCTCTCCGAGCAGTGACTGACTTAGTTGTCTCACTATAAGTGGACTGGCTTTGTTGTCTCACTAGCCAGTGGATGCGCTTTGGTTCATACTTTTAGTGACAGGATTTGGGTGTCTTCAATAGCATGTTACAGGTTTTTGTGTCTCACAAGCAGTGATGGCTTTAGTTGTCTCAACTAGCAGATGACTGACTTTACTTGTCTCACATAACATTGACACGCGCTCTTTTTGCGGTTCTCTAAACTAGCAGTGACTGGCTTTGATTGTCTCATTAGCAGGACTGACTTATGTAGTATCAATAGCAATGACTGGATTTGGTTGTCTCACAGCAGTGACTGATTGGTTTTCAACTAGCAGAGATGATTTTGTTGTCTCACTAGCAATGATGACTTTGGTTGTCTCACTAGCCAGTTGACTCCTTTGGTTGTCCCAACTAGCAGAGACTGTCTTTGTTTATCTCAGTAGCAGAGAATGACTTTTCTTGTCTCACTAGCAGTGACTATCTTTGATTGTTCCCACTAGCAGGAGATTGATTTTGATTGTTCATTAGCATGACTGATTCTGTTGTCTCCTAGCAATGACTGACTTTGGTTTGTCCTCATTTGCAGTGACTTGTATTGGTTTGAACTCAATACAGTGGACTGGCTTTTGTTGCCTCACTAGCATGTGGACTGACTTTGGTTCTTGTCTTCTATGAAAATGACTGCCTTTGGTTGTTTCATAGCTGCACTGACAGACTTCGTTGTCTACAGCAGTGTCTGACTTTGATGGTCTCAATGCAGTGATTTCCTTTTGGTTTGTATCACTAGACAGTGAACTGACATTGGGTTGTCTCACTAGACAGTGACTGACTTTGGTTGTATCTCTAGCAGTGACTGATTTGGTTGTCCACAATAACATGGCTGAGTTTGGTTTGCCTCATAGCAGTGACGAACTTTAGTTGTCCCATAGCAGTGACTGACGATGGATGTCCCCCACTCAGCAGTTACTAACTTTGAGAGTCTCCCAACTAACCAATGACGGACTTTGGTTGTTCCTCACTGAGTGGCTGGACTTTGGTTAATTTCCACTTCAGTTTGACTGACTTTGGTTGTCTCATAGCAGTGACTGACTTTGTTCTCGCACGAGCAGTGACTGACTTTAGTTGTCTCACTATAAGTGACTGGCTTTGTTGTTCCACTAGCAGTGGACTGGTTTGGTTCTTACTTTTAGTGACTGGATTTGGTTGTTTCAATAGCAGTTACAGGTTTTTGTGGTTCACAAGCAGGTGACTGGCTTTAGTTGTCTCACTAGCAGTGGCTGTCTTTGCTTGTCTCACTAACAGTGACGACTTTCGGTTCTTAACTGGCAGTGACTGACTTTGGGATTTTGTCTCACTAGCAATGACTGACTTTGGTTGTCTCACTAGCAGTTACTGGCCCTTTGTTGTCTCACTGGCAGTTCAGTAATGTCTTTGGTTTTACTCAATATCAGTGACTTGGCTTTTCTTGACTCACTAGGACGTGGACTGACTTTGCTTGTCTCCTCTGCAGTTTTTTTTTTTTGATGGCCTTGGTTGTCTCACTCAGCAGTGCTGACATTGGTTGTCTCATAGAGTGACTGATTTTGGTTTGTCTCACTAGCAGTGACTGACTTAGGTTGTCTCATTAGTAGGACTGATTTTGGTTCTCTCTGGCAGTAATTGACTTTGGTTGTCTCACAAGCAGTGACAGACTTTTTTGTCTCACTAGCAGTGATGTTGACTTTGGTTGTTCACTTTGCGTGAAATGACTTTTGGATGTCATCAGTAGCAGTGATGAATGATTGGTTTTTCTCACTGAGCAATGACTTTTTACTTTTATTTTGTAAAGTAAAAGGGACACAGTGCAAACTAATGTGACGTTCTATTGTGGCAACGTTTCGCTCTCCGGGAGCTTTATCAAGCCATTTAAGTAAAGGCTTGATAAAGACCAGAGAGCGGAAACGTTTGCCCACATAAAGTGTCACATTAGTTGCAACATGTTTCCTTTACTTTACATATTGTCGGTAATTCTACTAACTTTTTACATACTTCATTTGTATCACCGCCAGTGAATAGGGACTTTTGTTTCATATAACAGTGGACAGGCCTTGGTTGTTTCTTCTAGCAGCGACTGGACTTTTCGTTTTTCTCACTAGCAGTGGGGCTGGCTTTGGTTCTCTCACTAGCATTGACTGGATTTGGTTTTCTCACTAGGCAGAGACTTGGCTTTGGATGTCTCATTAGTAGTGATACTTTTGTTTTCTCACTAGCAGTGGCAGGCTTTGTTTGTCTAACTAGCAGTGATGGCTTGTTTGGTCTAACTAAACATGACTTAAATTTGGGTTTCCCTCTCTAGCAGTACCGACTTTGGTACATTCCACTAGCCCGTATAACTGAAATTATGAGTTTGTTCATAAGAAGTGATTGATCTTGGTTGTGCTCACTAGCATAGACTGACTTTTTATTGTCTCTACTAGCTCTTAGCTGTTTTTGGCTGTCCTCAATCGCAGTGGACTTAATCTTTGGTTGTCTCATTATAATCATGTGACTGACTTGTTGTTGTTGTGCTCTCATAGCCAGTTGATCTGGCTTTGGTTCTTACTTTTAGTGACTGGGATTGTTTGTGTGGTTGTCTCTAGATAGGAGTGTTGATCAGGTTTTTGTGTTGTCTCACAAGCAGTGAACTGGCACTGTTAGTTGTCTCAACTAGCAGTGACTGTCTTTACTTGTCTCACTGAAACATTGACTGGACTTGGTTCTCTAACTAGCAGTGACTGGCTTTGATTGTCTCATTAGCAGAGACTGACTTTTGTAGTATCAATATCGCAATTGAGCTGGGTGGGATTTGCTGTTTAAGCTTTTTGTCTGCACTATAGCATGTGACTGATATTGGTTGTGGGCAGCCACTAGCAGATGACTGACTTTTGTTTTGTCTCACTAGCAATGACTGACTTTGGTTGTCTCACTAGCAGTGACTACCTTGGTTTTGTCCCACTAGCAGAGACTGTCTTTTGGTTATCTCAGTAGCAGAGAATGACTTTTCTTGTCTACACTTGCAGTGATATCTTTGATTGTCCCACTAGCATGAGATATTGATTTGATTTGTTCGATTACGGCTATTGCTGACTTCTGGTGGTTGGTTTCGACACAGATTGTAGCTAAGATGTGATTGTCTGTGGTTTCGGCGTTGGGGATGTGGGGGCGGCTCGATTTGTGCAGGTGTGAGATCTTAGGTTTGGGTTGTTGAGAGCTCGTAATGGATCGAGGTGACTGGCTTTTGTTGCCTCCCTAGCAGTGATGACTTTGGTTGTCTCTCAAGAAAATGACTGCCTTTGGTTGTCTCACTAGCACTGACTGACTTCGTTTGTCTCACAAGCAGTGTCTGACTTTGATCCTGTCTCAATAGCAGAGATTTCCTTTGGTTGTATCACTAGCAAGTGACTCATTGGTTGTCTCACTGCAGTGACTGACTTTGGTTGTAATCACTAGCAGTGCTCTGACTTTGGTTTGTCACAAAAACAATGGCTGAGTTTGGGTGCCTCACTGGACTGGATTTGGTTTTTCACTAGAAGTGACTGGCTTTGGTTGTCTCACTAGTAGTGACTGGCTTTGGTTGTCTCACTAGCAGTGATTAACTTTTGTACTCTCACTAGCAGTGGCAAGCTTCGTTTGTCTAATTATCAGTGACTGGCTTTGGTTGTCTAACTAACAGTGACTAATTTTGGTTGCCTCCTTAGCAGTGACCGACTTTGGAAGTTTCACTAGTAGCAATTGACTCTGTTGTCTCAGAAGCAGTGACTGATTTTGGTTGTCTCACTAGCAGAGATTGACTTTTATTGTCTCACTAGCACTTAACTGATTTTGGTTGTCTCAATCGCAGTGACTGACTTTTATTGTCTCATTAACAGTGACTGACTAAGGTTGTCTCACTAGCAGTGACTGACTTTGGTTGTCTCACTAGCAGTGACGGGCCTTGGTTGTCTCACTAACAGTGACTGACTTTGGTTATCTCACTAACATTGGCTGACTTTGGTTGTTTTACTAGAAGTGACTGACGTTGGTTGTCTCAATAGCAGTGCCTAACTTTGGTTGTCTCATTATCAGTGACTGACTTTGGTTGTCCCACTAGCAGTGACTGACTTTAGTTATTTCACTAGCAGTGACTGACTTTCGTTGTCTCACTAGCAGTGACTGACTTTGGTTCTCTCACTAGCAGTGATTACTTTGGCTGTCTCACTATAAGTAACTGGCTTTGGTTTTCTTACTAGCAGTGATTGGCGTTGGTTGTCTCGCTATTAGTGACTGGCTTTCGTTATCTCACTAGCAGAGACAAGTTTTTGTTGTCTCACTAGCAGTGACTGACTTTGGTTGTTCTCACTAGCAGTGACTGACTTTGGTTGTCTAACTAACAGTGATAGGCTTTGGTTGTCCTCTATAGCAGGGACTGACTTTGGTTGTCTCGTCTAGGATTGAACAGGATTTTGGTTGTATCACTAGCAGTGATCTAACGATAGTTGTCTCACAATCAGTGACTCAATTTGGTGGGTCTTCATTAAGCATGTGACTCCACTTTGGTTGTTCTCACTAGTAGTGACTGGCTTTTGTTGTCTCACTAGCAGTGTCTGGATTTCGTTTTCTAACTAGCATTGACTAACTTTGGTTGACTTCAATAGTAGTGACTTGGCTTGGTTGTCTCCTAGCGTGATTGGCTTTTGTTGTCTCACTAGCAGTGGGCAGGCTTTGTTTGTCTCACTAGCAGTGACTGGCTTTGGTTGCCTAAATAACAATGACTAATTTTAGTTGCCTCTTAGCTGTGACCGACTTTGGTTAGTTTCACTTACAGTAACTGACTTTGGGTTGTCTCAACAAGCTGTGACCTGGATTTTGGTTTGTACACTAGCAGAGACTGACTTTTATTGTCTCACTAGCACTTAAATGATTTTTTGGTGTCTCAATCGCAGTAAACTGACTTTTGTTATCTCACTACCAGTGACTGGATTTTGTTGTCTATAGAAGTGACCTAAACATTGGTTGTCTCAACTTGCAGTGACTGACTTTGGTTGTCTCATTACCATGACTGACTTTGGATGTATCACTAGCTGTGAATGACTTTGTTTGTCTAGCTAGGATTGACGGATTTTGGTTGTATTCACATCAGTTACTCACTTATGGTTGTATCACTAGCAGTGACTCACTATAGTTGTCTCACTATCTGTGACCTTACTTTCGTTGTTCACTAGCAGTGACTGACTTTGGTTGTCTCACTAGCAGTTACTGACTTTGGTTGTTTCTTGGCAGTGGCTGGCTTTGTTTGTCTCACTAGCAGTGACAGGATTAGCGTTTTCCCACTAGAAGTGACTGGCTTTGTTGTCTCACTGTAGTGCCTGGCTTTCGTGTCTCGCAAGCAGCGGATTAACTTTTGTTTCTCAGTAGGCTGTGACAGGTTTGTTTGTCTAACTATCAGTGGACTGGCTTTGGTTGTCTAATAACGTGACTAATTTTGGTTGCCTCTTGTTAGCAGTGACCGACTTGGTAGTTTCTCTAGAATATGGACTTGGTTGTCTCACAAGCAGTGACTGATTTTGGTTGTCTCACTAGCAGTGACTACTTTTATAGTGTCATTAACAGTGACTGACATAGGTTGTTCACTAAGCAGTGACTGACTTAGCTTGTTCTCACAGCAGTGACGGGCCTTGTTTGTCTCAATAGCAGTGATAACTTTGTGTTGTCTCGCTATCAGTGAATGACTTTTTTGGTTGTCCCAATTGCAGTGACTGTTTTAGTTTATATCACTAGAAGTGACTGACTTTGGTTCCTCACTAGCGTTGACTGACTTTGGTTGGTCTCACTATAAGTAACTGGCTTTGGTTTTCTAACTAGCAGTGATTGATTTGTTTGTACTCGCTATTAGTGACTGGCCTTTCGTCTGTCTCACTAGTAGTGACAGGTTTTCTGTTGTCTCACTAGCAGTGACTGGCTTTTAGTTGTCTCACTAGCAGTGACTGCTTTCGCTAGTTCACTAGCAGTGATTGACTTTGGTTGCTTAACTAGCAGTGCTGCATCCAACGCCTTTGATTGTCTCTCACATACACAGCAGTGACTGACTTTGGTAGTCTCAATAGAAGTGTTGGCTTTGGTTGTATCACTAGCAAGTGAGTGACTTTGGTTCGTCACAAGAAGTGATTGGCTTTGATTGTCTCACTTAGCAGTGAATGGACTTTTTGTAGTCTCAATGGAAGTGATTCACTATGGTTGTTCTCATAGCTGTGACAGACTTTGGTTTTGTTCTTACTACCAGTGACTGACTTTGGTTGTCTCACTTGCAATGACTGACTTTGGTTTTCTTCACTAGTAGTGACTGGGTTTGGGTTGTCTCCACTAGCAGTGACTGAACTTTCGTTGCCTAACTGCGGTGACTGGTTTTATTTCTCTCACTAGCAGCGAATGACTTTGGACTTGTCTCACTAGCAGAGTGACTATTTTGGTTGACTAAACTAATAGCAGTGGACTGGTTTTGATTGTCTCACTCGCAGTGACTGGACTTTGATAGTCTCAATTAGCAGTGATACTCTATGGAATGTCTCACTTGCATTGACTGACTTGGTTGTCTCACTAGCAGTGATTGACTTTGGTTGTCTCACTGTATGCGACTTGCTTTGGTAGTCTCGCTAGCAGTGACTGGATTTGGTTTTTTTCTCACTAGTGGTGACTATTCTTTGTTGTCCCACTGCAGAGACATTGCTTTGGTTGTCTCAGTTGCAGAGATTTCTTTGGTGTCTCACTTTGTCAGTGACTATCTTTGGTTGTCCACTAGAGAGTCTGACTTTGATTGTCTTCACTGCAATGGACTGGACTTTGGAATGTCTCACTAGCAGGGACTACTGGTTGACTCAATATCTCAGAGACTGGCTTTTGTTTCCTCACTAGAGTGACTGGACTTTGGTTGTCTCAACTTAGCAATGGACTGCATTGGTGTCTCCCTAGCAGTGATTTAATTGGTGTATCACTGCAGTGACTGAATTAGTTGTTCACTAACAGTGAACTCGACTTTGGTTTTCCTCACTAGCAGCGACTGAATTTGGTTGTCTCAATAACAATATGACTGAGTTTGGTTGCCTCTTGCAGTGACCGACTTTGGTTGTCCCACTAGCAGTGACTGAATTTTGGTTATTGTGCCACTAGACAGTGACTTAACTTTGCTTGTCTCACTAGCAATGAATGACTTTGGTTGTCTCACTAGCAGGGACTATCTTTGGTTTGTCCCCACTAGAAAGAGGACTGACTTTGGTTGTCTCTGTTGCAGAGAATGCTTTTGTTGTCTCACTAGCAGTGACTATCCTTTGGTTGTCCCACTAGATAGAGACTGACTTTTGTTTTGTCACTTTGCAATGACTGACTTTGATTGTCACACTAGCAGGGGACTGGCCTTGGTTGTCTCACTAACAGTGACTGCTTTGGTTTAATCTTTATCAGTGACTTGGCTTTTGTTGACTCTTAGCAGTGACTGACTTTGGTTGTCTCGCTAGCAGTGGATGGCATTGGTTGTCTCACTAGCAGTGACTGACTTTTTTTGTCTCACAGCAGTGACTGACTTTGGTTGTCTCATTAGAAGTGACTGACCTTTGGTGGTCTCATCAGTAGTGACTGATTTTGGTTGTTCACTGGCAGTAACTGACTATGGTTGTCTCACTAGCATGACTGACTTTGGTTGTCTCATTGTAGTGATGACTTTGTATGTCTACTAGCGTGACAGACTTTTTGTCCTCACTAGCAGTGATGACTTTGGTTGTCTCACTAGCAGTGACTTCCTTTGAATTGTCTCAGTAGCGTGATGTATTTTGGTTCTCTCACAGCAATGACTTACTTTATTGTCTCAACTACCACTGATGGATTTGGTTGTCTCAATCGCTGTGACTGAACTTTGGTTTTCTCACTACCAGTGACTGATTTTGTTTGTCTAACTAGAAGGTGACTGATTTGTTGAGTCACTAGCAGTGACTGACTTTGATTGTCTCATAAACAGTGACTGACTTTGGTTGTCTCACTAGCAGTGACTGGATTTGGTTGTCCCTCACTAGCAGTGACTTTACTTTGGTTGTATCACTTAGCAGTGACTGCTTTTGTGGTTCAATAGCCGTGATGTCTTTGGTTTTCTCACTAGCAGTGGTTGAGCTTTGGTTTTGTCTCACTAGCGTGACTGGATTTGGTTGTTTCCCTAGCAGTGGAACTGACTTTGGTTGTCTCATTAGCAGTTACTGACTTCGGTCGTCTCACTAGCAGTGACTGACTTTGGTTGTCTCACTAGCAGTTACTGACTTCGGGAGTCTCACTAACAGTGGGCTGGACTTTTGTTGTCTCTTAACAGTGATCTTTGGGTTTTGGTTTCTCACTAGCAGTGACTGGCTTTGGGTGTCTCACTAGTAGTGACTGGCTTTGGTTGTCTCACTAGCAGTGATTAACTTTTTTTGTTTCACTAGCAGTGGCAGGATTTGATTGTCTAACTAGCAGTGACAGGATTTGGTTGTCTAACTAACAGTGACTAAATTTGATTGCCTCTCTAGCAGTGACCGACTTTGGTAATTTCACTAGCAGTAACTGACTTTGGTTGTCTCATAAGCAGTGACTGATCTTGGTTGTCTCACTAGCAGAGACTGACTTTTATTGTCTCACTAGCAGTGACTAACCTCGTTTGTCTCCCTAGCAGTGACCGACTTTTGTTGTCTCATTAGCATTGGCTGACTTTGGTTGTCTCACAAGAAGTGACTGACGTTGGTTGTCTCAATAGCGGTGACTAACTTTGGTTGTCTCGCTATCAGTGACTGACATTGGTTGTCTCACTAGCAGTGACTGACTTTGGTTTTTTCAGTTCAGTTGATGACTTTGGATGTCTCAATAGTAGCGGACTGACTTTTTTTTTCTCCAAGCAGTGATCTGATCTTGGTTGTCTCAATTGCAAGTGGACTGACTTTGGATGTCTCACTAGCAAGTGACTTGACATTGGTTGCCATAGCATGTCTGGCCCTTGTTTCTCTCAACTATGCATGTGACTGAGTTTTGTTGTCTCCCTATCAGCAGTGATGACTTTGTTGTCTCATGCATTGGGCACTGTTTTCGGTTGTCTCATATAAGTGACTGACGTTAGTTGTCTCAATAAGAGTGAATATCTTTGGTTGATCAATATACAGTGACTGGCTTTTGTTGCCTCAACTAGCAATGACCTGATTTGGTTGTTCTCACTAAAAAAGACTGCCTTTGTTTGTATCACTAGCAGTGCTGTTTAGACTGTCCAGCTAGCAGAGACTGCGATGTTTTCCCCACTAGCAGTTTCTAAACTTTGGTTGTCTCACTACAATGACGTACTTTGGTTGTCTAACTGGTAGGGACTGTCTTTTTTGTCCCTCTAGCAGTGACTGACTTTGTTGTCTCACTAGCAATGACTGACTTTGGTTGTCTCACTTAGCAATGACTGACTTTGGTTGTTCACTAGTTGTGACTACCTTTGGTTGTCCCCAATAGCAGAGACTGTCTTTGGTTTGTCTCCAGTAGCAGAGAATGACTTTTCTGTTTATCACTAAGCAGTGACTATCTTTGGTTGTCCACTAGCAGAGATCGATTTTGGTTGTTCATTAACAATGACTGACTTCGGTTGGTCTCATAGCAATGACTGACTTTGGTTTGTCTCACTTGCAGTGATATCTTTGGTTGATCAATGGAAGTGACTGGCTTTTGTTGCACTCATATGCAATGACTGACTTTGTTGTCTCACTAGAAAATGACTGCTTTGTTTGTATCACTAGCAGTGATTGACTTTGGTTGTCTCACAAGCAGTGTCTGACTTTGATTTTTCTCACTAGAGTTGATTTCCTTTGGTTGTAATCACTAACAGTGACTGACATTGGTTGTCTCACTCAGCAAGTGGCTGACTTTGGTCCCCTCGCCTCACAAATAACAATGCGCTGAGTTTTGGTTGCCTCACTAGCAGTGAACGACTTTAGTTGACCAGCTAGCAGTGACTGGACGGATGGTTGTCCACTAGTGTTACTAACGTTGGTTTGTCTCTTCTACCAAGACTTACTTTGGTTGCTAACTAGCAGGGACTGTCTTTGGTTGGTCTCACTAGCAATGACTGGATTTGGTTGTCTCACTAGCAATGGACTGACCATTGGTTGTCTCTCACTAACAGTGATGGCCTTGGTTTGTTCACTTGAAGTGACTGAGTCTTTGTTGTCTCCCTAAGCAGTGACTGAACTTTTGTTTTCTCATTAGCATTGGCTGTTTTCGGTTGTCTCACTAGAAGTGACTGGACGTTTGTTGTCTCAATAGGCAGTGACTAACTTTGGTTGTCTCACTAGCAGTATGACTGACTTTGGTTATTTTCACTTTCAGTGACTGACTTTGGTTGTATCACTGCAGTGACTGACTTTGGTTCTCTCATTAGCAGTGACTGGCTTTCGTATGTCTCACTACAGTGACTGACTTTTGTTGTCTCAAAATGAAGTGACTCACTATGGGTTGTCTCACGTAGCTTTGAACTGACTTTGGTTGTCTGCACTAGCATGACTGAACTTTGTAGTCTCAGTAGAAGGACTCACTATGGTTGTCCTCCTAAACAGTGACTGACTTTGGTTTGTCTTCTAAGCCGTGACTACTTTTGGTTGCCTCCATAGCATTGGCTGACTTTAGTTGTCTCACCTAGAAGTTAATGACGTTGGTTGTCTCAATAGGCAGTTCACTACCTTAGTTTTCTCACTATCAGTGACTGACTTGTTGGTCCTCATAAGCAGTGACTGACTTTCGTTGTTCCAACTATAAGTTACTGCTTTTGTTTGTCTCACTCGCAGTGACTGGCTTTGGTTTTCTAACTACAGTGAACGTGGCCTTTGGTTGTCTCACTTTTAGTGACTGCTTTGTTGTCTCAATAGCAGTGACAGGTTTTTGGTTGTCCATACTACAGTGACTGGTTTTAGTTTTCTCACTAGCAGTGACGTGACATTAGGTATGAGTCACTGGGCAGTGACTGGCTTTCATTGTCAACACTAGCAAGTGACGTGACTTTTGTAGTCTCAATAGATAAGTTGACTCACTAAGTTGTCTCACTAGCTTGACGACTTTGGTTGTCTCACTAGCATGACTGACTTTGGTTGTCCTCAGTAACAGTGACTACTTTTGGTTGTCCCACTAGCAGAGACTTACTTTGGTTGTCTCAGTTGCAGAGAATGACTTTGGTTGTCTCACCACTCGCAGTGACTGACTTGGTTGTCCCACTACAGAGATTGATTTTGGTGGTCACACTAACAAATGACTGACTGTTCGTTTTCCTCACTATGCAATGACTGACTTTTGGTTGTCTCACTAGCATGTGATTATCTTTGTGTTTGACTCAATATCATGTGACTGGCTTTTGTTTTCCTCACTAGCATACTGACCTTTGTTGTCTCACAAGCATATGGTGGGGGGGTGTCTGACTTTGGTGTCTGTGCTACAGTGGATTTCCTTTGGTTGTTATCTCTAGTATGACTGTCATTGGTTTGGCTCCACTAGCAGTGACTGACTTTGGTTGCCTCACTAGCAATGAACTGACTTAGGTTTCTAAATAACAATGACTGAGTATTGGTTGCCCTCACTAGCAGATGACCGACATTGGTTGTCCATTAGCAGTGACTGAATTGGTTGTCCCACTTAGCATGACTAACTTTGGTTGATCTCACTACCATGACTAACTTTGGTTGTCTAACTAGCAGAGACTATCTTTGGTGTTCTCAGCTAGCAGTCCCACAACTTTGTTGTCCTCACTAACAATGAACTGACTTGGTTGTCTCACTAGCAATGACTGTCTTTGGTTTACTCAATATCAGTGACTGGCTTTTGTTGACTCACTAGGAGTGACTGACTTTGGTTGTCTCAATAGCAGTGACTGGCTTGGTTGTCTCACTCGCAGTGACTGACTTTGATAGTCTCAACAGCAGTGACTCACTCTGATTGTGCTCACAAAGCAGTGACTGACCTTTTGGTTTTGTCTCACTAGCAGTGATTGATTTTGTTGGTCTCACTAGTAGCGACTAGCTTAGGTTGTCTCACTAGCAGTGACTGGCTTTAGTTTTCTCATTAGCAGAGACTCGCTTTGCTTGTCTCACTAGTAGTGACAATCTTTGGTTTTCCCACTAACAGAGACTGACTTTCGTTGTCTCAGTTGCAGAGAATGACTTTGGTTGTCTCAGTTGCAGAGAATGACTTTGGTTGTCTCACTCGCAGTGACTGTCTTTGGTTGTCCCACTAGCAGAGATTGATTTTGGTTGTCACACTTGAAATGACTGACTTCGGTTGTCTCACTAGCAATGACTGACTTTGGTTGTCTCACTAGCAGTGATTATCTTTGGTTGACTCAATATCAGTGACTGGCTTTAGTTTTCTCACTAGCAGTGACTGACTTTGGTTGTCTAACTAGAAATTACTGCCTTTGTTTGTCTCACTAGCAGTGACTGACTTTGGTTGTCTCACAAGCAGTGACTGACTTTGGTTGTCTAACTAGAAATGACTGCCTTTGTTTGTCTCACTAGCAGTGACTAACTTTGGTTGTCTCACTACCAATGACTGACTTTGGTTGTCTCACTAGCAATGACTGTCTTTGGTTTACTCAGTATCAGTGACTGGCTTTTGTTGACTCACTAGGAGTGACTGATTTTGGTTGTCTCAATAGCAGTGACTGACTTTGGTTGTCTCACTAGCAGTGACTGATTTTGGTTGTCTCATTTGCATTGACTGACTTTGGTTGTCTTACTATAATTGACTGGCTTTTGTTGTCTCACTAGCAGTGACTGGTATTAGTTGTCTCACTAGCAGTGACTGTCTTTGCTTGTCTCTCTAGCAGCGACTGACTTTGGTTGTTTAACTAGCAGTGAGTGGCTATGATTGTCTCACTAGCAGTCACTGACTTTGGTAGTCTCAAAAGCAGTGACTGGCTTTGGTTGTCTCACTAGCAGTGACTGACATTGGTTGTGTCACTGGCAGTGACTGGCTTTCATTGTCTCACTAGAAGTGACTGACTTTTCTAGTCTCTAAAGAAGTGACTCACTATGGTTGTCTCACTAGCTGTGACTGACTCTGGTTGTCTCAATAGTAGTGACTAACTTTGGTTGTCTCACTACCAATGAGTAACTTTGGTTGTCTAACTAGCAAAAACTATCTTTTGTTGTCCCACTAGCAGTCACTGACTTTGGTTGTCTCACTAACAATGACTGACTTTGGTTGTCTCACTAGCAATGACTGTCTTTGGTTTACTCAGTATCAGTGACTGGCTTTTGTTGACTCACTAGGAGTGACTGATTTTGGTTGTCTCAATAGCAATGACTGGCCTTGGTTGTCTCACTAGCAGTGACTGTCTTTGGTTTACTCAAAATCAGTGACTGGCTTTTGTTGACTCACTAGGTGTGACTGACTTTGGTTGTGTCACTATCAGTGACTGACTTTGGTTGTCTCACTAGCAATGACTTACTTTGGTTGTCTCATTAGTAGTTTTTTTTTTATATTTTATTTAAACTCAGGTACAAAATTATAGGGGAAAAATTTAATTTTTTAAGGGAAAAGATACGGGCAGAAAAACGATAATCTGCATGACTACACAAATCCCAAAAGAAGCATTTTATAAAATTTGACATCAGAATTGGCTCTGAAACTCCAGTAAAACCACTACTTTTTTTTACTGTGTTTAAACGTAAAAAGTTTGGTCTTATAAAAAAAAACATAGTCCTACTTAAATGCTGACATTTCCCCCCCCCCTTGAAAAACTTTACCACTTTCAACTGAGTTTCCAAATTGACATCTCTTTTTTCATTTTTTAGGAAATTAAGGTTTATCATTGACAAAAATGTATAAACAAATCCGCCATCAAAAAGGCTGCTAAAATACAAGAAAATCTAACATGATGGCACACTTTCCACCAAAAAAACCCCAAATCCACCCCCTAACCCTAAAAACCCCCCATGATAACAATCAATATGTGCACGGGGGGGTTTTTTAAATTACACAAACCGTGACTCTTCACCCCCCCCCCCCCCATGCCTAGAAAAACTGCCCCTCCGCCACCACTCATAACCCCCATCAGCTTTAAAAATTTTAAAAAATACATTAAGGTACAATAAAAAAAAGGAAAATATGAGAACCCCTTATCGTCTCCCCCCCACAAAAAATAAAAATTTTTAAAATTTTCCCTAAATCCCATACTGCTGATTCATCTTTGTGCTTACAAAAATCCCCATCCCCAAAAGTTTTTCATCTCTTTACCCCATAGCAAAACCCCGATTTTACTTTTAAATCAATAAAATTTATTACAATAAGCAAAATTTAATATCAATACTTATCGTAAAACTAATAGGTGTCCCATTTTTGTCACCCTGGCCCTTTGAAATTTACATAAAAATTAAAAAATATATTGCCCAATTTCCATCAAAATCCTTCCCGTCTTCCAAATACAGTTTTCATATATCCAAGGGACATTTCGTTATAAATTCCAATCATATTTATTTTTTAAATTTCCCCTTTTTTTTTTATTGCAAGATAAATGCCACTTGAACTAGGTCAAAAACACCTTTCATTTGTTCATTTTTAAAACGTAAAAAAAAAGAACAAACATAAAAACTTAAACGATATATAGATGAAATTATTTGAAAAAGTGAAAAATTACCAACTAAAGGGTTTAAACCCAGTACACAAGAAAATTGTAACTCATCCCCAAATTTACATTTTCCCATTTTTTATGTTTTAAAGTTCAACAAGATTTCAATTTTTATTAAAAATTTTCCCAAGAAAAAATAATTGATTTAAATTGTCATGCACAAATTTTAACAAAATTTAAAATTTAGGGCCCCCTAAAAAAACCCAATGTCCCGGGCCCAGTAAAACCCTCAATCTTTAAAACAAAACCAACCTGGAAAAAGGGCCCCTTCCAGAAACCCAAACCCCCCTGCCACCCCTGCCCCCAAATGTTTATTTTTTTTAAAAAAACACAAACTCCTTTCCCTTCCATGCTAATTTCGTACCTGAGGTCAAAAGTCAAAAAACCCGTCTAAAAAACCAAATTTTAACCAGTTCACCCCCCCCCCAAAACCCCCCCCTTTCCCTAAGGGGATTTTACACCCATATGCTCCATCCCAAACACCCCTTTTATTCCCCCTTTCCCATCCTCCACTAACCCTAAAAAAAAGAAAAAGAATGCCAGTTTAGGGAGAACCCCCAATCCAGCTTTAAACTAAACCCCAACCCTAACATTGCACCCCACCGACAGATTACGATAACCCAAAAGGGGAAAACTATTTTCCCACAACCCCCCTATAGTACCTTTTCTGCATACTGTTCGTACACACTCGCCGCAAGCGCCCCGCCCCTTTATTACCCCCACCTCCCGCATGCACCAAGACAAAATACAAAAAATCTGCCCCTACATACATCAATTTCCCTCCGAATGTCCTTGGAAAACCCCCCCCACATCAAAATGCAAAGCCCCCAAAGTCGAAAAGTTTTTCCCCCTCCCGCCAAAAAATACCCCGAACCTCGCTAAAAAATGCCCTTACAAAAAACCCAAAGGGTTTTACAAAAAATTTATGGCATGAAAAGGGCCCTCTCCTCTTTTCCCACAAAGCCCAAAAAATTGCCCCCACCTTTCCTAAACCCCTTTTATATAGCCGGCCCCTTTTAGCTAGAATTCCCATAAAGGGAAACTACAAACCCAATTTACGAAACCCCCCGGGTTTTTAAACTGATCTTCCCAAAGTCTTCCCAAAAAGCCCCCCCAATCATACATTGGGTATGTAGCTTTCTCCTGTATCCTGTACCCTCCCAACCCGTCCTCCAAAACCTACTTACCCTTAAATTTTTTTTCTTCCCCTTTCTGCCCAAAAAATTTTGCACCATAATTTTACAATCCAGTATGCCTTTCCCCTTCCCCCCATTTTTCCCCCACACCCTTCAGACCCTTCCCCCCACCCTTCTACCCCCTCCCCTCCCCCCCTCAAGTATCGCTGCTTCACTTACACCCTTCCCCCTCGTTTTGTCCAAAAAGGTTTTTAAGACCCACCCCCCTGCCGCACGCCCCTCACCAACCCCAAAACCTTTCCCTTTCCCTAGCCATGGTTCCCATAACCCCCCCCCCATACCCAAAACCACCCCCTTTTAAAATTTTCCCCCCGAATATCACCCAAACCCCAAGGGGGGGTATTTCCCGCCCCCGCCCCAAAACTTTAAATGTACACAAGTGTATTTACTACCACCACCCTCTGCTGCAATGTTACAAACCCCAGCCCTCCACCCCGCTCCTACCCCTCGCTCTACCCCAATACTTCCTTGGAATTTATTCTCCCTTTCCCCCCCCAGCGTCCGCCATATACACAACCCCCCAAATCTTAATTGTATCCCCAAAAGTTCCCCCCCCATACTGTTCCCCCCCCCCACCCACGTGCCTACTTCTAATAACTTTGACCCTTTGCCCATTAACCCTATCCCCCGTCGCCCCACCAAAATCTCTATTAAAACGTCCCCTTTTCCCCCAAACCTATTTTCCCCTCCTACCAAAAAATGTGGTGTCATCCACATACCCCCCCAATACCACATCCCTTCCCGGGGCCCCCCCCTCCCCGTTCCCCACATCCTTTCCCTATAAGGGGCCCATAAAAAGGGTCCTGCATGCATGCAAAAAGGATTTGAGACAAGTGGCAACCCCGTCCCCAAACCCATCCCCCTCTGCACTGGCAAACCCCCAACTTCCCATTAACCCGGGAACCAATTGACCGGTTTCAGGCGTATACAAAATATCGCCCAGCGCACAATTCATTCCCCCCAAAAACCCTTTTTTTTTTTAAAAAAAATACAAAATATGTTTATCTACACTGTCATAAGCCTGCTTCCAATCATCCCCAGATCCCCCCCCATTGTCTACCCTCCACAAAATCCTTAATTCTTCCATGCCCCTCACGCATACTTCGACCTGGAACCCCCACATGTCCTCTATGTGGGGACTCGGTCAAGCACCTTTTTCATACGGTTACCTAAAACCTTCGCAAAAACTTTATAATCTGCACACATGAGGGAGATCGCCTAAAAGCACCCAAGGTCTTCCCCCCCCCCCCCTTATAGACCAAAACTACTCCCCCCGTGCCCTGCGATTCCCCCAACACTCCCCTTTCCTTCATACAGTTTTAACAACCGGACCAGACTTTCCCTTCATACAATCCCAATGTGTAATATAGAAATCATTAGGATTCCATCAATGCCCGGTGCTTTTCCCCTACCAAGCCCATTATGCCTCCTCCACCTCCTCCTCACTGTCCTACCCTCTATTACCGCCCCCTCCTCCTCCCCTAAAATACCTCGAATTCCTTCTCCCAGAATCTCTCCCTCCCTCTCCTCTCCCTCCCTCTGCTTAAATTCTCCCTAACCAATAATCAGCATAATTGCTCATTCCATCGGTGGTATAAAGTACCTGCCCCACCCTATACCCCCCCCACCTCTTTACAAAACCTCAAATCCCATAATCGTGGTCATCTGTTGCCTATTCCTAAATCTCCTCAAAACACATCCTGACGGTTTTGGGTCACCCCATAGAACCTCTCTAAACCTTCCCTCACAGTATCGCATCAAAACGGAATTTGTATATCCCTCAATCTTCCTTAAAACCTCTATTTCTCCATGTCTAGCCCCCCTCTAAATATTTCTGTAAACCATACTCCCCCTCGCCTCATCCCTCCTCTATGCTGGTAATACTCCCTAATCTGCAATTTAGCGTGCTTCCCCCACCTTTTCCAAGTATCCTCCTCTTCATTGCGGCCCCCCCAAAGTTGCATTCGTCGCTAAACCCTTTGGGAACGGACGTGATGAGCCTCCCCCTTGCCTGTCAGCCGGTGACAATTTGGTTTTCTCAAAATTGGCGCACCCGGCCCAAAAGAAGGGTAAACACTGTCGGCATGAATGGTCCCGTGGGGCTGTGCATCCCCATCACTCAAGTTTTATCCCTGCCATATCGGGAACATCGGCTTTTGCCAACAAAAGAGCTGTATGGTGTACCTTTGAACGGGGCTTTTAAAAATTTTTGTGAAATTTTCTCAATGCAAGTGTATTGAGGACATAGTCCCCGGGTTCCAAGATTTTTGTGTACCATAAACCCTGCAGTAAGGGTAAGGGCTACATGATGTGTCCCGCCATTAAGTGGGTGAAGATAAAAATGTACCCTTTAGGCAATTGGGCAGACCTACGTGCCTCTTCGAGAAGTTTGGGACTGTTCAATGGCGAATTGGGGAAATGGAAGGAAAGGATTTTTTCTGGGATCCTGAAGGAAGTTTTTTTTTAAAAAAATGACATTGAGGCATCCTTTTCCCTTCCTATTTTTTCCTAAAAAATTTCAGGACTCAAGTAATGGTGACTTCGCAGGGCAGCAACGTACCTGTCGATTAGTGGTGCCTATATCCTTGCTGCGCAGTGTGTTAAGCAACGGGTACCAGGCAAAGGAGCAGATAGGAGGCATCAGGGCCCTTGGGCGTTGGATTTGGCACGACCTAGGGGTTTTCCTTTGAACAAGGTTTGGATTGGGAGGTCGAGGAGGCCTTGAGGGGGGAGTTTTAAAATCTTCCGAGAGAGACATGCACTCCCGGGGCAGGCACCGGCGACCAAAGATGTGGTGTCACGGGTGAGGCGGGGGCCGTGGAGGCTACCAGTTCACCCTCCACCCCTTTTTTGGGACCCCGGAGAGGTCACATTTGAGGGGCTTGGGGGTCCCCTGGATGCTGCTGGGGTTCCAGGTGGTGAGGGGGGAAGGGCGTCAAGACCCAGGTTGGGGCGGGTTGCAAATTGGCCGGGGTGGCGGAAGTGCACGGGGTGGCTTCCCGGGTGGAGGGGGGGAAGAAAGGCTCGAGTGTCAGGGAAGAGAGCGGCAGTGCCCTGGGACGGGGCGATGTGGTTTGTCCCCACTCGGCAAAGCGTTCGGGAAAAAAGGGTTTTGGGGCTGAAGTTGTTGAGCATGGACCGGGGGGTCCGGGGGAAAGGGGGGCTGTAAAAGCAGATCACAGAATGGTGTTGAAATCAAGGGCGTATAAAGGGGAAAGGGGGGATAAAGGTGGTGCAAACGTAAAGGAAAACCTCCATTGACAATTAAAGGTCTCTCTTTAAATGTTAATGGTCTGAAAAATTCTGGAATGTGAATGGTTTCTTAATGTCATTAGGATGGTGTAGTGTGGGTTTTGTGCAAGACACAACCAAACCCGGGGTTTTGTATGTTGATGATTGAGGGGTAATCTGTATAGGGGCACACTCAACGAGTTGAAAGGGGAGGGGCTTTTTTGGGGTGGGGAGGTACCCCTTTACTGTACATCATTGTGAGGAGGGGGGTGGGGAAGGGTTATAAGAGTGGATGGGAATGGGGGAAGAGATAAGATATCTTTTGTTTTGGTTTATGGGCCGGCGGGGGGGGACTCGAGTGAAAAAGGGTTTGTACGTGAAGTGTTGGTGTATCACTTAAGGTCGTTTTCCAGCTTTAGCTGTGGTGGGGGGGTGGAATTGCGTTATAGCCGCAAGGTTGGCCCTAGGGGAGCGGATATTGTTCGGGCGTTCTGAGGGCCCTTTTAACAGGGGTGGGGTTGGTGGATGTAGAGGGGGGGGGGCGTGGGAGGTGCGCACATTTTTTTGTGAGGCGGGGGTTTGCTGCACGGCTGGACAGGATATACGTGAAAAGGAAAAGCTGGGGTGGGAGTGAAAGGGGTTTTTGGGTTCTTTTTTTCTGATAAAGAGGTTTTTTGGTGGTTTTGGGATGGGGGGTCGGCCCCGAACAGGTATAAATTATTGGAAATTAAATGTCTTTTTGCTTCAAGATGTTGAGGGGAGGGTCCTTTTTTGCACAATGGGGGAAAAGGCTTATGGGAAGGGAGGGAAAGTAAATGGGTTGTTGGTGGTGGGATGTGCGGCGAAAGACGAGGATTCGAGAGTTCTATGCCGACAGGGAAGGCACGAGAATCATTTGGCTTTAGGGCTTTTAGGTATTTGGGGGGCATTTAAAGGGGAGTATTAGAAGGGGAAGGGGGGGGAGGGGAGCCCCTGTGGCTGACATACAAGGAGTGAAGGAACGCCTAAGGGGGGGAAGTGCAAAATGGGGTTTGGGGCAAGGGGTTTTGGGGGGTTGGAGGGTCATGGGGGTGATAGACCATCGCGTGTGCCCTGCGAGGGCAGGGGCGCCGGCGCGTTGCAAGGGAAATGGTGGGTTTGGAGTTCTTGGGCTCGGGGGGGTATGGGGGGAGGGCAAGGACTTGGGTGAAAACGGGGGGGGATGGGAGGGTATGTTGATTCTTGGCTTAGTGCACATATGGGAGTGTGGTGTGAGAGGGGGGCTTTAAGAGAGAAGGGGGAGGGTGGGGTGTGCTGGCAGGGACGACAGGGAACATTACAGGGGCCTATTGTGGGGAAGAGGTGTGGACGCTTTAAAGTATGAGCAGGGGTAAGGCACCGGGGATAGAGGGGGTCCCTGCGGAGTTTTATTACGCTTTGGGGGAGATTAAAAGATTTTTGGGGGAAATTTTTTTTTAAATTCAAAAAAGAGGGGGGTGCGTTGGGCCTTTGCAGGCGAAGCACTAGTATTTTTGGGTGCCAAAAGGGTTGAAAGTCAGTGCCGTGAGAGATTTCGGATGAATCACTCATGTGTGCAGACACAAATTTTTGAAAAAAATTTTGGGAAATCTATAAAAAAGGTCATTGGAAAGGTAATAGTGAGGGGTCAATAGGGTTTCTGGGGGATCAATGTAGAGGGGCAGGGGGTTTTAAAAGGGTTTTTGAGGGTCCACAAGAGGGGGAAGTGGGGGATTGGCGTTGGATTGGGGAACGCTATGACAGGCGAAGGGGAGGCTCTGTGGAGAATCATGGAGTGGGAGGGTTCGGGGGGAATTGTGAATTGGGGACGTACTTTATATCGGGGGAGTGGGGTGTGGTAAGTTTTAAAGGGAGGGGGGTTGCATGTGAAAATGGGCAGGGGATTGAGCAAGGTTGCCCGTTTTCACAATATTATTTTCATGTTTACGAATCCCTTTTTTGGGCGTGGAAATGTGATACAGGAGGGGGTTTTAAAGGGAGGAAAATACGAGGTGGGAGTCCCCGTATCATAGGGTTTCGTTGATGACACAACTGTTTAGTGAGGGGGAGGGGGGGATTGGAGGGTCTGGGAGAGTTATAGAGTTTTTGGGATGGAACAGGTATGGCATGAAAGTGCATAAATCAAAGCTCATGATATTGGGGGAATGGGGTGGGCAGGAGGGCGGGGGTGGGGGGGTGAGGTGGAGTGTCGTGGACCGGGTGAAAATTTTTGGAGTTGTGTTTATGGGTAATGCTCAGATGGCAGGGAGAATAATTCAAAGGGTTGTAATAGGGTAGGGAAGATTGTCAGGATTGGGCGAACTCTTTTCGCTACCCAGAGGGTATTGTGGCAATGGCTTTTGACAGTTTAAAAAATGGCATGTGGCAGCTTTGTACCCTTTGGGTATGGGGGGTCCGGGATTTTGAGCAAATTTTCCGTTTTATCTGGGGTTCAGGATGCGATTGGTTAAAAAGAGGGTGGGAACACTTCCGGTTTCCTTGGGGGGGTGGGGTTAATTCATTTGGAAAGAAGGTTAATTGTTATATGTGAAACAGGGTTGCTAAGGGCCGGGGGGGGAAAGGGAGTGGAGGGTTTGGGGGTGCGCAGGGAGATCTTTGGATGGTGGAAAGGGGCAAGTTTGAGGATGGGGAGGAGTTGTTGCGTTATTATTTGGTCGAGAGCCGAGAAACATGCGGGTAGGGTCCATGGAGGGGATTTGGCCTAGGGTGGTGTGGCAACGGAAGGAGTTACCCGATGTACGCATGGGAAGACATTGGGGCCGATTAAAAGGGGGTTTCGATCCGGCCCCGCGTGAGGGAGGTAATGTATAGGTTTCTTCACGGGAAAATTTCCCCTCTGGGGTTGTTTTACGAAATAGGCGAATAAGGGGGGTGGGGTTGTGTCAGGTTTGTGGGGTAGATAAAAAGCTTTTTCATGTGTTTATTTTTGTGAAAACCTAGGGTTTTGGGGGGAATGGTTAGGGAAAAAAATCCGGTATGTGGGGGGGAAGGGTTTTTCGGTTTTTAAGCGTTAGTTTTGATTAGGGGGGGTTGGGGTAAAGGTTAAAGGGCATGGCACTTAAGGTTGATTTTGTGTATATATCATGGGCAATGAGAGACAAAGGGGGGGGAGGAACGTAGGATGGCCATAAGAGCATCCTTTTATAGAACAAAGTGTCGAACAGGGAAATATATGGTAGAAGGTGGGAGAGGGGTTTCTCGGAGGGTCAGGGGGCTTTCTTTTGAGGGGATTTCGGTTTTTAAGCGGGGGGGAATGAACGGCGGCCTTTCCCGGGGGGGGGGGTTGCAGGGTCGAATTGTGTGAGTGTGGGTTTTGGGGGTTGTGTGAGTGTGTGGTGGAATTGTGAGAGGAAGGATGTTTGGGTGAATTCAATGTGTATTCAATGTAATGTCTTGGTGTTTTTGTGAACACGATGATTATAATTTTTCTAAGGATTCCTTTGTTTTGTAAGGATGTACATAAGCAAGTTAGTATATAAGCATTTTTTAACCGTAATTATAATGTTTACCCTTTTATGAGATGTAATTGTCATAATAATGAGGTTTTCCTACCTGTTTTTTAACTGTGGAACTTTTTGGGATTTTATTAAAGTAAAAACTTGCCTGGGGGTTTTTTGCTTATATATTTTTACAGATGTTTTTTACATTTTCATTATTTTGGGTTCAAGTGAAGGTTTTTGATCTTGTGTATTGCCAGGTGAAATAGACGTTTTTTTGGGGGGGGGGTTTAAGAATCTCTGCAAAAACAGGTCATTGATAACATGTCATATTTTTTTGATGTCAATGTTTTCATTTTCCCGTAGGGTGTGTTTTATAGATTTCTCCGACAGTTAAATAAAACTGTCTGCAGGAGGGAAAAAATTTTAAAATTTTTTTTTATTGTGGGAGGTTTATGTGTGGCGTGTTTTTGGGGTTATTTAAAAGGGCGCTAATTTTCTATCAAGGACTGTTGGTGGTTTATGAGTGGTGACGGGCACACAGTTTACTTGGCATGGGGGGGGTTATGTGTGCACGATATTAATTATACCATAGGTATATGAGGTAGGTGGATTGTGTTATCATGGATTGTGAGCCATCAGGATCAGCCTTTTCTTGTATTAAGATTCACTTTAGCTGCTGGATTGTGTTTATATATATATATTGTCATTAAAGTTTTTAATGCTTTCATAGTGTATGTATAAGAGATTTGTCACTGTGTATCTAAGGTAAGTGGCATGTTTTCATGAGGGTGGGGGAAGTGTAGCCTTTACTGGTGGGTTGTATAATTATTGTAGTGTATATATGTATATGATGTATATGTATATATTTGTTCTATTATATGTATATATATGTATATATATCATGTATATATAGTATGTATATATGTATATGTATGTATGACCACCTTTTCATGTGAAGCACAGTACGTACAAGCGGTGTTTGATTTGAGTGCAGCAGTCAGTTCTGTCATTATATATGTGCTTCTTCAGTACTGTGTAGTCACAGTTGATTATTGTTCACTTGCCTGTATCTTGTTACTTATTGATTATGTACCCATATATTTTGTACCTGAGTTTTAAATAAAATATAAAAAAAAAATCGTGGTCATCTGTTGCCTATTCCTAAATCTCCTCAAAACACATCCTGACGGTTTGTCACCCCATAGAACCTCCTCTAAACCTTCCCTCACACGTATCGCATCAAAACGAGAATTTTGTATATCCCTCAATCTTCCCCTTAAAACCTCTATTTCTCCATGTCTAGCCCCCCCTCCCCTTCATAACAATCATTTAGCTGCCCCTCTAAATATTTCTGTAAACCATACCTCCACCTCGCCTCATCCCTTCCTCTATGCTGGTAATACTCCCTAATCTGCAATTTAGCGTGCTTCTCCCACCATTCCAAGATATCCTCCTCTTTGTTGCGAGCCTCCCATAGTTGCTTCCACCATTCCCTAAAAAACAACCCCTCCCCCTCTCCCTGAAGTAGCCTCACATTCATTTTCCAATAACCCACATACCTACGAACCATCCCTTCCCATGCCATCTCTGCCAAAACGGCACGATGGTCCGGAAAAACCTAAATCTATCGTCATTAAAACGTTCTACTGTTATATCTCGAGTTATATATTTTACGATCCAACCTGGCAGCATAACCCCTCCGCATAAACGTGTGCTCTACTTTCCACCCATCGCCCCTGACTATGTCAAAAACCCCCGGCATCCCTCAACAAATCCCTCAATACCCAAGCACACACGTGCCCTCTCGGTTCCACATCCTTATTCCTAATTACACAATTCCAATCCCCACCTATTATAGAAACCATTGGTAAACCCCGCATGTAGAAAAAGCAAAACCTCCCTTACAAAATTCACCTTAACCCGTATGTTACTATCTGCCGGCATATATATCCCCAGAAAACATACTCTAATCTCGCCCCATATCCCTTCCACCCTCACCACCCTCCCCTCCCTCCCCTTCCCACTTGAGCATGTGGAATGGGCTGGACTCCCTCACTGCCACTGCCACCCCACCCTTTAATTTCCCTGAACTACCAACATACATCCTAAAACCGTTCAGCCTCAACTCTCTGCCATACTTGAAATTGTGTTCTTGAATAAAACACACATCAATGTTAAAACGCCGCAAAAATCCTCCAACCATACTCGTTTACCGTCAGCTCTAAGGCCATACACGTTTATCGTTAGACACTTAAAGATTCAGAAAGGGTGGCTTTCCTCTATGTCTCTGTGTCCTGTCTGTTCCACTTTTTGCTGCTTCTGTCTTTTCTCGGGCACTCTTTCCCGCCTGTGCCCCCTCCCCCCCCCTGTGCACTACCCCGCCCTTTCTTAATCACTCCTGCCACGTCTTCTTCCCTGTACGCTGAGCTGGTGTTATAACCTCCTCATCCGACGAGCCTCCAGCCCTCTTTCTAGATGTGCCCTCAATTTCCATATCAGTATTTCCATTGCCCCTTTTGCACCTCTGCTTCCACCTGTATCAACTGCAACATGCCAGGCTCTGACCCAGAGGCTCTGGAATCTGCTCATCAAGTCCTTCTCAACCGTCAGAATTCTCCTGTCTGTAGCTGGGTTCTCCTCCGCAGGCACGTCCAGGAAAGACTTAATCATCTCCTGTAGGGGCGTAGATAACTCCTGTGGATCACCGGTCTCTCCCACCCCCACAGGCTGCTGCTCAACTCCCGGGCCCGCTTGCGGGGGATTATCCGAAGCCACTGGTAGTGTCACACAATTCTCTAACACGCCCTCCACTTCTTCCGCCCAATTACCTGTGCCTGCTGCACTCAAATTCTTCGGCAGAGGTTCCGCCTGAGACTCCGTGGCTACTTGCCGTTCCAAGGCCGCGGGCGCTGCTGCTCTACCACGTCCGGCCGCCATGTGGTCAAAAGCGCCGCACAGGGACACGTCTTTTTGTTGTCCCGCGTAGGTCACGTACAGCTGTGTCCTAAAATCCTCCAGGACAACATACGATGGAATAGGTCTTCTTAAAGACATCTTGACGGTGTAAGATCCAGCCGGCAACCCTTCATAGATTCCCTCCGTCCATCGAACTAAAGTTATATCATGCACCTCACCATATCTTTGAAATGTCTCTCTGATATCTACATCGTCTGCCTCGAAAGGAACGTTGCGGATCCTCACCCAGGTGTAGTATTTTGAGGCATCCCGCAGGCGTACCTCCAGACCAGATGATACGGTGATGTTCTTCTCCTGGTACTGAGTCACCGTCCTTTCATATGCCTCCACTGTACAGAACTTTATGAAGATTCGTGATGATCCATTAAGTGTTATTCCGTGTAAGTCTTCAACTTCAATGCCAAACGTGTCCCGTATAATCGTTGGTAATAAAACAGAGGCATTCGTAGGGTAAATTGCCCCTTTAACAAGGTCAACACACACGGTGTTGCTCCTCCTGCGGTAGCTGGCAGCCATCTTGGTGAAAACAGGAAGTTGCGCACCAGAGAAAGCAAGAGCTGTTTGCGCAGTGCGTCCACTCAGCCCGAAAGCGAAGAGGACAATGACTCATTAGTAGTGACTGGGTTTGGTTGTCTCACAAGCAGTGACTGACTTTAGTTGCCTAACTAGCAGTGACTGTCTTTGATTCTCTCAGTAGCAGTGAATGACTTTGGTAGTCTGACTAGCAGTGAGGGACTTTGGTTGTCAAACTAACAGTGTTATGACCAAGGTCATAATGTGATTAATTTATATGTATTATCCACTTAATATTATACTCTGGGTTTCTTTAATATTAGCTAAATTAAAGATTCCACTAGTTTATAATATTATCTGATTTAGGAATATACCCGGGTATGATGTATATATATATATCTTGAGTAATGAGTTAGGTAGGTACACCTGGCTAAGGTTTATAACAAGGTATCTCCATTGGTGGGTAGTTTGCACCGCTCTACCCTCTCCCCCTTTTGACGAGTTGATGTCATGAAGGAATTTACTGTATATGGCAGTTCACTCTCTCTGCTGACTCAGTGTGCATTGACTGAGCTACCCTCCTAGTACTCCGCCTTATTCTCACTTGGATAGAGAATTGGGTTATAGAAACTCCTGATCCAGCTTGTGGTTTATTGTGAAGTCTTCTGACAATCATATACTGTTATCTTCAGGTTCCGATGTGACGACCAGTGTCAAGCTTAGAACTTTGTGATATATTCCTTATGCCAGGGAATTACTCAGTGAAAGTGTTAATTCTCAATATATGTACTTGCACACAAGTAATGTTACTATTGAGGAAGCGGTAATATTCCTCTGATCATTATCAAGTGTAGTGACCATATTGACATGTACATTATATTTAAGAGTTTTCTTGTGTGAAGGAAAGTTTCTGACATTAGATATTCATAAATATCTATTAAATATCAAAGTATTTAAGCTTTTAAATAAAAAGAAACTTGAAAAGACTGAGTAACTATTATTTGTGCCTTACATTTCTAAGTTTGGAACCATATCTTTTCATTCTTTGAAGTGTGTTACGGAGTGCACTAACCTGGCTAAAGATTAAGATTTGAACCGTAACAAGTGGGGGCCTGTTTCGGGAGCTTTGAACTTCTTGACCATGGATCGTGACATATCACAGTTGAAGGACCTGACTCCAGATACGCTGAAGACTTTACCACTACAACAATGCTGGCAAGTTGCTAGATATTTAAGAGTTTCATATAACAATCGTTATATAGCGAGTACTGTCCGTTCTATAATACAGAACATACTGTTTTCTCAGCCCTCTGATACTGTCCCGAGGTTGGACTCGCATGACAAAACACCCTCGGAGGAATCTTTATCCCTTGGAGTAGCTCATTTGGTGGCTTCATTTGTAGGCCTCACTTGGGGAGCGGAGGCTATGTCTCGGGACAACGTACCGCCTGATTCGTGTAATGAGAGCCCATTAGCTAGCCCTGGTCATGTGGGGGCGACCGGAGGTGGAGCTCGTCCCAAGCTTTGCCTAGAGGGACTCTCTCCTCCCACTCCTCCAGTACCTTTGACTCCTCTCACACTAACACTTTCAACGTCTGGAACATCTTATAAAGTTGCAAACAGAGCAACTGGAATCCCAGCGCCTGCTGTATAAAGAAGAGTTCGAGAGGGAAAACATCAGATTCGAGAGGCAAAAAGAAGAAAAGAGTAAGTCGCCTGCTACTCAAACCTTGACCTTTGACCTGCACAGGGCTGCCTCATTAGTGCCCAGATTTTGTGAAACAGACTTGGACACTTACTTCGACACATTTGAGAATCAGGCACGAGGGATGAGATGGCCTCGTGAACATTGGGCTACCTTACTTCACACCACTCTTAAGGGTAAGGCTCAATCATGTACTGCAGCTCTCCCGTATGATAAATATGCAGATTACGAGGCAGTTAAGAAGATCATTTTAAAGGAGTATGACTTGCTTCCTGAAAGTTATCAGCGCACCTTCCGCTCTCTACGAAGACTGCCCGGCCAAACCTGGGTAGAATTTGCCCGGCAAAAGGTGGCTCTAGAGCGATGGTTGAGGTCATCTGGGTGTGATACTATGGAGCGTCTGATGCAGTTGATCTTGCAAGAAGAATTTCAGAACTCTCTGACGGGCGATGTACGCTCCTTTGTTATCGAACACCAGACTGCAGATGTGTTGGCCTCTGCTTCTCTAACTGATTACTTTGAGATAACCTCTCAATTGACCAAGGAAAAAGGGTCTAGAGAGAAAGCCAGGTTATGTTCTCCTAAGAGTCAGTCTCTCTCCTAGGAAAATGGATCAGCAGACCTCTCCTCCTCATTCAGCAAAAGCCTACTCGAGTGTCGTCCACAGTAATGGTAAAGGAAAACCATCTTGCGAGGGAAATGCATCAAGAAGAGGCCCAACTTGCTCTTATTGTCAGAAACCAGGCCATTGGAGGCGCTCATGTTTCCAATTAAATCGAGACCGTAGGCGGTCAGGTTCTGAAACATTACCTGTACAGATGACGTCTTCCTCAAAATCGAAGTGCCTAATTCCCTCTGAGTTGATCGCAGACAGTTTCGGAAGCCATGTTGCCTTACTTCTTTAAGGGTAAGGCTGGTGTTAGAGGACCAAATGGTGGACATAGTATCCTATCGGGATACGGGAAGCTACCTGACCTTACTGAGAAAAGGAGTACTTCCTCTAAATGATGACACTTATATTAACCTGGATGTTTTGCTAGAAGGTTACGGTGGCACTATCACAAGAGTACCCCTTCATAAGGTATGTGAACGTAGATTCATATCAAGGTGAAGCTGTTGTGGGCCTTTCTGAAACTGATTTTCCCATTAAGTGTAGATCTATTGGTGGGTAATGATTTAGGAAGAGGAGGAATTTGCCAAGAACCTTATGTTATAGAGAAGTTCTCTGGAGAGAATTATGCCATTGAAGGGTGTAAGGAAGGTCCTCGTCTATTCCCTCTTACAGCCATAACCAGGGTTATGGCTAAGAATTTGGAACCACTGCCTACTCCTGATGAACCCTCAGATTGGGGTTTGGATGCTCTGTTCAGTGCCAGTGATCAACAAGAAGTCGAAAATCAGCCTCCAAAATCCCAAGTGGTAGATGTTGCCCCATTAGAGTAGCGATTTTAATCGTGAAAATTTAGTAAAAGAACAGCTTGAAGACCCGTCGTTGAAACAGGCAAGGGATCAAGCGCTTACTGAGATGGAAGCTGAGGGTAAGGAAGAATGTTTTTATTACTCTGACGGTATCCTGATGAAGAAATTTCCGTCGACTTCAGCTAATTCATGTCTCAAGCCAAAACAGCTTTTGGTTTTACCTGTCCGGTTTCGGGAGTTAGCATTGGAAGTGGCACATTCTAGCCCCATGGGCGGACACTTGGGAATAAGAAAGACTAGGAAAATTAGCCCGATATTTCTTCTGGCCCAAGATAAAGGATACCGTGACTGAGTACTTGAGAAACTGTGCTATTTGCCAGCTCATTGGGAAGCCTGCGCATAAACCTCCTCCTGCGCCCCTCTTACATATTGCCGTAGAAGGCGAACCCTTCTCTCGGCTCGTAATAGACTGTGTGGGACCTCTCCCAAAAACTAGGCTTGGCAATCAATATCTTACGATAATGGATACGACTACTCGGTATCCAGAGGCTGTGCCCCTTCGCAAGATTAGTGCCAAGGCTATTGTGAGTCCTATTTAGATTCTTCGCACAGTTCGGATTCCCTAAGGAGATTCAATCTGACAGGGGGACGAATTTCACATCAAAAATTTTCCGTGAAGCTATGTCCAGGGTGGATTCCCCCCCCCCCCCCCCCCCCCCGGGGGTTGGATTTTAAACCCATTTTTTAAAAAGGGAAAATTTAGCCCCAAAACCCCGGGGTGTCTTTAGAAGGTTTCACCAAACCCTGAAAAATCAGAGAGGGCAAACTGTGAGCTTTTTTCTCAAGGGACGGGGAAATGAAGGAATTCCTTTCCTCCTCCTTCCCCTTAAAAAGAGGCGAAAAAAGGAGAGTTTAGGTTTTAAGTCCTTTTGAAAATCGTTTAGGGGTCATGGGGGTCCGAGGACCGTTAAATTTTTGAAGGACGTAGGGTTCTAAAAAAAGGAGCCTTCTTTGTTTATCCCCCCGGCAATGCAAAAACATTTGGTTTTCACTCGGCAATTGGCCGCTGCCCAAACCCCGGGACAAGCTCAAAACCGTAAAAAAAACAACATTATGACAAGACTGCTGTTAAAAGCTTTTCATTAATGGGGGGAGACAGTGTTAGTTTTAAACCCCGGTCCCCGGGCCATACCTTGAAACCCCAATATGGGGGTCCAATGGAGGTGATTAAAAAGTAAAAAGGAAAATTTAAAGGGGTAAAAAAACACCAGGAAAAGAAAGTCGCCCGGGAAACTTACCATATAAAACAGCTAAAAAAATACTACAGGGACTTGTTCCTGGGGCCCTGCGGGGAGGTCCCGGGAAGGTGACTCGAGAAAAGAAAAATTGGGTTCACTTGAGTAGAAAATAAGCGAAGAACTCGGAAAAAAGGGAAAACCTTAGATGGTACTGGGAAAACCTTAAAAAAGGAAAGATCAAGTGAAATCCGAAAATTTTGATTTCCACTTATGGAATTTCCCTTTGGGAGATGCCCCCAACCCAGGGGCACCAGGGGGCCACGATTTTGACGTGCAAGGGCGCTCCGATTAAACAAGCCCCCATTAGTCAGCCCAGTAAAGAAAAAAGCTTTTGCGGGGGAAATAATTTTCTTGTTCGTTCATGGTTTGTTTTGAACATAGAAAAAAACCCCTTTGGGGTTTCACGGGTGTTCCTTGTACCTAAGTGGGGAGGGTTTTTTTTAAAGAATGTGAAAACAGACTATCGGAAAGAAAATTTCCCCTAACAGGGGCCCGGAGGGACCCCCCCTTCCCGGGTTGACAAATTTAATAGACAGCGTTCCCAAAATGCAAAGTATGTCATCTTTTTACCTCCTCCCGGGGTTACCCAAAGTGCCTTTTCGCCTCGGGGAAAAAGATTTCTTCTTTTAAACCGTGCCGGGGGCCCTTTTCAACAACGGGGTTATCCCTTCGGGCTCTGCAACGTTTCCCTCACCTTCCAGAGGCTTTTTAAACGGCTAACGGAAAGACTTGGAAGGGGGAAAGGAAGCCCACCAAAGATCTAGTAGTATTCAGCGATGACTGGCCTCAACACCTGATTCGGCTGGAAGCACTCTTTAAAAGGGTTGATGACCCCCATTTTTACCGGCAACCTTGCCAAGTGGGTTTGGTCAGGGGCCCGGGTAAAATTTTTTCCCGGGAAATTTTAAAAAAACGGGCAAGCCCCGGTTCCCCCCTTTAAAGCCCAAAAATTTTAAGGGTAATTTTTGGATTTTTTTTGCTCCACAGGACAAGAAAGGTGTACCCGGGTTTTTTTAGGGGTGGGCCGGGTTTCTAAACCCCCGGTTTTTTTCCCTTAAATTTTTTGCAATGGGAGCACCGCTGTTTTTAACAAAAAAAGTTCAAAATTTCCTTTTTAAATGGACACTACAAGGGGGTTTTCCTTTACTCGTTTTCCCAAAACGTTTACTTGGTTTCCTCTCCAGTTCTAGAATCGGTTTTTTACGCTCCCCCTTTTCTTTTAAAAAAGTGGGGTGCCAGCGGTTATGCTTGGGTTTCTTTTTCCTTCTAAAAACCTTCCTCTTCTGATTTTTTTAACCCCCCGTCTGTTTTCTTTTCTGCAAAATTTATAACCCCCTCATTTTAAATTAAAGCAACCGTTTAAAAGGAAAACACTAGAAATTTTTTCCCCTTTGCCTTGGAAAACTTTTTAAGTCTACCGGGACTACCCCTTAAAAAATTTGAGGGAAAAACAGATCATAAACCCCTTTAAACCCTTTTTAAAAAACCCTGAAGGCCAAAATGTAGAAACAAAAAGGTCCCTTAGGAACCCAAACCTTTTTTTATAATAATTTAACCCTATTAGGGAGCTGATAATGTTATTGCTGGCACTCTGTCCCGTCCCCTTTAAAACATGTAATTAAATTTGAATTTATAAGAGGGGTTTTTTTGTGCACTTTTAGGGATGTATTTGTTTAATGCGTTTTTTAATTTCTATTTGTTAACTTAGTTATCTGATTCTTTTTAACCACTGAGGAGAACCTTCACGTAAGCCCCATATGGTATCCGAACTTATTTCTTTTTGGGGGCAAATTTCCTTTGTCTTTTTCCCCGGGCTTTTTTTCCTGCTCCCAAAGGTCACTTAAGGCCTCTTTAAAGAGAAACACCTCTCCGAAGCTTGGTTTTCGTGGGTTCTACCAACGGGGTTTTGGGGACCCCAACTTTTAATTTTTTTTTGTTGGAGAAGCAACGTTTGTCATCAGGGTCCTTTTTCAGAGGAAAGGGCTTTTATTCTGGCCCTTTTATTGTTTTTGAAGTCCTCTTTTAAAGGCGAAAAATTTAGTCCCCCCAAAAGGGGGGGGGGGGGTGTGCTATACCAAGTCATAATTGATTAATTTTTATGTAAATTTTCCCCTTAAAATTATACTTTGGGTTTTTTTTTTTAAAATTAGCTAAAAAAAAGATTCCACTAGTTTATAATATTATCTGATTTGGGAAAATATACCCGGGTATGATGTATATATATATATATATATATATACTTGAGTAATGTGTTAGGTAGGTACACCTGGCTAAGGTTTATAACAAGGTATTTTCCATTGGTGGGTAGTTTGCACCGCTCAAATCTCCCCCTTTTGACGAGTTGAGGGTCATGAAGGAATTTACTGTATATGGCAGTTAAACTCTCTTGCTGACTCAGGGGTGCATTGACTGAGCTACCCTCCTAGTACTCCCCCTTTAAATTCTCACTTGGATAAGAATTGGGTTATAGAAACTCCTGACCAGCTTGTGGTTTTTATTGTGAAGTCTTCTGACAATCATATACGTTATCTTCAGGTTACGATGTGACGACCATGTCAAGCTTAGAACTTTGTGATATATTCCTTATGCCAGGAATTACTCAGTGAAAATGTTAATTCTCAATATATGTACTTGCACAAAGTAATGTTACTATTGAGGAAGCGGTAATATTCCTCTGATCATTATCAAGTGTAGTGACCATATTGACATGTACATTATATTTAAGAGTTTTCTTGTGTGAAGGAAAGTTTCTGACATTGATATTTAATAGATATTTATGAATATCTAAAGTATTTAAGCTTTTAAATAAAAAGAAACTTGAAAAGACTGAGTAACTATTATTTGTGCCTTACATTTCTAAGTTTGGAACCATATCTTCTCATTCTTTGAAGTGTGTTGTTACGGAGTGCACTAACCTGGCTAAAGATTAAGATTTGAACCGTAACAAGCAGTGACTGACTTTGGTAGTCTCACTAGCAGTGACTGACTTTGGTTGTCTCACTAGCAGTGACAATCTTTCGTTTTCCCACTAGCAGAGGCTGATTTTGGTTCTCACTAGCAATGACTGACTTTGGTTGTCTCACTATCAGTGTCTGACTTTGGTTGTCTGTCTAGCAGTGATTTCCTTTGGTTGTATCACTAGCAGTGACAGACATTGGTTGCCTTACTAGCAATGACTGACTTTGGTTGCCTCACTAGCAGTGACCGACATTGGTTGTCCCACTAGCAGTGACTAACTTTGGTTGTCTCACTAGCAATGACTGTCTTTGGTTTACTCAAAATCAGTGACTGGCTTTTGTTCACTCACGAGGAGTGACTGACTTTGGTTGTCTCAATAGCAGTGACTGACTTTGGTTGTCTCACTAGCAGTGACTGACATTGGTTGTCACTGGCAGTGACAGGCTTTCATTCTCACTAGCAGTGACTAACTTTGGTTCTCACTACCAATGACTAACTTTGGTTGTCTCACTAGCAATGACTGTCTTTGGTTTACTCAGTATCAGTGACTGGCTTTTGTTGGTCTCACTAGCAGTGACTGGCTTTGGTTTTCTAATTAGCAGAGACTCGCTTTGCTTGTCTCACTAGTAGTGACAATCTTTGGTTTTCCCACTAGCAATGACTGACTTTGGTTCTCACTAGCAGTGACTACCTTTGGTTGTCCCACTAGCAGAGATTGATTTTGGTTGTCACACTTGTAATGACTGACTTTGGTAGTCTCAATAGCAGTGACTGGCTTTGGTTGTCTCGCTTGCAGTGACTGACTTTGGTTCTCTCACTAGCAATGACTGACATTTGTCTCACTAGCAGTGACTGGCTTTGGTTTTATAACTAGCAGTGACTGGCTTTGGTTGTCTCACTTTTAGTGACTGGCTTTGGTTGCCTCAATAGCAGTGACAGGTTTTTGTCTCACTAGCAGTGACTGGTTTTAGTTGTCTCACTAGCAGTGACTGACATTGGTTGTCACTGGCAGTGACTGGCTTTCACTGTCTCACTAGCTGTGACTGACTTTGGTTGTCTCACTAGCAGTGACTGACTTTCGTTGTCACTACCAGTGACTATGGTTGTCTAACTAGCAGTGACTGACATTGGTTGTCACTGGCAGTGACTGGCTTTCATTCTCACTAGCAGTGACTGACTTTGGTTGTCTCAATAGAAGTGAATCACTATGGTTCTCACTATCTGTGACTGTCTTTGGTTGTCTCACTAGCTCTGACTTTGGTAGTGTCACTACCAGTGACTGACTTTGGTTGTCTCACTAGCAATGACTGAGTTTCGTTGTCTCACTAGTAGTGACTGATTTTAGTTGTCTAACTAGAAGTGACTGTCTTTGATTCTCACTAGCAGTGACCGACTTTGGTTGTCCTATTAGCAGTGACTGAAGTTGGTTGTCCCACTAGCAGTCACTCATTTTGGTTCTCACTAACAATGACTGTCTTTGGTTTACTAAGTATCAGTAGTCACTAGCAGTGACTACCTTTGGTTGTCCCTCTAGCAGAGACTGACTTTGGTTGTCTCAGTAGCAGAGAATGACTGTGGTTGTCCCCCTAGGAGAGATTGATTTTGGTTGTCACTCTTGCAATGACTGACTTCGGATGTCTCACTGGCAATGACTGACTTTGGTTGTCAAGCTAGCAGTGATTATCTTCGGATGACTGAATATCAGTGACTGGCTTTTGTTTCCTCACTAGCAGTGACTGACTTTGGTTGTCTAACTAGAAATGACTGCCTTTGGTTGTCTCACTAGCAGTGACTGACATTGGTTCTCACTAGCAGTGACCGACTTTGGTTGTCCCATTAGCAGTGACTAACTTTTGTTGTCTCACTACCAATGACTAACTTTGGTTGCCTAACTAGCAGACACTATCTTTGGTTGTCCCACTAACAGTCACTGACTTTGGTTGTCTCACTAACAATGACTGACTTTGGTTTACTCAATATCAGTGACTGACTTTAGTTGTCTCAATAGCAGTGACTGGCCTTGGTTGTCTCACTAGCAGTGACTGTCTTTGATTGTCCCACTAGCAGAGATTGAATTTGGTTGTCACACTTGCAATGACTGACTTTGGTTGTCTCACTAGCAGTGACTGACATTGCTTGTCTCACTAGCAGTGATTGTCTTTGGTTGCCTCACCAGCAGTGACCGACATTGGTTGTCCCATTAGCAGTGACTGTGTACGAATGGTATATAATACCGACAAGATGAGATTAAGACACATGTGCAACATCTGGGTATCTTTATTGTAGACGTTTCGCCATCCAGTGGCTTTATCAATACAAATTCTAGCACATAACTTGAAGACAGTAGAACTATGTACAGAAGATGAGGTAATCAGTCCCTCAACCTAGGAGTAGGTGCGAAGAGCACCATAGTCGTGGAGATTCTGAAGCAGAAGAAAGGATCCTGGGCGTTATATAGTAACGTCAGGTGTAGCAAAAGAGGGAAATTTCCCCTGGAAAGGCGGGATTCCCCAGTGGTAAGGCCCTAATTCCACGGGGGAATCGCGCCTACCAGTGAATATGCCCTCGTCTGCTACACCTGACGTTACTATATAAGCGCCAGGATCCTTTCTTCTGCTTCAGAATCTCCACGACTATGGTGCTCTTCGCACCTACTCCTAGGTTGAGGGACTGATTACCTCATCTTCTGTACATAGTTCTACTGTCTTCAAGTTATGTCCTAGAATTTGTATTGATAAAGCCACTGGATGGCGAAACTTCTACAATAAAGATACCCAGATGTTGCACATGTCTTAATCTCAGCAGTGACTGTCTTTGGTTGTCCCACTAGCAGAGATTGATTTTGGTTGTCACACTTGCAATGACTGACTTTGGTTGTCTCACAAGCAGTGTCTGACTTTGGTTGTCTCTCTAGGAGTGATTTCCTTTGGTTGTATCACTAGCAGTGACTGACATTGGTTGTTTCACTAGCAGTGACTGACTTTGGTTGTCTCACTAACAATGACTGACTTTGGTTGTCTCACTGGCAATGATTGTCTTGGGTTGACTCAATATCAGTGACTGGCTTTTGTTGACTCAATAGCAGTGACTGGCTTGGTTGTCTCATTAGTAGTGACTGATTTTGGTTGTTTCACTGGCAGTGACTTAGGTTGTCTCAGTAGCAATGATTTTGGTTTTCTCACTAGCAATAACTTACTTTTATTCTCACTACCAGTGACTGGCTTTGGTTGTCTCATTAACAGTTACTGGCCTTGGTTGTTTCTCTAGCAGTGACTGACTTTGGTTGCCTCAATAACAGTGACTGAGTTTGGTTGCCTCACTAGAAGCGAGTGAATTTAGTTGTCCCACTAGCAGTGACTGACTTTGGTTCTCACTAGCAATGACTGACCTTGGTTGTCTCAGTAGCAGTGACTGACTTTTGATGTCTCACTAGCAATGATTGACTTTCGTTGTCTCACTAGCAGTGACTGGCCTTGGTTGTCTCCCTAGCAGTGACTGACTTTGGTTGTCTCACTAGCAGTGACTGGCTTTGGTTGTCTCTGTAGAAGATACCTTGGATGTCTCACTAACAGTGACTGACTTCGGTTGTCTCACTAGCACTGACTGACTTTGGTTGTCTAACAAGCAGTGACTGTAGTTGGTTGTCTCACTAGCAGTGACTGACTTTTATTTGTCACCAGCAGTGACTGACTATAGTTGTTTCACTAGCAATGACTGACCTTGGTTGTCTCAGTAGCAGTGACTGACTTTGGTTGTCTCAGTAGCAGTGACTGACTTTGGTTGTCTCACTAGCAGTGATTGACTTTTTTTGTCCCACTAGCAGTGACTGACTTTTTTGTGACACGAGAAGTGACAGCTGACTTTGGTTGTCTCACTAGCGATGACTGACCTTGGTTGTCTCAGTAGCAGTAACTGACTTTTGTAGTCTAACTATTAGTGACTTGCTTTTGTCTCACTAGCAGCGACTGGCTTTGGGTTTCTCACTAGCAGTGACTGTCTCTGGTTGTCTCATTAGCAGTGACTGGCTTTGGTTGCCTCATTAGCAGTGACTGGCTTTGGTTGCCTCATTAGCAGTGATTGGCTTTGGTTATCTCACTATTAGTGACTATCTTTGGTTTTCTATCTTGCATTGACTGACTTTCGTTTTCTCACTAGCAGTGACTGACTTCGGTTGTCTCAGTAGCAGTGACTGACTTTGGTTGTCTCACTAGCAGTGACTGACATTGGTTGCCTCACAAAGAGTGACCGACTTTGTTTGTCTAAATAATAGTGACTGGTTTGGTTCTCTCTCTAGCAGTGACTGGCTTTGGTTTTCTCATTAGCAGTGATTGGCTTTGGTTATCTAGCTAGTAGTGACTATCTTTGGTTTTCTATCTTGCGGTGACTGACTTTGGTTTTCTCACTAGCAGTGACTGACTTTCGTTGTAAAACTAGCAGAAATTGACTTTGGTTGTCTCACTAATAGTGACTGGTTTGGTTGTCTCAATAGCAGTGACTGGCTTTGGTTGTCTCACTAGTAGTGACTGGCATTGGTTGTCTCACTAACAGTGACTTACTTTTTTTTCTCAATTGCAATGACTGACTTTTTTGTCTCACTAGCAGTGATTGACTTTGGTTGTCTCAGTAGCAGTGACTGATTTTGGTTCTCACTAACAATTACTTGCTTTTATTGTCTCACTACCAGTGACTGATTTTTGTTGTCTAACTGGAAGTGACTGACTTTGGTTGTCCCTCTAGCAGTGGCTGGCTTTTGTTGCCTCATTAGCAATGACTGGATTTGGTTTTCTCACTAGCAGTGACTGGCTTTGGTTGTCTCACTAGTAGTGATTATCTTTTCTCACTAGCAGTGGCAGGCTTTGTTTGTCTAACTACCAGTAACTGGCTTTGGTTGTCTAAATAAGTGACGAAATTTGGTTGCCTCTTTAGCAGTGAACGATTTTGGTAATTTCACTAGCAGTAACTGACTTTAGTAGTGTCACTAGCAGTGACTGATCTTGGTGTCTCACTAGCAGAGACTGACTTTTTTTTTGTCTCACTAGCACTTAACAGATTTTGGTTGTCTCAATCCTGATTTCTTGATTTAACAACGGACTTCTTTGGTTATCACAACAGTGACTGATCTTTGTTTTCTCAATCCAATGACGACTTTTTTTGTCTCATTTAACAGTGTCTGACTTTTTGGTGTCCGCTAGCATGACTGACTTTCGGAAAACTAGCAGAAATTGCTTTTTGCTCACTCGAAGTTACTGACTTTTGGTTTTCTCACTGGCAATGACTGACTTTTTTTGTCTCACTACATGACGACTTTGGTTGCCCCTACAGATGAATTTTTGGGTTTCCTCACTAGAGGACTGACTTTTGGTCCTCACTAGCTGACTGACTTTGGTGTCCCCCCTTTAAAAGTGTTTTAATTGTTCATAATATGACTGGTTTGGTTTTCTCGCTAGTAGTGATTGCTTTGGTTGTCCCATAGTATGACGTTTGGTTTTCTCAAGCAGGACTGAATTTGGTGGTCTCTTAAGTTTTGACTGATTTTGGTTCTCATTGGCAAAATTGACTTTGGTTTTCTCTTTCAGGACTGATTTTGGTTTCCACTCCCAAAGATTTATTGTCCCTACCAGGAGACTTTGGTTCCCTTTAAATTTCAGAATGACTTTTTTTTTTCTCACTACCAGTGGGCTGTCTTTGGTTTTTCTCACTAGCAGGGCAAACTTTGGTTGCTCACTAGCAGTGACTGGATTTGTTTTTTTTACTAGCAGTGATGGCTTTTTTTTTCTACTATAGGACGGCTTGGGGGTTCACTAGCAGTGATTAATTTGTCTCACTACAGGGCAGGGTTTGTTTTCTAACTAGCTAACTGGTTTGGTAGTCAACAGTGACAAAATTTGGTTGCTTCACTAGCAGTGACCGACATTTTTAAATTTTATGCGAAAAAGCTTTTGTTTGACAAACAGTGATGATTTTTTGGGTTTCCAATCGCCGTGACTGACTTTGTTTCGCATTAACATGAAGGGTTTTGCTTTTCTCACTAGAAGTTACTGAGTTATTGTTTGGAAAAGCATGACTAACATGGGTTTTCTCACTATCTGTGACTTTGGTTTTTTCACTTTTAGGACTGACTTTTGGTTGTCTAACTGCATGACGGCCTTGTTTTCCTAGCATGACGACTTTTCTTTTTCCCCTAGCATGATGACTTTGGCAGTCTCACTGCAGTCATACTTTGGTTGTCCACTACATGCTTTGGTTTTCTCAAAATAGTGACTGGTTCGTTGTCTTAGCATGACTTTTTGGTTTTTTTATTTACAGTGAGGGGTTTGGGTTTTCTCACTTGCAGTGACTGACTTAAATTTTTTTCACTACATGACTTACTTTGGTTCTCAGAGCAGGGCTGATTTTGGTTTTCACTGCAAGATTTATTTTTACCTCCCCTGCTGACTTTGGTTTCTAATCGCAGTGCCCCTTTGGTTCCCACTAGCAGTGGCTGGCTTTGGGTTTTCTCTCTAGCAGTGATGGGTTTGGGTTTTCTCTCTAGCAGTGACTGACTTTTGGTTTTCTCATACAGTGACTGGGATTTGGGGCTCACTAGCAGTGGCGGCTTGGTGCTCTCTAGCGTGACGGATTTGGGGTTTCTCACAGCAGGACTGACTTTGGTTGGTTGCTCACTAGCAGTGCTAGCTTGGTTGTCCACTAGCAGACTGGATTTGGTTGTCCACAGCACTGACTGACTTTGGTTTTCCCTCTACAGTGGCTGGCTTTTGGGTTTCCCATTAGCAATGACTGGATTTGGGGTTTTTTCACGCAGTGACTGGCTTTGGGTTTTCTCACTAGTAGTGATTATCTTTTGTCTCACTATCAGGGCACTCTTTGTTTTCCCAAATACCAGTAACGGGTTTGGGGTTGTCAAAAAACATGACTAAATTTTTGGGTTTCCTCTCTGGCAGGAACGATTTTGGTAATTTCATTAGGAGTAACTGACTTTAGTAGTGTCACAAGCAGTGACTGATCTTGGTGTCTCACTAGCACTTAACTGATTTTTGTTGTCTCAATCGCAGTGACGGACTTTGGTTATTTCACTTTCAGTGACTGACTTTGGTTGTCTAACTAGCAGTGACTGACTTTTGTTGTCTGTTAAGAAGTGACTGATCTTCGTTGTCTCAATCGCAATGACTGACTTTGGCTGTCTCACTAAGTGACTGATTTTAATTCTCACTAATAGTGACTGGTTTGGTTGTCTCAATAGCAGTGACTGGCGTTGGTTTTCTCGCTAGCAGTGATTGGGTTTGGTTGTCTCACTAGTAGTGACTGGCTTTGGTTGTCTCACTAGCAGTGACTGAATTTGGTGGTCTCTTAAGTAGTGACTGATTTTGGTTGTCTCATTGGCAGAAATTGACTTTGGTTGTCTCACTAGCAGTGACTGACTTTTGTTCTCAACTGCAGTGACTGACTTTGTTTTTCTCACTAGTAGTGACTGGGTTTGCTTGTCTCACTAGCAGTGGCAGGCTTTGGTAGTCTAACAGTGACAAAATTTGGTTGCTTCTCTAGCAGTGACCGATATTTGTAATTTCACTAGCAGTTACTGACTTTAGTTGTAACAAGCAGTGACTGATCTTGGTTGTCTCACTAGCAGAGACTGACTTTTATTGTCTCACTAGCACTTAACTGATTTTGGTTGTCTCAATCGCAGAGACTGAATTTGGTTGTCTCATTAACAGTGAAGGACTTCGCTTGTCTCACTAGAAGTGACTGACGTTGATTGTCTGAATAGCAGTGACTAACTATGGTTGTCTCACTATCAGTGACTGACTTTGGTTGTCTCACTAGCAGTGACTGACTTTGGTTATTTCACTTTCAGTGACTGACTTTGGTTGTCTAACTAGCAGTGACTGACTTTGGTTGTCTCACTAGCAGTGACTGACTTTGGTTGTCTCTCTAGCAGTGATTGACTTTGGCAGTCTCACTAGCAGTGATTGACTTTGGCAGTCTCACTAGCAGTGACTGACTTTGGTTGTCTCACTAAGAGTGACTGGCTTTGGTTGTCTCACTAATAGTGACTGGTTCGGTTATCTCTCTAGCAGTGACTTGCTTTGGTTTTCTTTATTGACATTTATTTGGGTTTTGGGGATCCGCTAGTAGTGAAATATCTTTGGGTTTTTTATCTTGCACGACTGACTTTGGGGTTTTCCCCAAAAAGCAGTGGGGTGACTTTTGGTTTTTCTCAGTAAACAGTGACTGTCTTTCGTTGCAAACTAGCGAAATTGACTTTGGTTTTTTCTCACTCACAGTGGACTGGGCTTTTGGGTTAACTGGAATGACCCGACTTTTATTTTCCTAAAAAAGCATGACTGGGCTTTGCTTGCCTCACTAGCAGTGGGCTGACTTTGGGGTTTTCTCACTAACAGTGACTTTAATTTTTGGGTTTTCTCATAAGTGTGTTTTTTATTGTCTCATTTTGGGAGTAATTGACTTTGGTTGGGTTTTACTACATTTTCTTTGGTTTTCTCACTCCCAGTGACTGACTTTGGTTTCCACCCAGCAGTGACCCTTTTTTTGCCCACTAGCATCAACATTTTTTGGGTTTTCTCACTAGGGAATGACTGTTTTGGTTTACTAATATCTTTTTCTGGCTTTTGACTAACTAGGAGTGAATATTTGGTTGTCTCAAAAAGAATACTGGGCCCTTTGGTTTTCTCACTTCAGTGACTTCCTTTTGGTTTTCCCACTAGGGAGGGGACTGACTTTGGTTGTTCAGTTGCAGAGAATGACTTTTGGTTTTCCCCACTGCAGTGACTAAATTTGGTTTTCTCACAAACCCAAAAAAATAAATTTGGTTGTCGAAAATAGCAGAGACTACTTTGGGTTTTCTCAGTAACAATGGCTGACCCTTTTGGGTTTTCTCCCCTTTGGCCCAAAGACTGTCTTTTGGTTTTTTCAAATCATGACTGGCTTTTTTTTCACTCACGAGGGGTTTACTGACTTGGTTTTTCTCATTAGGGAATGACTGACTTTGGTTGTCTTACTATAATTGACTGGCTTTTGTTTTTCTCACTAGCAGTGACTGAAATTAGTTTTTCACTAGCCGTGACTGTCTTTCCGGGCTAATAGCAGCGACTTTACTTGGGGAGTCTCAATAGCATTTACCCGGCTTTGGGTTGGGCTCACTAGCAGTGACTTGGGCTTTGGTTGTCCACTAGCATTTACTACCTTTTGGGGTTTTCCCACACAGAGACGACCCTTTAAATTGTCCCACGTTTTAATGACTTTACTTTTGGGAGTCCCCATACAGTGACTGACTTTGGTTCTCAATAAACCAAAGTTTAAATTTGGGTTTTCTCACTTGCAAACTGTCTTTGGTTTTTCTCAGTAAATTTACGGCTTTTTGGTTCCAAATAGTAGCGACTAGGGTTTGGTTGTCTCACAGCATGACGGCTTTTTTTTTCCCCCTTGGGAGGACTCCTTTTTCTTGTCTCACTAGTAGTGACAATCTTTGGTTTTCCCCCTACAAAAAATGAGTTTGTTGTTTACACTTGTAATGGGCTACTTTGGTAGTCCCAATTTCATTTTACTGGCTTTTGGGTTTTCTCACTAGCAATGACTGACTTTGGTTGTCTCACTAGCAAGGGATACCTTTGGGGTTTTCCCCCCTGCCAGGGACTGACCCCCAGGGGTCACACGTTTTAATTACTGACTTTGAGTCACACTAGAAATGACTGACTTTGGGTTTTCCCTTTGCATTGCTGACTTTTGGGTTTTCTCATTACCCGTGACTGTCTTTGAATTTTTTCACTTTCAGTGACTGACTTTGGTTTTTCTCAATTTCAGTTACGATTTGGGGTTTTCTCCTACAATGGGGGACTTTTGGGTTTTTGCTATAAGTTCCCGGCTTTTGTCCCCAAATAGCAGGACGGCTTTGGTTTTTAAACTAGGAGGGACCCGGCTTTTTGGGTTGTCTCACTTTTAGTGACTGGCTTTGGTTGCCTCAATAGCAGTGACAGGTTTTTCTCACTAGCAGTGTCTGGTTTTAGTTCTCACTAGCAGTGGCTGACATTGGTTGTCACTGGCAGTGACTGGATTTCACTGTCTCACTAGCAATGACTGACTTTGGTTGTCTAACTAGAAGTGACTGTCTTTGATTCTCTCACTAGCAGTGAATGACTTTGGTAGTCTGACTAGAAGTGACTGAATTTGGTAGTCTCAATAGCAGTGACTCACTCTGATTGTCTCACTAGCGGTGACTGACTTTGGTTGTCTCACTAGCAGTGATTGATTTTATTGGTCTCACTTGTAGCGACTAGCTTTGGTTGTCTCACTAGCAGTGACTGGCTTTGGTTGTCTCACTAGCAGTGACTGACATTGGTTGTCACTGGCAGTGACTGGCTTTCATTCTCACTAGCAGTGACTGACTTTTGTAGTCTCAATAGAAGTGAATCACTATGGTTGTCTCACTGTTTGTGACTGACTTTGGTTGTCTCACTAGCAATGACTGACTTTGGTTGTCTCACTAGCAGTGACTGTCTTTGGTTGTCCCACTAGCAGAGATTGGTTTTGGTTGTCACACTTGCAATAACTGACTTCGGTTTTCTCACTAGCAATGAGTGACTTTGGTTGTCTCACTAGCAGTGATTATCTTTGGTTGACTGAATATCAGTGACTGGCTTTTGTTTCCTCACTAGCAGTGACTGACTTTGGTTGTCTAACTAGCAGTGACTGACTTTGGTTGCCTCACTAGCAGTGACCGACTTTGGTTGTCCTATTAGCAGTGACTGAAGTTGGTTGTCCCACTAGCAGACACTCATTTTGGTTGTCTCACTAGCAATGACTGTCTTTGGTTTACTAAGTATCAGTGACTGGCTTTTGACTAACTAGGAGTGACTGACTATGGTTGTCTCACTAGCAGTGACTGGCTTTGGTTTTCTCATTAGCAGAGACTCGATTTGCTTGTCTCACTAGTAGTGACAATCTTTGGTTTTCCCACTAGCAGAGGCTGACGTTGGTTGTCTCAGTAGCAGAGAATGACTTTCGTTGTCTCACTAGCAGTGACTGTCTTTGGTTGTCCCCCTAGGAGAGATTGATTTTGGTTATCACTCTTGCAATGACTGACTTCGGATGTCTCACTGGCAATGACTGACTTTGGTTGTCAAGCTAGCAGTGATTATCTTTGGATGACTGAATATCAGTGACTGGCTTTTTCCTCACTAGCAGTGACTGACTTTGGTTGTCTCACTAGCAGTGACTGACATTGGTTGTCTCACTAGCAGTGACTAACTTTGGTTGTCCCATTAGCAGTGACTATCTTTGGTTGTCTCAGTAACAATAACTGACTTTGGTTGTCTCCCTAGCAATGACTGTCTTTGGTTTACTCAATATCAGTGACTGGCTTTTGTTGACTCACTAGGAGTGACTGACTTTAGTTGTCTCAATAGCAGTGACTGGCCTTGGTTGTCTCACTAGCAGTGACTGACTTTGGTTTACTCAAAATCTGTGACTGGCTTTTGTTGACTCACTAGGTGTGACTGACTTTGGTTGTGTCACTATCAGTGACTGACTTTGGTTGTCGCACTAGCAATGACTGACTTTGGTTGTTTCACTAGTAGTGACTGGGTTTTGTCTCAGAAGCAGTGACTGACTTTAGTTGTCTAACTAGCAGTGACTGTCTTTGATTCTCTCACTAGCAGTGACGGACTTTGGTTGCCAAACTAGCAGTGACTGTTTTGTCTCACTCAGTGACTGACTTTGGTGAGTCTCAATAGCAGTGACTCACTTTCTCACTAGCAGTGACTGACTTTGGTTGCCTCACTAGCAGTGATTGATTTTGGTCTCACTAGTAGCGACTAGCTTTGGTTGTCTCACTAGCAGTGACTGGCTTTGGTTTTCTCATTAGCAGTGACTACCTTTGGTTGTCCCACTACCAGAGACTGACTTTGGTTGTCTCAGTTGCAGAGAATGACTTTGGTTGTCTCACTCGCAGTGACTGTCTTTGGTTGTCCCACTAGCAGAGATTGATTTTGGTTGTCACACTTGTAATGACTGACTTTGGTAGTCTCAATAGCAGTTACTGACTTTGGTTCTCTCACTAGCAGTGACTGGCTTTGGTTTTCTAACTAGCAGTGACTGGCTTTGGTTGTCTCACTAGCAGTTACTGACTTTGGTTCTCTCACTAGCAATGACTGACTTTTGTCTCACTAGCAGTGGCTTTGGTTTTCTAACTAGCAGTGACTGGCTTTGGTTGTCTCACTTTTAGTGACTGGCTTTGGTTGTCTCAATAGCAGTGACTGACATTGGTTGTCACTGGCAGTGACTGGCTTTCATTGTCTCACTAGCAGTGACTGACTTTTGTAGTCTCAATAAAAGTGAATCACTATGGTTGTCTCACTATCTGTGACTGACTTTGGTTGTCTCAGTAGCAGTGACTGACTTTTGTAGTCTCAATTGAAGTGAATCACTATGGTTGTCTCACTATCTGTGACTGACTTTGGTTGTCTCACTAGCTCTGACTGACTTTGGTAGTGTCACTACCAGTGACTGACTTTGGTTGTCTCACTAGCAATGACTGAGTTTCGTTGTCTCATTAGTAGTGACTGGGTTTGGTTGTCTCACAAACAGTGACTGATTTTAGTTGTCTAACTAGAAGTGACTGTCTGATTCTCTCACTAGCAGTGAATGACTTTGGTAGTCTGACTAGAAGTGACTGAATTTGGTAGTCTCAATAGCAGTGACTCACTCTGTCTCACTAGCGGTGACTGACTTTGGTTGTCTCACTAGCAGTGATTGATTTTATTGGTCTCACTAGTAGCGACTAGCTTTGGTTGTCTCACTAGCAGTGACTGGCTTTGGTTGTCTCACTAGCAGTGACTGACATTGGTTGTCACTGCCATTGACTGGCTTTCATTGTCTCACTAGCAGTGACTGACTTTTGTAGTCTCAATAGAAGTGAATCACTATGGTTGTCTCACTAGCAATGACTACCTTTGGTTGTCCCACTAGCAGAGACTGACTTTGGTTGTGTCAGTAGCAGAGAATGACTTTGGTTGTCTCACTAGCAGTGACTGACTTTGGTTGTCCCACTAGCAGAGATTGGTTTTGGTTGTCACACTTGCAATGACTGACTTCGGTTTTCTCACTAGCAATGAGTGACTTTGGTTGTCTCACTAGCAGAGGCTGACTTTGGTTGTCTCAGTAGCAGAGAATGACTTTGGTTGTCTCAGTAGCAGAGAATGACTTTGGCTGTCTCACTAGCAGTGACTGTCTTTGATTGTCCCACTAGCAGAGATTGAATTTGGTTGTCACACTTGCAATGACTGACTTTGGTTGTCTCACTAGCAGTGATTATCTTTGGTTGACTCAATATCAGTGAATGGCTTTTGTTTCCTCACTAGCAATGACTGACTTTGGTTGTCTAACTAGAAATGACTGCCTTTGTTTGCCTCACTAGCAGTGACTGACTTTGGTTGTCTCACAAGTAGTGTCTGACTTTGGTTGTCTCTCTAGCAGTGATTTCCTTTGGTTGTATCACTAGCAGTGACTGACTTTGGTTGCCTCACCAGCAGTGACCGACATTGGTTGTCCCATTAGCAGTGACTGAAGTTGGTTGTCTCAGTAGCAGAGAATGACTTTGGTTGTCTCAATAGCAGTGACTGTGTGTACGAATGGTATATAATACCGACAAGATGAGATTAAGACACATGTGCAACATCTGGGTATCTTTATTGTAGACGTTTCGCCATCCAGTGGCTTTATCAATACAAATTCTAGGACATAACTTGAAGACAGTAGAACTATGTACAGAAGATGAGGTAATCAGTCCCTAAACCTAGGAGTAGGTGCGAAGAGCACCATAGTCGTGGAGATTCTGAAGCAGAAGAAAGGATCCTGGCGCTTATATAGTAACGTCAGGTGTAGCAGACGAGGGCATATTCACTGGTAGGCGGGATTCCCCAGTGGTAAGGGCCTAATTCCACTGGGGAATCGCGCCTACCAGTCTGCTACACCTGACGTTACTATATAAGCGCCAGGATCCTTTCTTCTGCTTCAGAATCTCCACGACTATGGTGCTCTTCGCACCTACTCCTAGGTTGAGGGACTGATTACCTCATCTTCTGTACATAGTTCTACTGTCTTCAAGTTATGTCCTAGAATTTGTATTGATAAAGCCACTGGATGGCGAAACGTCTACAATAAAGATACCCAGATGTTGCACGTGTCTTAATCTCAGCAGTGACTGTCTTTGGTTGTCCCACTAGCAGAGATTGATTTTGGTTGTCACACTTGCAATGACTGACTTTGGTTGTCTCACTAGCAGTGACTGACTTTGGTTGTCTCACTAGCAGTGACTGACTTTGGTTGTCTCACAAGCAGTGTCTGACTTTGGTTGCCTCACTAGCAGTGACTGACTTTGGTTGTCTCAATAACAATGACTGACTTTGGTTGCCTCGCTAGCAGTGACCGACATTGGTTGTCCCATTAGCAGTGACTGAAGTTGGTTGTCCCATTAGCAGTGACTGAAGTTGGTTGTCCCACTAGCTGTGACTAACTTTGGTTGTCTCACTAACAATGACTGACTTTGGTTGTCTCACTGGCAATGATTGTCTTTGGTTTACTCAATATCAGTGACTGGCTTTTGTTGACTCAATAGCAGTGACTGGCTTGGTTGTCTCACTAGCAGTGACTGATTTTGGTTGTCTCACATGCAGTGACTGACTTTGGTTGTCTCATTAGTAGTGACTGATTTTGGTTGTTTCACTGGCAGTAATTGACTTTGATTGTCTCAATTGCACTGACTGATTGTGTTTGACTCACTAGCAGTGACAGACTTTTTTGTCTCACTAACAGTGATTGACTTTGGTTGTCTCACTAGCAGTGACTTAGGTTGTCTCAGTAGCAATGACTGATTTTGGTTTTCTCACTAGCAATAACTTACTTTTATTCTCTCACTACCAGTGACTGGCTTTGGTTCTCTCATTAACAGTTACTGGCCTTGGTTGTTTCTGTAGCAGTGACTGAATTTGGTTGTCTCACTAGCAGTGACTGACTTTGGTTGCCTCATTAACAGTGACTGACTTTGGTTGTCTCAATAACAGTGACTGGTTTTGGTTGTCTCAGTAGTAGTGACTTTGGTTGTCTCACTAGCAGTGACTGACTTTGGTTGTCTAACAAGCAGTGACTGTCTTTGGTTATCTCACTAGGATTGACTGACTTTTATTTGTCTCATTAGCAATGACTGACCTTGGTTGTCTCACTAGCATTGACTGATTTTTGATGTCTCACTAGAAATGATTGACTTTCGTTGTCTCACTAGCAGTGACTATTTTTGGTTGGCTCAATATCAATGACTGGATTGTGTTGCCTCACTAGCAGTGACTGGCCTTGGTTGTCTCCCTAGCAGTGACTGACTTTGGTTGTCTCACTAGCAGTGACTGGCTTTGGTTGTCTCTGTAGAAGATACCTTGGTTGTCTCACTAACAGTGACTGACTTCGGTTGTCTCACTAGCACTGACTGAGTTTGGTTGTCTAACAAGCAGTGACTGTAGTTGGTTGTCTCACTAGCAGTGACTGACTTTTGTCACCAGCAGTGACTGACTATGGTTGTTTCACTAGCAATGACTGACCTTGGTTGTCTCAGTAGCAGTGACTGACTTTGGTTGTCTCACTAGCAGTGATTGACTTTTTTTGTCCAACTAGCAGTGACTGACTTTTGTCTCACTAGCAGTGACTGACTTTTTTGTCACACGAGAAGTGACAGCTGACTTTGGTTGTCTCACTAGCGATGACTGACCTTGGTTGTCTCAGTAGCAGTAACTGACTTTTGTAGTCTAACTATTAGTGACTTACTTTTGTCTCACTAGCAGCGACTGGCTTCTGGTTTCTCACTAGCAGTGACTGTCTTTGGTTGTCTCACAAGCAGTGACTGACTTTGGTTGTCACACTAGCAGTGATTGACTACGGTTTACTCACTAGCAGTGACTGACGTTGGTTGTCTCACTAGCAGTGACTGACTTTGGTTGTCTCACTAGCAGTGACTGGCTTTGGTTGCCTCATTAGCAGTGATTGGCTTTGGTTATCTCACTATTAGTGACTATCTTTGGTTTTCTATCTTGAATTGACTGACTTTCGATTTCTCACTAGCAGTGACTGACTTCGGTTGTCTCAGTAGCAGTGACTGACTTTGGTTGTCTCACTAGCAGTGACTGACATTGGTTGCCTCACAAAGAGTGACCGACTTTGTCTCAATAATAGTGACTGGTTTGGTTGTCTCTCTAGCAGTGACTGGCTTTGGTTTTCTCATTAGCAGTGATTGGCTTTGGTTATCTAGCTAGTAGACTATCTTTGGTTTTCTATCTTGCAGTGACTGACTTTGGTTTTCTCACTAGCAGTGACTGACTTCGGTTGTCTAAGTAGCAGTGACTGACTTTCGTTGTAAAACTAGCAGAAATTGACTTTGGTTGTCTCACTCGTAGTGACTGACTTTTGTTGTCTCACTAGCAGTGACTGATTATAATTCTCACTAATAGTGACTGGTTTGGTTGTCTCAATAGCAGTGACTGGCTTTAGTTTTCTCGCTAGCAGTGACTGGCTTTGGTTGTCTCACTAGTAGTGATGGCATGGTTGTCTCATGCAAGTGACGAAATTTTGGGTTTTTTCTTTAGTGACTGATTTTGGTTTTTCATTGGCAGTAAATTTACTTTGGATGTCTCAGTAGCAGTGACTGATTTTGGTTCTCTCACTAGCAATGACTTGCTTTTATTGCTCACTACCAGGACTGATTTTTTTTTCTAACTGTGACTGATTTTTGGTTTTTCCCCCTAGCAGTTTGGGTGGCTTTGGTTGGGCCCCATTAGCAATGACTGGGGTTTGGTTTTTCCACTAGAGTGACTGGGGCTTTTGGTTTTTTCACTAGTAGTGACTGGGTTTTTTCTTGTTCACAGCAGTGGGTTATCTTTTGTTTTTTCTCACTAGCGGGGGAGGGTTTTTTTGTCTAAATAACCCGTAAAAGGTTTGGTTGTTAAACAGTGACCCCAAATTTGGTTGCCTCTTTTGCAGTGAACGATTTTGGTAATTTCACTAGCAGTAAACTGACTTTTTGTTTGTGTCACAAGCAGTGACGATCTTTTGGTGGGCTCATAGCAAAAAGACTGGGTTTTTTTTTCACTAGCACTTTAAATGATTTTGGTTGTCTCATAGAAGTGGGCTGACGTTGATTGGGCTGAAAAAACAGTGCTGACTTTTTGGGTTTTCTCACTTTAAAAGGGTGGGGGACTTTTTTTATTTCACTTTCAGTGGCTGGAAATTTGGTTGTTCATTGCAGTGACTGACTTTTGTTTTCAATTGCAGGAAAGGACTTTTGTTTTTAAAAGCAGTGACTGACTTTGGGTTGGGTCACTAGCAGTGATGCTTTTGGGTGTCTCACTAACGTGAAAGATTTTTTGGGTTTTCTCATAAAATGATGATTTTGATTTTCACTAGCAGTGGGTTGTCTTTGGTTGTTTTCACTAGAAATGACTTACTTTGGTTGCCCCAGTTAAACAGGACCCGTTTTTTGGTTTTTCTCAAATAGCTGGGCTTTATTGTCTCACTCCCAGTGGGGCTGGGCTTTGGTTTTTCTCAATAGCAGTGACTCTTTTGGGTTTTCCCCCTAGCAGTGGCTGGCTTTGGTTTTTCTTCTAGCAGTGACTGGATTTGGTTTTTTCACTAGCAGTGGGCTGACTTTGGTTTTTTCTCACTAGCAGTGCTGGGTTTGGGGTTTTTTCACTGGCGTGGGGTGGCTTTGGGTTTTCTCACAAGCAGTGAAGACTTTGGTTGGTTGTTTAGTAGCAGTTTATGACTTGGTTGTCTCATGCAGTGGCTTTGCTTTGGTTTTTCTCAAAAAGCGTGACTGGATTTGGTTGTCTCACTAGCAGTGACTGATTTGGGTTTTTTTCCCCCCTAGCAGTGGCTGGTTTGGGGGTTTCCTCATTAGCAAGGGTGGATTTTTTTTTCTCAATAGGGAGTACTGGCTTTGGTTGTTTCATAGTAAGGGGACTGGTTTTTTCACGTCTCATAGCAGTGATTATCTTTTGTTGTTCACTAGCAGTGGCAGGCTTTTTTTTGTTAACTCCCGTAACTGGCTTTTGGTTTTTTTAAATAACAGTGACCCAAATTTTGGTTTTCCTCTTAGCAAATGGGAAAGATTTTGGGGAATTTCACTTTGCAGTAACTGACTTTAGTAGTGTCAAAGAGTTTATGATCTTGGTTGTTCACTAGCAGAGACTGACTTTTTTTGTCTCATGGGACTTAATGATTTTTGGGTTTTCCCCCAATCGCAGGACGGATTTTGGTTTTTTCTCATTGAAATGACTGAAAGTTTTATTTTTGGAAAAAAACAGTGCTGACTTTGGGTTTTCAATTTCAGGACTGACTTTTGTTGTCTGTTAAGAAGTGACCCGTTTTTCGTTGTCTTCCCAAACGCAATGACTGACTTTGTCTCATTAACGTGTTGGCTTTGGTTGTCTCGCTATCAGTGACTGACTTTGGTTGCCCCCCTAGCAGTGATGGCTTTGGCTGTCTCACTAAGTGACTGATTTTTAAAATTTTCTCCCCTAATAGTGTTTGGGTTTTCAAAAGCAGTGGGCTGGCGTTGGTTTTCTTTGCTAGCAGTGGGTTTGGGTTTGGTTGTCTTTAATAGTAGTGAATGGCTTTGGTTGGGCTCACTAGCAGTGACTGAATTTGGTGGGTTTAATGGCAGAAATTGACCCTTTTGGGTTTTCTCACTGCAGTGATGACTTTTGCTCAACTGCAGTGGGCTGACTTTTTTTTTTTTCCTAGCAGTGATGGCTTTGGTTGGTTTTGGGGCTAGTAGTGACTGGCTTTGCTTTTTCCCCTAGCGTGACTGACTTTTTTTCTCAAAGGGATTTACTGACTTTGTTTTTCTCACTTGCGAAAATGGCTTTTTGGGAGGGCTTTAAAAGTGACAAAAAATTTTTGGTTTTTTTTCTTTTAAATGACCGACATTTGTAAATTTTTATAGCAGTAAAATGACTTTAGTTGTAACAAGCAGTGAAGGGTTTGGTTGTCTCCTAGCAAGGGGGATGACTTTTATTGTCTCACTAGCACTTAAAATGATTTTGGTTTTTCTCAATGCAGAGGGCTGAAATTTTGGGTTTTCTCATTAACAGTGAAGGCTTCGTTTGTCTCACAGAAAGGGGATGGGCGTTGTTGTCTGAAAAGCAGTGACTAAAATATGGTTTTCTCACTATCAGTGAAAATGACTTTGGTTTTCTCATTAGCAGTGAAATGACTTTGGTTTTTTTTCCCCCCTTTTTTAGTGACTGACTTTGGTTTGTTAACTAGCCAGTGCTGGGCTTTTGGGTTTTCTCACTGCGGGGGTTTGGGCCCTTTTTTTGTCTCACTAGCAGTGACTGACTTTGCTTGTCTCCCTAGCGTGAAATGCTTTGGGAGTCTCCTAGCAGTGGGTGACTTTGGTTGTCTAAAAAGGCCCTGACTTTACGTTGGTTGTTTTACTATCAGTGACTGACTTTTGGTTTGTCCCCACTAAAAGTGATGGTTCGGTTCTTCTAGCAGTGACTTTCTTTGGTTTTTTTCATTGACCCGTGATTGGCTTTGGTGATTTTCGCTAGTAGTGATATCTTTGGTTTTCTATTTTTGCAGCGGGTGACTTTGGTTTTTTTCACAAGCAGTGGGCTGACTTCGGTTTTGTTCCCGTAGCGTGATGTCTTTCGGGGTCAAAAATAGAGAAAATTTACTTTTGTTGTCTCATCCCGTGGGCTGCTTTGGTTGTCTCACTGGCAATGACTGATTTTTTTGTCTAAATAGCAGTGACTGGGCTTTGCTTTCCTCACTACAGTGACTGACTTTGGCTTTTCTCATAAAAGTGGGCTGATTTTGGTTGGGCTCATAAGTGTGACTTTGTCTCATTGGCAGTTAATTGAATTTGGTTTTCTCATAGCAGTGACTTTTCTTTGGTTGTCTCAGTAGCGGGACTGGGTTTTGGTTCTCCTAGCAATGAATTTCTTCTATTTTCTCACTCCCAGTGACTGACTTTGGTTGTCCCCCCCTAGCAGGGGGTGGTTTGGTTTTTCTCTAGCATGGCTGAAATTTGGGTTTTTCCACTAGCAGTGCTGACTTTTGGTTTTTCTCCTTGCAGGGCACTGACTTCGGGGTTTTCCCCACAGCAGTGGGGTGGCTTTGGTTTTCTCAATAGCAGTGGGCTGGATTTGGTGTTCTAAATAGCAGTGATGGCTTTGGTTGTTTTCCCCAGTAGTGACTGGTGTTTTCTTGTTCAAATAGCAGTGATTAACTTTTGTCTCACTAGCGTGGCAAGGGGTTTGTTTGTTTTTAACTGCAATGATGGTTTGGTTGTCTAACAGTTATAAATTTGGTTTTTCCTCTCTAGCAGTGACCGACTTTGGGAAATTTTACTAGCATTAACTGACTTTGGGGTTGGGTTTACAAATAGTGACTGACTTGGTTGTCTCATAGGGAAAAGAATGACTTTATTGTCTCCAAAAAAACACTTTAAACCCGATTTTTGGGTTTTCTTTAAACGCAGTGGAAATGATTTTTTTTTGGGCCATTAAAAGTGACGGACTTTGGTTGTCCCACTAGAAGTTACTGACGTTTGGTTTTTTCAATAGCAGTGACTAACTTTGGGTTTTCTTTACTATCCGTGATTAAATTTGGGGTTTTCTCAAGCAGTGGGGTGACTTTGGGTTTTTTTCACTTTTTGTGACTGACTTTGATTGTCTAACTAGCGTGACTTACTTTTGTTGTTCTTTAAACAGTGATGATCTTGGGTTGCCCCAATCACAGTGACTGACTTTGTTTTTCTCATAGCAGTGATTTGGGCCCTTTTTTGTTTTTCCCCTAGCAGTGTTTACTTTGCTTGTTTTCCCTGCAGTGGGCTGACTTTTTGGTTTTCTCATAGCAGTGGGGCTGACTTTGGGGTTTTTCACTAGTGGGGGCTGACTTTGGAGGGCTCACTAGCAGTGATTGATTTTGGTTGTTTTCATTAGTAAAAAATAGCTTTGGTTGTCTAAATATTAAAAGACAATCTTTGGGTTTTCCCCCTTTTGCGAGACTGACTTAGGTTTTTTCCCCCTAAACAATGATTGAAAATTGGTTGTCTCATAGCAGTGACTTTCCCTTTTTTTGCCCCCTAGCAGAGGGCTGACTTTGGTTTTTCAGTAGCAGAGAATGACTTTGGTTGCTCACTAAACGTGGGTTCTTTTTGGGTTTTCCCACTAGAGAGATTGATTTGGTTGTCTCAAATAGCAATGGGCTGTTCGGTTGTTTCCCCCCTTTTTTGCAAAAGAAAAGGGCTTTGGTTGTTTCACTATCAGTGACTATTTTGGTTTTTAATCAAAAATCAGTGGAAAGGCCTTTGTTGCCTCACTAGCAGTGGGGGTTTCTTAGAAATGATGCCTTTGGGTTGTCTCACTAGGGGAGTTTACTGAAATTTTGGGCCCTCTCACAAGCAGTGCGGGCTTTTGGGTTTTCTCACTAGCAGTGGGGTTTCCTTTGGTTGTCTCACTAGCAGTGACTGATTTTTTATTGTCACAATAAAATATGACCAGTTTGTTTGTTTTTTTTACTAGAAATGACCCCACTTTGGTTTTTCCCCTTTCGGTGACTGACGTTTGGGTTTTTTCCCCCTAGCGTAAATATCCCTTTGGTTTTTCGCACTATTTAATGACTGACTTTTAAATTTTCTCACTAGCAGTTACTGGCCCCCTTTGGGTTTTCTCACAAACTGTGACTGTCTTTGGTTCACTCAATTTCAGTGAAAGGCTTTGTTGACTCCCCTAGAAATTGTGACTTTTGCTTGCCTCAATAGCAGGGGGCTGGCCTTTTGGGTTTTCTCACTAGGCAGTGATGACTTTGGTTTTTTCCCTTTCAGCAGAGGGAAATGTTTTTTGGGTTTTCTCCTAGCAGTGACTGACTTTTTGGGGTTTTCTCTTAGTAGCGACTGATTTTGGTTTTGTCTCAGTGGCAATAATTTTAGCGCCCCGTACCCGTTGCATAGACAAACCCCTGCGGTTTTGCCAGCTTAGTTCATATTTCGCGGGCCCCCCGGTGCTGCCCCCTGTAGCCAGGACTCTGGCAGGCACGCCAGCCGCCCGGGTCATGCTCACTCTCACTGACGCGGGGGCCCCAAACAGCAAGACACAAGTCTCCCCCTCTCTCTCGTGGGCATGGCCCTCCCGGGCCATGGGACAAACACACAAACCTGGGGTAACCCAAACCCAGACATTTAAAAATAAACGGAAAAAAGCTCCCAAGTTTATCAAATTAAAACCCCGCTTACAGGGCCCACCCCAAATTTTTAAAAATTTATTATATAATTTACTTTGGTTGTTCATGCAGTGATGATTTTGGTTTTCTGAATTGCTTGAAGACTTTGTTTTTCTCACTAGCAAAGACAGACTTTTTTTGTTCCTAGCGGTTTATTTGGGCTCTGGGTTTTCTCCCCTAGCAGTGCCTTTCTTTGGTTGGGTTTTCCCAAAAGCAGTGAAAGATTTTGGTTTTTTTTCAATTTGCCAAGGGCTTTTGGGCTCTCTACCAGTGCTAACTTTGGCTGTCTCATTAACAATGGGCTGGCCTTTTGGGGGTTTCTTAGGTGTACTGACTTTCGTTTTCTCACTAGCAAATTACTGAAATTTGGTTGGTTCGTAGAAAATGGGAAAGACTTTTGTTGTCACATTACAGTTAAATTTTACTTTGGTTGTCTCATTAAAAGTGGGTGGCCTTGGTTGGGTTTTTCTAGCAGTGATTGCCTTTGGTAAGTTCCAAATAGTAGTGGGCTGAGTTTGGTTGTCTCACAAAACAGGTCTGGGCTTTGGTTGCCTCATTAAAAAGTGACTGACTTTGGTTTTTCTCACTAAAAAGGGTTTACTTTGGGTTTTCCCACTTTTGCAGTGACTGACTTTGGTTGTCTCACTAGCAATGACTGGGTTTGGCTGTCTCACTAGTAGTGACTATCTTTGGTTATCCCATTACAAGTGACTGACTTTGGTTGTCTCAATAGCATTGACTGACTTTGGATGTCTCACTAGCAATGACTGACTTTCGTTGTCTCTCTATCAGTGACTATCTTTGGTTGACTCAATATCAGTGGTTGGCTTTTGTTGCCTCACTAGCAGTGACTGACTTTGGTTGTCTCACTAGCAGTGACTCGCTTTGGTTGTCTCAGTAGTAGTGACTTACTTTGGTTGGCTCACTAGCAGTGATTGACTTTGGTTGTCTCACTAGCACTGACTGACTTTGGTTGTCTCACTAGCAGTGATTGACTTTGGTTCTCTCACTAGCAGTGACTGACTTTGGTTGTCTCACTAGCAGTGACTGACTTTTGTCTCACTAGTAATAACTGACTTTGGTTGTCTCACTAGCAGTGATTGACTTTGGTTCTCTCACTAGCAGGGACTGGCTTTGGTTTTCTCACATGTAGCAACTGGCTTTGGTTGTCTCATTAGCAGTATCCGACTTTGGTTGACTCACTACCAGTGACTGAATTTGTTTGTCTAACTAGCAGTAACTGACTTTGATTTTCTAACTAATAGTGACTTGCTTTTGTCTCACTAGCAGTGACTGGCTTTAGTTTTCTCACTAGCAGTGACTGTCTTTGGTTGTCTCACTAACAGTGACTGACGTTGGTTGTCAGACAAGCAGTGACTGACTTTGATTCTCACTAGCAGTGATTGACTACGGTTTTCTCTCTAGCAGTGACTGACTTTGGCTGTCTCACTAGCAGTGACTGACATTGGTTGTCTCACTAGCAGTGACTGACATTGGTTGTCTCACAAGCAGTGTCTGACTTTGGTTGTCACACTTGCAGTAATTTGCTTTGGTTGAATCACTAACAGTGGCAGACTTTCGTTGTCTCACTAGCAGTGACTGTCTTTGGTTGCCTCGTTAACAGTGACTGACTTTGGTTGTCTCACTAGCAGTGACTTTGATTTGTTGACTCAATATGTGTGACTGGCTTTTGTTGCCTCACTAGCATTGACTGACTTTGGTTGTCTCACTAGCAGTGACTTGCCTTGGTTATGTCACTAGCAGTGACTGACTTTAGTTGTCTCACTAGCAGTGACTGGCTTTGGTTGTCTCAGTAGTAGTGACTTTTGTTGTCTCACTATAAGTGACTGACGTTTGTTGTTTGACAAGCAGTGACTGACTTTAATTGTCTCACTAGCAGTGACTGGCTTTGGTTTTCTCATTAGCAGTGATTGGCTTTGGTAATCTCGCTAGTAGTGACTATCTTTGTTTTATTATTATGCAGTTACTGACTTTGGTTTCTCACTCGCAGTGACTGAGTTCGGTTGTCTCAGTAGCAGTGACTGACTTTCGTTGTCACACTAGCAGAAATTGATTTTGGTTGTCTCATTCGTGGTTACTGACTTTGGTTGTCTCACTGGCAATGACTGACTTTTATTGTCTCAATAGCAGTGACTGACTTTGGTTGCCTCACTAGCAGTGACTGACTTTGGCTGTCTCACTAACAGTGACTGATTTTGGTTGTCTCACTAATAGTGACTTGTTTGGTTGTCTGAATAGCAGTGACTGGCTTTGGTTGTCTCACTAGTAGTGATTGGCTTTGGTTGTCTCACTAGAAGTGACTGACTTTGGTGGTCTCAATTGCAGTGACTGACTTTGTCTCACTAGCAGTGATTGACTTTGGTTGTCTCACTAGCAGTGACTTTGGTTGTCTCAGTAGCAGTGACTGATTTTGGTTCTCTCACTAGCAATGACTTACTTTTATTGTCTCACTACAAGTGACTGACTTTTGTCTCAATTGCAGTGACTGATTTTGGTTTTCTCACTACCAGTGACTGATTTTTGTTGTCTATGTAGAAGTGACTGACTTTGGCTGTCTCACTAGCAGTGCCTGACATTGGTTGTCTCACTAGCAGTGACTGTCTTTGGTTGTCTCACTAGCAGTAGCTAGCTTTGGTTGTCTCACTAGCAGTGCCTGAATTTGGTTGTCTCAATAGCAGTGACTGACATTGGTTGTCTCGCTAGCAGTGGCTGGCTTTTTTTGTCTCACTAGCAGTGACTGGATTTATTTTTCTCACTAGCAGTCATTGGCTTTGGTTTTCTCACTAGTAGTGACTGGCTTTGGTTGTCACAGTAGCAGTTACTGACTTTCTTTGTCTCACTAACAGTGACTGACGTAGGTTGTCTGACAAGCAGTGACTGACTTTGATTGTTAATACATGATTTAAATTTGGTTGTTCACAAAGAGTGACTGGGCTTTGGTTGTCTCAATAATTTGTGAAGGTTTTTGGGGTTGGGGCCCCCTTGCAGGTTTTGGGGTTTGGGTTTTTTTCCCTTAGCAGTGATTGGTTTGGGTTTTCTCGCTAGTAGTGACTATCTTTTTGGGTTTTCCCATTATGCATGACTGACCTGGTTTTTTCGTGCAGGGGCTGACCTTTTTCATGTCACATAAAAAAAATTGATTTTGGGTTTTTCACCGTAGTTACTGACTTTTTGGGTTTTCTCAAAAAGGGAAAGCTTTTATTGTCTAAATAAAAGTGGGAAAATTTTTTTTTGGGTTTTCTAACTAAAAAGTGACTTGTTTGGTTTTCTCAACTTTAGTGACCCGGCTTTGGTTGCCCCATAGTATGACTGGCTTTGGGTTTTCTCACTAGAAGTGACGGGCCCTTTTGGTTTGGCTCAATTGCAGTTTATGACCTTTTTCTCACTAGCAGTGACAGATTTTTTGTCCCCTCTGCAGTGTTGACTTTGGTTGTCTCACTACAGTGACTTACTTTGTCTCGTAGGGGTGACGATTTTGATTCTCTCATTAAACAATGACATACTTTTGTTTTTATCATACAAGTGACTTTTTTTGTTGGGCTCAATCGCAAAGTTTGGGCAATGGTTGTCACCCTAGCAGTGGTAGCTTTCGTTGTTCAAAAACAGTGCCTGGATTTTGGGTTTTTTTCAATAGCAGTGGACTGACTTTGGTTGTCTCACTAGCAGTGGGCTGACTTTTTTTTGCCTCACTAGCAGTGGGCCCGGATTTTGGGTTTTTTCATTTGGGAGTGGGCTGACTTTTGGGGTTTTTCACTTGCAGGGGAGGGTTTGGGTTTAAATAACAAATGACCCAAAATTTTGGTTTTCCTGTTTTAAACAGTGACCCACTTCCCCCCCCCCCAAATTTTTTGGGATTTAACTGACTTTGGTTGTTTTTGCAAGCAGTGACTGACTTGGTTGCTCACTAAAGGGAGAAGACTGCTTTTTTTTGTTCACTAGAAATTAATGATTTTTTGGTTTTCTCAATCGGGAATGACTGAATTTTGGGTTTTTCTCATTTAAAAGTGCGGGTTTTGGGTGTCCCCACTAGAATGACTGACGTTGGTTTTCTAATAGTATGACTAACTTTTGGGTTTTTTTTACTATCGCGGGCTGACTTTGGTTGTCTTTACTAGCGTGAATGACTTTTTTGCCTCTTAAACAGTACTGATGTTTTGGGGTGTCAAACGCAGTGACTGAAATTTGGGGTTCAATAGCAGTGACTGACTTTGGTTGTCTCTTTTGCGTGACTGGCCTTTGTTTGTCTCACTAGCAGTAATTGACTTTGCTTGTCCCCCCTAAAATTGAATAAAATTTTTGGGTTTTCAAACCCATGAGATGGGGCATTGGTTGTCTCACTAGAGTGAAATGACTTTGGTTTTTCTCACTAATAGTGACTGGGTTTTGGTTTTTTCTCTCCCAGCAAATGGGCTGGCTTTGGGTTTTCCCCATTAGCAAATGATTTTGGGGGGGTTTGGGTTTTCTCGCTTGTAGTGATTTCTTTGGTTTTTATCTTCCGCGACTGACTTTGGTTTTCTCACTAGCAGTGACTGACCTTCGGTTGTCTCAGTAGCAGTGACTTTACTTTTTGTTGTCAAACTAGCAGAAATTTTTTCCCTTTGTTTGGTTTCTCACTGGGGGAAAGGAAATGACTTTTATTGTCTCGATAGGCAGTGATACTTTGGCTGTCTCACTAACAGTGACTGACTTTTGGCCCGTCTCCTAACAGTGACTGAATTTGGCTTTTTTCTACTAAAAAGTGACTGATTTTGGTTTTCCACTACCCAGTGACTGACTTTGGGTTTTCTAATTTTTCAGGGGACCCGTCTTTTGTTTTCTCACTATCCCGGACTGATTTTTGTTGTTTTAACTGGGAAAATGACTGACATTGGTTCTCTCACTAGCGTGACCCGACATTGGGTTTTCTTTGGCAGCAGCGACTGTCTTTGGTTGTCTCCCTTGCAGTGGCAGGCTTTTGTTGTCTCACTAGCAGTGACTTGATTTTTGGGGTTTTTTCTCACAGCAGTGACTGACTTTTTGGTTTTCTCACTGCAGTCACTGACTTCAGTTGTCTCACTAGGGAGTGGCTGGCTTTTGGGTTTTCACACTTTGCAGTGACTGGGTTTGGTTTTTTCACTTGCAGTGACTGGCTTTAGTTGTCTCACTAGCAGTGACTGACTTTGGTTGTCTTACTGGCAGTGATTGACATTGGTTGTCTGAATAGCATTGACTGACTCTGGTTACCTCACTAGCAGTGACTGACTTTGGTTGTTTCACTAGCATTGACTGACTTTTATTTTCTCAGTACCAGTGACTGGCTATGGTTGTCTCACTACCATTGACTGACTTTGGTTTTCTCACTAGTAGTAGCTGGCTTTGGATGTCTCACTCTTAGTGTCTTACTTTGGTTGTCTCAGTATCATTGACTGGCTTCGGTTGTCTCGCTAGTAGTGACTATCCTTAGTTGTCTCTGTATCAGTGACTGGCTTTGGTTGCCTCACAAGCTGCGACTGACCTTGGTTGTCATAAAGCAGTGATTGTCTTTGTCTAATAAGCAGCGGCTGATTTTGTTTGTGTCACTAGCAGTGACTGACTTTTGTCTCAGAAGCAGTCACTCACTTTAGTTGTTTCACTAGCAGTGACTGTCTTTGGTTGCCTCACTAGCAGTGACTGACTTCGGTTGTCTCGCTAGCAGTGACTGTCTTTGGTTGACTCACTAGCAGGGATTGACTTTGGTTGTCACTCTATCATTGACTGACTCTGGTTGTCTCACTAGCAGTGACTGACATTTGTCTTACTAACAGTGACTGTCTTTGGTTTTCTCAAAAGCATTGACTGGCTTTGGTTGTCTCACTAGCAGAGACTGGCTTTGGTTGTCTCACTAGTCACTATTTTAGGTTCCCTCATGAGCAGTGACTGACTTTGGTTTTCTCAAAAGCATTGACTGGCTTTGGTTGTCTCACTAGCAGTGACTGAATTTGATTGTCTCGCTACAGTGACTGACTTATGTTGTCTTACTAACAGTGACTGAATTTGATTGTCTCGCTAGCAGTGACTGACTTTTGTTGTCTTACTAGCAGTGACTGATTTTCGTTGTATTATTGGCAGTGACTGGCTTGCGTTTTCTCACTAACAGTGACTGGCTATGGTTGTCTCATTAGTAGTGACTTGCTTTGGTTGTTTCACTAGCAGTGACTGTCTTTGTTTGTCTCACTAGCATTGACAATCATTATTTGTCTCACCAGCAGTGACTGACTTTAGTTGCCTCACCAGCAGTGACTGACTTTAGTTTTCTCACTAGCAATGACTAACTTTTGTTCTCACTAGCAGTGACTGACTGCTTGTCTCACTGCTTGTCTCACAAGCAGTGACTGACTTTGGTTGTCTCACTTGTAGTGACTTGCTTTGGTTGCCTCACTAGAAGTGACTGACTTTGGTTGTCTCACTTTCATTGGCTGGCTTTGGTTGTTTCACTAGTAGTGACTATCCTTGGTTGTCTCTCTATCAGTGACTGGCTTTGGTTGTCTCACAAGCGGTGACTGACTCTGGTTGCCTCAAAAGCAGTGACTGACTTTGGTTGTCTCAGTAGCCGTGACTGGCTTTTGTTGTCTCACTAGCGGTGACTGACTTTGGTTGTCTCACTAGCAGTGACTTTCGTTGGTTCTCACTAGCAGTGACTGATTTTGGTTGTCTCACTTGCAGTGACTGACTTAGGTTGTCTCACTAGAAGTGATTGACTTTGGTTGTCTCACTAGCGGAGACTGGCTTTGGATGTCTCAATATAAGTGACCGTCTTTGGTTGTCTCACTAGCAGTCACTGGCTTTAGTTGTCTCACTAGCAGTGACTGACTTTAGTTGTCACACTAGCAGTGACTGAATTTAGTTGTCTCACTAGCAGTGACTGACTTTGGTTGTTTCACTAGCATTGACTGACTTTTATTTTCTCAGTACCAGTGACTGGCTTTGGTTGTCTCAGTAGCAGTGACTGACTTTGGTTTTCTCACTAGTAGTGACTGGCTTTGGATGTCTCACTCTTAGTGTCTCACTTTGGTTGTCTCACTATCATTGACTGGCTTCGGTTGTCTCGCTAGTAGTGACTATCCTTAGTTGTCTCTGTATCAGTGACTGGCTTTGGTTGCCTCACAAGCAGCGACTGACCTTGGTTGTCTCTAAGCAGTGATTGTCTTTGTCTCATAAGCAGTGGCTGATTTTGTTTGTGTCACTAGCAGTGACTGACTTTTGTTGTCTCAGAAGCAGTGACTCACTTTAGTTGTTTCACTAACAGTGACTGACTTTGGTTGACTCACTAGCAGGGATTGACTTTGGTTGTCACACTAGCATTGACTGACTCTGGTTGTCTCACTAGCAGTGACTGACATTTGTCTTACTAACAGTGACTGACTTTGGTTTTCTCAAAAGCATTGACTGGCTTTGTTTGTCTCACTAGCAGTGACTGGCATTGGTTGTCTCACTAGTAGTGACTATTTTAGGTTCCATCATGAGCAGTGACTGACTTTGGTTTTCTCACAAAAAGTGACTGACTATGGTTGTCTCACTAGCGGGGATTGACTTGGTTGTCTCACTAGCAGTGACTGACTCTGGTTGTCTTACTAGCAGTGACTGACATTTGTTGTCGTACTAACAGTGACTGACTTTGGTTTTCTCGAAAGTATTGACTGACTTTTGTTGTCTCACTAGCAGTATCTGATTTTGGTTGACTAACTAGCAGTGACCGACTCTGGTTGTCTCACTAGCAGTGACTTTGGTTGTCTCACTAGAAGTGACTGACTTTTGTTGTCTTACTAGCAGTGAATGATTTTCGTTGTATTATTGGAAGTGACTGGCTTTCGTTTTCTCACTAACAGTGACTGGCTATGGTTGTCTCATTAGTAGTGACTTGCTTTCGTTGTTTCACTAGCAGTGACTGTCTTTGTTTGTCTCACTAGCATTGACAATCATTATTTGTCTCACTAGCAGTGACTGACTTTTGTTTTCTCAGTAGCAGTGACTCACTTTTATTGTCCCACTAGCAGTGAATGACTTTGGTTGTCTCACTAGCAGTGACAGACTTGTTGTCTCACTAGCAATGACTACCTATGGTTGTCTAACTAGCAGTGACTGACTTAGGTTGTATCTCTATCTGTGAGTGGCTTTGGTTGTCTCACTAGCAGTGACTGTCTTTGGTTGTCTCATATGCAGTGACTGACATTGGTTGTCTCACAAGCAGTTACTCAATTTGGTTGTGACACTAACAATGAATGACTTTGGTTGTCTCACTAGCAGCGACTGACTTATGTTGTCTCTTTAGAAGTGACTGTCTTTGTTTGTCAGACTAGTAGTGACTGATTTTCGTTGTCTCACCAGCAATGGCTGACTTTTTTTGTTTCAGTAGCATTGACTGTCTTTGATAGTTTCACTTGCAGTGACTGACTCTGGTTGTCTCAATAGCTCTGGCTGACATTCGTTGTCTCACTAGCAGTGAGTGTCTTTGTGTCACTAGCAGTGACTGACTTTTGTTGTCTGATTAGCAGTGACTGGTTTTGGTTGTCTCACTTGTGGTAACTATCTTTGGTTTTCTCACTATCAGAAACTGACTTTGGTTTTCTCACTAGCAGTGACTGACTTTCGTTGTCTCAGTAGCATTGACTGACTTTGGATGTCACACTAGCAGCAATTGACTATGGTTGTCTCTCTAGCAGTGACTGACTTTGGTTGTCTCACTAGCAGTGACTGACTTTAGTTGTCTCACTAGCAGTGACTGACTTTTTTATCACACGAGAAGTGACAGCTGACTTTGGTTGTCTCACTAGCAGTGACTGACTTCAGTTGTCTCTTTAAGAGTGACTGACTTTGGTTGTCTCACTAACAGTGAATGAGTTTGGTTGTCTCATTAGAAGTGACTGACTTTGGTTGTCCCACTAACAGTGACTGACTTTGGTTGTCTCACAAGCAATGACTGACTTTCGTTGTCTCACTAGCAGTGACTATCTTCGGTTGAATCAATATCAGTGACTGGCTTTTGTTGCCTCACTAGCAGTGACTGACTTTGGTTGTCTCACTAGCAGTGACTGACTTTTGTTGTCTCACTAGCAATGACTGTCTTTGGTTGTCTCACTAGCAGTGATTGACTTCAACTGTCTCACTAGAACTGACTGTCTTTGGTTGTCTCACTGGCAATAACTGACTTTAGTTGCCTCAAAAGCAGTGACTGACTTTTTTGTCTCACTAGCAGTGTTGACTGACTTTAACTGTCTCACTACCAGTGACTATCTTTAGTTTTCTCACAAGCAGTGACTGACTTTGGTTGTCTCACTAGCGGCATTTGATTTTGGTTTACTTTATAGCCGTGACTGTCTTTGGTTGTCTCACTGGCAGTGACTGACTTTGGTTGTTTCACTACAAGTGACTGACTTTGGTTGCCTCACTAGCAGAGACTGGCTTTGATTTTCTTTGTGGAAGTGACTGGCTTTGGTTGTCTCACTAGCAGTGACTGGCTTTGGTTGTCTCACTAGTAGTGACTATTTTTGGTTGTCTCACTAGCAGTTATTGACTTAGGTTGTCTCACTAGCAATGACTGACTTTTGTTGTCTTACTAGCAGTGACTGACTTTGGTTGTCTCAGTAGCAGTTACTGACTTTGGTTGTGTCACTAGCAATGAATAACTTTGGTTGTCTCACTTGAAGTGACTGACTTTAGTTTTCTCATTTGCAGTGATTGAATTTTGTTGAGACAATAACGTGGGACTTTCGTTGCCTCCTAGCGTGACTGTTTTGGTTGTGTCACAGCATTTACTGATTTTGGTTGTCTCACTTGGGTGACTTGTTGGTGTCCACTAAGTGTGCTGACTTTGGGTGTCTCACTAGCAGGGGCGATTTTGTTTGTTGACTGTATTGTTTTAAATTTTATTGTCTAATGCGTGAGATTTTGGGTTGTCTAAAAAAGCATGACTGGGTTTGGTTGTCCCCATTAGCAGTTTCCCAAATTTGATTTTCTCCTAGCGTGACTGATTTTTTTGTTCCTGCAATGACTGCTTTGGTTGTTCATGAGTGATTTACTTTGGTTGCCTAATAGCGGGATTGATTTGGCCCGTCTATTTGAACTGCTGACTTTGGTTTTCTCACTGGCAATGATGATTTTTGGTTGCCCCAAAAGCGTGACTGACTTGGTTGTTCAAGGGCTTTGATTTTTTATTTCTTTAGCAGTGACTGTCTTTTGGGTTTTCTATTGGCAGTGATGACTTTGGTTTTTCTCACTATAAGTGGGCTGATTTGGTTGCCTCACTGCAGGATGACTTTGTTGTCTAACTAGCAGTACTGCTCTTTTTTGTTCCACTAACGAGAATGGGCATTTGGGTTTCCTCACTAGCAGAGCGGCTTAGATTTTCTTTGGAAGTGCTGGCTTTGGTTGTTCAGTAGCAGTGATGGGTTTGGATGTCCCTGTGTGATTTTTTTTGGGGGTTTTTCATAGCAGTTTTTGACTTAGGTTGTTCTAGCAATGACTGATTTTTTTGCTTTCTAGCAGTGATGACTAAGGTTGTTCAGTAGCGTTACTGACTTTGGTTGTGTCACTGCAATGAATTTAATTTGGTTGTCTCACTGCAGTTACTGATTTTGGGGTTGTTGCTAGTATTGATGAATTTTTTGTTAAATAGCGTGATGATTTGGGTTTTTATAGCACTGGCATTTGGGTTGTCTACTTTGCAGTTTCCGACATTGATTGTCTCACTAGTAGTGACTGCTTTGGTTTTCTCAATAGCAGTATGATTTTATTGTCTCACTAGCAGGGCTGTTTTTTTTGATCATAGAATGATGGTTTTGGGTGTCTCACTAGCAGTGACTCTGGTTGTCTCTCAAGCAGTGACTGACTTTGGTTGTCTCTCTAGCAGTGACTGACTTTTATTCTCTCACTAGCAATGACTGACATTGATAGTCTCACTAGCAGTGAGTGACTTTGGTTCTCTCACTAGCAGTGACTGACTTTGGTTGTCTCACCAGCAATGACTGACTTTGGTTATATCACTACCAGTGACTGACTTTGGTTGTCTAACTAGCAGTGAATGACTTTGGTTGCCTCACTAGCTGACTGACTTTTGTTGTCTCGCTAGCAGTGACTGTCTTTGGTTGTCTCTCTATAAGTGACTGAGTTTGGTTGTCTCACTAGCAGTGACTGACTTTGGTGTTTTCACTAGCAGTGACTGGCATTGGATGTCTCACTATAAGAGACCGACTTTCGTTGTCTCACCAGCAGTGACTGACTTTAGTTGCCTCACTAGCAGTGACTGACTTTAGTTGTCTCACTAGCAATGACTAACTTTTGTTGTCTCACTAGCAGTGGCTGACTTTGCTTGTCTCACAAGTAGTGACTGACTTTGGTTGTCTCACTTGTAGTGACTGGCTTTGGATGCCTCACTAGAAGTGAATGACTTTGATTGTCTCACTTTCATTGGCTGGCTTTGGTTGTTTCACTAGTAGTGACTATCCTTGGTTGTCTCTCTATCAGTGACTGGCTTTGGTTGTCTCACAAGTGGTGACTGACTTTGGTTGCCTCAAAAGCAGTGACTGACTTTGTCTCAAAAGCAGTTACTGACTTTGGTTGTCTCACTAGCAGTGACTGATTTTGGTTGTCTCACTTGCTGTGACTGACTTAGGTTGTCTCACAAGAAGTGATTGACTTTGGTTGTCTCACTAGCGTAGACTGGCTTTGGATGTCTCAATATAAGTGACCGTCTTTGGTTGTCTCACTAGCAGTCACTGGCTTTTGTCTCACTAGCAGTGACTGACTTTGGTTGTCACACTAGCAGTGACTGACTTTAGTTGTCTCACTAGCAGTGACTGGCTTTAATTGTCTCACTAGCAGTGACTGACTTTGGTTGTCTTACTGGCAGTGATTGACATTGGTTGTCTGAATAGCATTGACTGACTCTGGTTATCTCACTAGCAGTGACTGACTTTGGTTGTTTCACTAGCATTGAATGACTTTTATTTTCTCAGTACCAGTGACTGGCTATGGTTGTCTCACTAGCAGTGACTGAGTTTGGTTTTCTCACTAGTAGTGGCTGGCTTTGGATGTCTCACTCTTAGTGTCTTACTTTGGTTGTCTCAGTATCATTGACTGGCTTCGGTTGTCTCTCTAGTAGTGACTATCCTTAGTTGTCTCTGTATCAGTGACTGGCTTTGGTTGCCTCACAAGCTGCGACTGACCTTGGTTGTCTCAAAGCAGTGATTGTCTTTGTCTAATAAGCAGCGGCTGATTTTGTTTGTCACTTGCAGTGACTGACTTTTGTCTCAGAAGCAGTGACTCACTTTAGTTGTTTCACTAGCAGTGACTGTCTTTGGTTGCCTCACTAGCAGTGACTGACTTCGGTTGTCTCACTAGCAGTGACTGTCTTTGGATGACTCACTAGCAGGGATTGACTTTGGTTGTCACACTAGCATTGACTGACTCTGGTTGTCTCACTAGCAGTGACTGACATTTGTCTTACTAACAGTGACTGTCTTTGGTTTTCTCAAAAGCATTGACTGGCTTTGGTTGTCTCACCAGCAGTGACTGGCTTTGGTTGTCTCACTAGTCACTATTTTAGGTTCCCTCATGAGCAGTGACTGACTTTGGTTTTCTCAAAAGCATTGACTGGCTTTGGTTGTCTCACTAGCAGTGACTGAATTTGATTGTCTCGCTAGCAGTGACTGACTTTTGTTGTCTTACTAGCAGTGACTAATTTTCGTTGTATTATTGGCAGTGACTGGCATTCGTTTTCTCACTAACAGTGACTGGCTATGGTTGTCTCATTAGTAGTGACTTGCTTTGGTTGTTTCACTAGCAGTGACTGTCTTTGTCTCACTAGCATTGACAATCATTATTTGTCTCACCAGCAGTGACTGACTTTAGTTGTCTCACTAGCAATGACTAACTTTTGCTGTCTCACTAGCAGTGACTGACTGCTTGTCTCACAAGCAGTGACTGACTTTGGTTGTCTCACTTGTAGTGACTTGCTTTGGTTGCCTCACTAGAAGTGACTGACTTTGGTTGTCTCACTTTCATTGGCTGGCTTTGGTTGTTTCACTAGTACTGACTATCCTTGATTGTCTCTCTATCAGTGACTGGCTTTGGTTGTCTCACAAGCGGTGACTGACTTTGGTTGCCCCAAAAGCAGTGACTGTGTCTCAAAAGCAGTTACTGACTTTGGTTGTCTCAGTAGCCGTGACTGGCTTTTGTTGTCTCGCTAACAGTGACTATCTTTCGTAATCCCGCTACAAGTGACTGACTTTGGATGTTTCACTAGCAATGACTGACTTTCGTTGTCTCACTAGCAGTGACTGACTTTTGTTGTCTCACTAGCAATGACTGTCTTTGGTTGTCTCACTAGCAGTGATTGACTTCGGCTGTCTCACTAGAACTGACTCTTTGGTTGAATCAATTTCAGTGACTGGCTTTTGTTGCCTCACTAGCAGTGACTGACTTTGGTTGTCTCACTAGCAGTGACTGACTTTTGTCTCACTAGCAATGACTGTCTTTGGTTGTCTCACTAGCAGTGATTGACGTCGGCTGTCTCACTAGAACTGACTGTCTTTGGTTGAATCAATTTCAGTGACTGGCTTTTGTTGCCTCACTAGCAGTGACTGACTTTGGTTGTCTCACTGGCAATAACTGACTTTAGTTGTCTCAAAAGCAGTGACTGGCTTTTTTGTCTCACTACCAGTGTTGACTGACTTTAACTGTCTCACTACCAGTGACTATCTTTAGTTTTCTCACAAGCAGTGACTGACTTTGGTTGTCTCGCTAGCGGCATTTGATTTTGGTTTACTTTATAGCAGTGACTGTCTTTGGTTGTCTCAGTGGCAGTGACTGACTTTTTTTTGCTCCATTAACAGAGACTGACATTGGTTGTCTCACTAGCAGAGACTGGCTTTGATTTTCTTTGTGGAAGTGACTGGCTTTGGTTGTCTCACTAGCAGTGACTGGCTTTGGTTGTCTCACTAGTAGTGACTATTTTTGGTTGTCTCACTAGCAGTTATTGACTTAGGTTGTCTCACTAGCAGTGACTGACTTTTCTTGTGTCACTAGCAATGACTGACTTTTTTTTTTTATAGCAGTTGATGACTTTGGTTGTCTAGTAGCAGTTTTCTGACTTTGTTTGTGTCACTAGCAATGAATAACTTTGGTTGTCTCACTTGAAGTGACTGACTTTAGTTTTCTCATTTGCAGTGATTGAATTTTGTTGAGACAATAGCAGTGAGTGACTTTCGTTGTCTCATTAGGAGTGACTGTCTTTGGTTGTCTCACTAGCAGTGACTGACTTTGTTGTGTCACTAGCAGTTACTGTTTTGGTTCTCACTTGGAGTGACTTACGTTGGTTTTCTCACTAAGAGTGGGCTGACTTCGGGTGTCTCACTAGCAGTGACTGATTTTCTTTGTCTGACTAGTATTGATTGAATTTGATTGTCTAAATAGCAGTGACTGATTTTTGGGTTTTCTCACTAGCACTGACTGGCTTTGGTTGTCTCACTAGCAGTTTCCAACTTTGATTGTTTTCACTAGTAGTGACTGACTTTGGTTGTTCAATAGCAGTGATGATTTTGATTGTCTCACTAGCAGTGACTTAAATTTTTGTTGTATCACTAGCAGTGATGGGTTTTGGGTTGTATCACTAGCAGTGATGACTTTGGTTGTCTCACTAGCAGTGACTCACTTGGTTGTCTCTCAAGCAGTGACTGACTTTGGTTGTCTCTCTAGCGGACTGACTTTTATTCTCTCACTAGCAGTGATGACTCTTTTTTCTCTCACTAGAAGTGACTGAAATTTGGTTGTCTCACTAGCAATGACTGACTTTCGTTATATCACTAGCAGTGACTGACTTTGGTTGTCTCACTAGTAGTGACTGACTTTGGTTGTCTAACTAGCAGTGAATGACTTTGGTTGCCTCACTAGCTGACTGAGTTTTGTTGTCTCGCTAGCAGTGACTGTCTTTGGTTGTCTCACTATTAGTGACTGAGTTTGGTTGCCTCACTAGCAGTGATTGACTTTGGTGTTTTCACTAGCTGTGACTGACTTTGGTTGTCTCACTAGCAGTGACTTGCATTGGATGTCTCACTATAAGTGACTGACTTTTTTTGTCTCACTAGCAGTGACTGACTTTGCTTGTCTCACAAGCAGTGACTGACTTTGGTTGTCTCTCTTGTAGTGACTGGCTTTGGTTGCCTCACTAGAAGTGACTGATTTTGGTTGTCTCTCTATCAGTGACTGGCTTTGGTTGTCTCACAAGCGGTGACTGACTTTGGTTGCCTCAAAAGCAGTTACTGACTTTGGTTGTCTCACTAGCCGTGACTGGTTTTTGTTGTCTCACTAGCAGTGACTGACTTTGGATGTCTCACTAGGAGTGACTTTCGTTGGTTCTCTCACCAGCAGTGACTGATTTTGGTTGTCTCACTTGCAGTGACTGACTTAGGTTGTCTCACTAGCGGAGACTGGCTTTGGATGTCTCAATATAAGTGACCGTCTTTGGTTGTCTCACTAGCAGTGACTGGCTTTAGTTGTCTCACTAGCAGTGACTGACTTTGGTTATCACACTAGCAGTGACTGACTCTGGTTATCTCACTAGCAGTGACCGACTTTGGTTGTTTCACTTGCATTGACTGACTTTGATTTTCTCAGTACCAGTGACTGACTTTGGTTGTCTCACTATCATTGACTGGCTTTGGTTGCCTTACTAACAGTGACTGACTTCGGTTATCTCACTATCAGTGACTGTCTTTGCTTGACTCACTAGCAGGGATTGACTTTGAGTGTCTCACTAGCATTGACTGACATATGTTTTCTTACTAACAGTGACTGACTTTGGTTTTATCAAAAGCATTGACTGGCTTTGGTTGTCTCACTAGCAGTGACATGCTTTGGTTGTCTCACTAGTAGTGACTATTTTAGGTTCCCTCATAAGCAGTGACTGACTTTGGTTTTCTCACTAGCGGGGATTGACTTGTTTGTCTCACTAGCAGTGACTGACTCTGGTTGTCTCACTAGCAGTGACTGACATTTGTTGTCGTAGTAACAGTGACTGACTTTGGTTTTCTCAAAAGCATTGACTGACTTTTGTCTCACTAGCAGTATCTGATTTTGGTTGTCTCACTAGAAGTGACTGACTTTTGTTGTCTTACTAGCAGTGACTGATTTTCGTTGTATTATTGGCAATGACTGGCTTTCGTTTTCTCACTAACAGTGACTGGCTATGGTTGTCTCATTAGTAGTGACTTGCTTTGGTTGTTTCACTAGCAGTGACTGTTTTTGTTTGTCTCACTACCATTGACAATCATTATTTGTCTCACTAGCAGTGACTGACTTTTCTTTTCTCACTAGCAGTAACTGACTTTGGTTGTCTCAGTAGCAGTGACTCACTTTTATTGTCCCACTAGCAGTGATTTACTTTGGTTGTCTCACTAGCAGTGACAGACTTGTTGTCTCACTAGCAATGACTACCTTTGGTTGTCTAACTAGCAGTGACTGACTTAGGTTGTATCTCTATCAGTGACTGGCTTTGGTTGTCTCACTAGCAGTGACTCTCTTTGGTTGTCTCATATGCAGTGACTGACATTGGTTGTCTCACAAGCACTTACTCACTTTGGTTGTGACACTAACAATGAATGACTTTGGTAGTCTCACTAGCAGTGACTGACTTTGGTTGTCTCACTAGCAGTGACTGACTTATGTTGTCTCTTTAGAAGTGACTGTCTTTGGTTGTCAGACTAGTAGTGACTGATTTTGGTTGTCTCACCAGCAATGGCTGACTTTTTTTTGTTTCAATAGCATTGACTGTCTTTGATTGTTTCACTTGCAGTGACAGACTTTTGTTGTCTGATTAGCAGTGACTGGTTTTGGTTGTCTCACTTGGGGTAACTATCTTTGGTTTTCTCACTATCAGAAACTGACTTTGGTTTTCTCACTAGCAGTGACTGATTTTGGTTGTCTAAGTAGCATTGACTGACTATGGATGTCACACTAGCGGCAATTGACTATGGTTGTCTCTCTAGCAGTGACTGTGGTTGTCTCACTAGCAGTGACTGACTTTTCTTGTCTCACTAGCAATGACTGACTTTTGTTGTCTTACTAGCAGTGACTGACTTTGGTTGTCTCAGTAGCAGTTACTGACTTTTTTTGTGTCACTAGCAATGAATAACTTTGGTTGTCTCACTTGAAGTGACTGACTTTAGTTTTCTCATTTGCAGTGATTGAATTTTGTTGAGACAACAGCAGTGAGTGTCTTTCGTTGTCTCACTAGGAGTGACTGTCTTTGGTTGTCTCACTAGTAGTGGCTGACTTTGGTTGCTTCACTAGCAGTTACTGATTTTTGTTGTCTCACTAGGAGTGACTTACGTTGGTTGTCTCACTAAGAGTGACTGATTTTGGTTTTCTCACTAGCACTGACTGGCTTTGGTTGTCTCACTAGCAGTATCCGACTTTGATTGTCTCACAATCAGTGACTGATTTTGTTTGTCTGACTAGTATTGATTGAATTTGATTGTCTAAATAGCAGTGACTGATTTTGGTTGTCTTACTAGCACTCACTGGCTTTTGTTGTCTCACTAGCAGTTTCCGACTTTGATTGTCTCACTAGTAGTGACTGACTATGGTTGTCTCAATAGCAGTGACTGATTTTTGTTGCATCACTAGCAGTGACTGGCTTTGGGTGTCTCACTAGCAGTGATTGACTTTGGTTGTCTCACTAGCAATGACTCACATTGGTTGTCTCTCAAGCAGTGACTGACTTTGGTTGTCTCTCTAGCAGTGACTGACTTTTATTCTCTCACTAGCAATGACTGACATTGATAGTCTCACTAGCAGTGAGTGACTTTGGTTCTCTCACTAGCAGTGACTGACTTTTTTTCTCACTAGAAGTGATTGACTTTGGTTGTCTCACTAGCAATGACTGACTTTGGTTATATCACTAGTAGTGACTGACTTTGGTTGTCTAACTAGCAGTGAATGACTTTGGTTGCCTCACTAGCTGACTGACTTTTGTTGTCTCGCTAGCAGTGACTGTCTTTGGTTGTCTCACTATTAGTGACTGAGTTTGGTTGTCTCACTAGCAGTGACTGACTTTGGTGTTTTCACTAGCTGTGACTGAATTTGGTTGTCTCACTAGCAGTGACTGGCATTGGATGTCTCACTATAAGTGACTGACTTTCGTTGTCTCACCAGCAGTGACTGACTTTAGTTGCGTCACCAGCAGTGACTGACTTTAGTTGTCTCACTAGCAATGACTAGCTTTTGTTGTCTCACTAGCAGTGACTGACTTTGCTTGTCTCACAAGCAGTGACTGACTTTGGTTGTCTCACTTGTAGTGACTGGCTTTGGTTGCCTCAATAGAAGTGACTGACTTTGGTTGTCTCACTTTCATTGGCTGGCTTTGGTTTTTTCACAAGCGGTGACTGACTTTGGTTGCCTCAAAAGCAGTGACTGACTTTGTCTCAAAAGCAGTTACTGACTTTGGTTGTCTCACTAGCCGTGACTGGCTTTGGTTGTCTCACTAGCAGTGACTTTCGTTGGTTCTCTCACTAGCAGTGACTGATTTTGGTTGTCTCACTAGCAGTGACTGAATTAGGTTGTCTCACTAGAAGTGATTGACTTTATTTGTCTCACTAGCGGAGACTGGCTTTGGATGTCTCAATATAAGTGACCGTCTTTGGTTGTCCCACCAGCAGTGATTGGCTTTAGTTGTCTCACTAGCAGTGACTGACTTTGGTTGTCACAGTAGCAGTGACTGACTTTAGTTGTCTCACTAGCAGTTACTGACCTTGGATGTCTTACTGGCAGTGACTGACATTGGTTGTCTGAATAGCATTGACTGACTCTGGTTATCTCACTAGCAGTGACTGACTTTGGTTGTTTCACTAGCATTGACTGATTTTGATTTTCTCAGTACCAGTGAGTGACTTTCGTTGTCTCACTAGCAGTGACTGACTTTGGTTTTCTCACTAGTAGTGACTGGCTTTGGTTGTCTCACTATCATTGACTGGCTTCGGTTGTCTCACTAGTAGTGACTATCCTTAGTGGTCTCTGTATCAGTGACTGGCTTTGGTTGCCTCACAAGCAGCGACTGACCTTGGTTGTCTCAAAGCAGTGATTGTCTTTGTCTCATAGGCAGTGTCTGACTTTGTGTCACTAGCAGTGACTGACTTTTGTTGTCTCAGAAGCAGTGACTCACTATAGTTGTTTCACTAACAGTGACTGACTTTGGTTGCCTCACTAGCAGTGACTGACTTCGGTTGCCTCACTAGCAGGGATTGACTTTGGTTGTCTAACTAGCATTGACTGACTCTGGTTGTCTCACTAGCAGTGACTGACATTTGTTGTCTTACTAACAGTGACTGACTTTGGTTTTCTCAAAAGCATTGACTGGCTTTGGTTGTCTCACTAGCAGTGACTGGCTTTGGTTGTCTCACTAGTAGTGACTATTTTAGGTTCCCTCATAAGCAGTGACTGACTTTGGTTTTCTCACAAAAAGTGACTGACTTTGGTTGTCTCACTAGCGGCATTTGATTTTGGTTTACTTTATAGCAGTGACTGTCTTTGGTTGTCTCACTGGCAGTGACTGACTTTGGTTGTCTCACTACAAGTGACTGACTTTGGTTGCCTCACTAGCAGTGACTGACTTTTTTTTGCTCCATTAACAGAGACTGACATTTGTTGTCTCACTAGCAGAGACTGGCTTTGATTTTCTTTGTGGAAGTGACTGGCTTTGGTTGTCTCACTAGTAGTGACTATTTTTGGTTGTCTCACTAGCAGTTATTGACTTAGGTTGTCTCACTAGCAGTGACTGACTTTTCTTGTCTCACTAGCAATGACTGACTTTTGTTGTCTTACTAGCAGTGACTGACTTTGGTTGTCTCAGTAGCAGTTACTGACTTTGTTTGTGTCACTAGCAATGAATAACTTTGGTTGTCTCACTTGAAGTGACTGACTTTAGTTTTCTCATTTGCAGTGATTGAATTTTGTTGAGACAATAGCAGTGAGTGACTTTCGTTGTCTCATTAGGAGTGACTGTCTTTGGTTGTCTCACTAGCAGTGACTGACTTTGGTTATGTCACTAGCAGTTACTGATTTTGGTTCTCACTTGGAGTGACTTACGTTGGATGTCTCACTAAGAGTGACTGACTTCGGGTGTCTCACTAGCAGTGACTGATTTTGTTTGTCTGACTAGTATTGATTGAATTTGATTGTCTAAATAGCAGTGACTGATTTTGGTTGTCTCACTAGCACTGACTGGCTTTGGTTGTCTCACTAGCAGTTTCCAACTTTGATTGTCTCACTAGTAGTGACTGACTTTGGTTGTCTCAATAGCAGTGACTGATTTTGATTGTCTCACTAGCAGTGACTAATTTTTGTTGTATCACTAGCAGTGACTGGCTTTGGGTGTATCACTAGCAGTGATTGACTTTGGTTGTCTCACTAGCAGTGACCCACTTTGGTTGTCTCTCAAGCAGTGACTGACTTTGGTTGTCTCTCTAGCAGTGACTGACTTTTATTCTCTCACTAGCAATGACTGACATTGATAGTCTCACTAGCAGTGAGTGACTTTGGTTCTCTCACTAGCAGTGACTGACTCTTTTTTCTCTCACTAGCAGTGACTGACTCTTTTTTCTCTCACTAGAAGTGACTGACTTTGGTTGTCTCACTAGCAATGACTGACTTTCGTTATATCACTAGCAGTGACTGACTTTGGTTGTCTCACTAGTAGTGACTGACTTTGGTTGTCTAACTAGCAGTGAATGACTTTGGTTGCCTCACTAGCTGACTGAGTTTTGTTGTCTCGCTAGCAGTGACTGTCTTTGGTTGTCTCACTATTAGTGACTGAGTTTGGTTGCCTCACTAGCAGTGACTGACTTTGGTGTTTTCACTAGCTGTGACTGACTTTGGTTGTCTCACTTGCAGTGACTTGCATTGGATGTCTCACTATAAGTGACTGATTTTTTTGTTCACTAGCATGACGGACTTTTTTTGTCTCACAAGCGTGATGACTTTTGGGTTTTCTCTCGTAGTGACTGGCTTTGGTTCCCCCTAGAAGTGACTGATTTTTGGTTTTCTTCCCATAGTGCTGGCTTTGGTTGTCTCACAAGCGGTGTGACTTTGGTTGCCTCAAAAACAGTGACTGATTCTCAAAAGCTGACTGCTTTGGTTGTCTCATTGGAGTGACTTTCGTTGGTTTCTTCACCACAGTGGGGTGATTTTTGGGTTTTCTCACTTGCAGTGAGATTTTGGTGTCTACTTGCAGTGATGATTAGGTTGTCTCACAGCGGTGACTGGTTTTTGGGTGTTCAAAAATGACCGTCTTTGGTTTTCTCACTAGCGGGCTGGCTTTAGTTTCTCACAGCAGTGACTGACTTTGGTTATCACCTAGCAGTGATGACTCTGGTTTATCTCACTACATGACCGACTTTTGGTTGTTTCACTTGCATTGATGACTTTGATTTTTCAGTACCAGGATGACTTTGGTGTCTTACAGCAGTGTGACTTTGGTTTCTCCTAGAAGTGATGGCTTTGGTTTTTGTAGTAGACTATCTTGTTGTCTCTCATGTGACTGGTTTGGTTGCCCCACAAGCAGCGACTGACCTTGGTTTTCTCAAAACGTGATTGTCTTTGGTTGACTCAACAGGACTGATTCGGTTGTCTCATTCAGGATGTCTTTGGTTGACTCACTAGAGGGATTGATTTGGGTTTTTTCATAGCTTTGACTGACTCTGGTAGTCTCACTAGCTGTGACTGGCTTTTGTTGTTCACTAGCATGATGACTTGGGGTTTTCTCACTACGGGCTTTCGTTGGTGTTTTCACTAGCAGTGACTGATTTTTGGGTTTTCTCATTGCAGTGACTGACTTAGGTTTTCACTAGAATGTTGCTTTGGTTTCTCACTCGGAGACTGGCTTTTGGGTTCTCAAAATTAAAAGACCGTCTTGGGTTTTCTCACTAGCAGGACTGACTTCGGTTGTCTCACTAGCAGTGATGTCTTTGGTTGACTCACAGGGGTTGCTTTGGTTGTCACACTAGATTGACTGACTCTTGTTGTCTCCTGCAGGACTGCATTGTTGTCGTACTAAAAAGTGACTGCTTTGGTTTTTCAAAAAACATTTACTGGGGTTTTGTCTCACTAGCAGTGTGGCTTTGGTTGTTCCTAGTAGGACATTTTAGTTCCCTCATGAGCATGAGACTTTGGTTTTTTTTCACAAAAAGTACGCTTGGGTTTTTCACTACGGGATTGATTTGGGTTTTCTCAATAGCAGGACTGATTTGGTTTTCTCATGTAGTGACGGCTTTGCATGTCTCACTCTTAGTGTTCACTTTTGGGTTTTTTCATATCATTGTGGTTCGATTGTCCGCTAGTAGGGACTACCTTAGTTGTTCTGTATCAGTGACTGTTTGGTTTTCAAAGCAGCGACGACCTGGGTTGTCTAAAAGCAGTGTTTTCTTTGTCTTTTAGCAGCGGCTGATTTTTTCATGAGTGACTGAAATTTTTTCTCATAGCAGTGACTCTTCGGTTGTCTCACTACATGACTGACTTCGGTTGTTCACTCAGTGACGTCTTTGGTTTACTCATGCAGGGATTGACTTTTGGTTTCACACTAGCATTGATTGACTTGGGTTTTCTCACTGCAGTGACTGAATTTGTTGTCTTACTAACAGTGACGTCTTTGGGGTTTTCTCACATTTGTGTGGTTTGGTTGTCTCCAGCAGTGACTGACTTGGTGTTTCACTGCTGTGATGACTTTGGTTGTCCACTACATGACTGACTTTTCTTTTCTCACAAGCAGTGACTGACTTTTGGGTTTTCTCTCTTGTAGTCACTGGCTTTTTTTGCCTCACTAGAAGTGACTGACTTTGGGTTGTCTTGCTTTCATTGGCTGGTTTGGTTGTTTCACTGTATGCTATCCTTGGTTCTCTCTCTATCAGTGATGGCTTTGGTTGTTTACAAAACGTTTTACTGACTTTGGTTCCCCAAAGCAGTGACTGACCTTGTCTCAAAAGCGTTATGCTTTGGTTGTCTCACTAGCCGTGATTGCTTTTTTGTCTCACTACAGTGACTGACTTTGGTTGTTCACTAGCGTGACTTTCGTTGGGTTTTTCACTGCGTGAGATTTTATTGTCTCACTTGCAGTGCGATTAGGTTGTCTCACTAGCAGTGAGGCTTTTGTTGTTCACTGCAGTGACGACTTTGGTTTACACTACAGTGACGACTTTAGTTTTTCACTAGCAGTGCTGACTTTGGTTTTCTTACCCGGGAGTGAAAGACATTGGCTGTCTGAATAGCATTGACTGACTCTGTTTTTTCTACTAGAGTGACCCCACTTTGGTTGTTTCCTAGCTTGATGACTTTGTTTTTCAGAAAAAGTGACGGACTTTTGGTTTTTTCTTCTGCAGTGACTGACTTTGGTTTTCTCCTATCATTTATGGCTTTGGTTGCCTCATAACGTGATGACTTCGGTTGTCTCTATCAGGGGCTGTCTTTTCTTGACCATAGCAGGGGTTGACTTTGGGGTCTACTAGCTTGATGGCTTTTGGGTTTTCTCATAGAGTGATATTTTAGGCCCTCATAAGCAGTGACTTTCTTTTGGTTTTCTCACAGCGGGGATTGACTTTTTTGTCTCACTAGCGTGATGACTCTGGTTGTCTCACTAGAGTGACTACATTTGTTGGTATTAAAAGGATGACTTTGGTTTTTCAAAAGCATTGACTGCTTTTTTTCTCCTAGAGTATCTGATTTTGGTTGACTAACTAGCAGTGACTGACTCTGGTTGTCTCACTAGCAGTGACTGACTTTGGTTGTCTCACTAGAAGTGACTGACTTTTGTTGTCTTACTAGCAGTGACTGATTTTCGTTGTATTATTGGCAGTGACTGGCTTTCGTTTTCTCACTAACAGTGACTGGCTATGGTTGTCTCATTAGTAGTGACTTGCTTTGGTTGTTTCACTAGCAATGACTGTTTTTGTTTGTCTCACTACCATTGACAATCATTATTTGTCTCACTAGCAGTGACTGACTTTTCTTTTCTCACTAGCAGTAACTGACTTTGGTTGTCTCAGTAGCAGTGACTCACTTTTATTGTCCCACTAGCAGTGATTGACTTTGGTTGTCTCACTAGCGGTGACAGACTTGTTGTCTCACTAGCAATGACTACCTTTGGTTGTCTCATATGCAGTGACTGACATTGGTTGTCTCACAAGCACTTACTCACTTTGGTTGTGACACTAACAATGAATGACTTTGGTAGTCTCACTAGCAGTGACTGACTTTGGTTGTCTCACTAGCAGTGACTGACTTATGTTGTCTCTTAAGAAGTGACTGTCTTTGTCAGACTAGTAGTGACTGATTTTGGTTCTCTCACCAGCAGTGGCTGACTTTTTTTTTGTTTCAATAGCATTGACTGTCTTTGATTGTTTCACTTGCAGTGACTGACTCTGGTTGTCTCAAAAGCTCTGGCTGACATTTTGTCTCACTAGCAGTGAGTGTCTTTGATTGTGTCACTAGCAGTGACTGACTTTTGTTGTCTGATTAGCAGTGACTGGTTTTGGTTGTCTCACTTGGGGTAACTATCTTTGGTTTTCTCACTATCAGAAACTGACTTTGGTTTTCTCACTAGCAGTGACTGATTTTGGTTGTCTAAGTAGCATTGACTGACTATGGATGTCACACTAGCGGCAATTGACTATGGTTGTCTCTCTAGCAGTGACTGTGGTTGTCTCTCTAGCAGTGACTGTGGTTGTCTCACTAGCAGTGACTGACTTTTCTTGTCTCACTAGCAATGACTGACTTTTGTTGTCTTACTAGCAGTGACTTACTTTGGTTGTCTCAGTAGCAGTTACTGACTTTGGTTGTGTCACTAGCAATGAATAACTTTGGTTGTCTCACTTGAAGTGACTGACTTTAGTTTTCTCATTTGCAGTGATTGAATTTTGTTGAGACAACAGCAGTGAGTGTCTTTGGTTGTCTCACTAGTAGTGGCTGACTTTGGTTGCCTCACTAGCAGTTACTGATTTTTGTCTCACTAGGAGTGACTTACGTTGGTTGTCTCACTAAGAGTGATTTTGGTTTTCTCACTAGCACTGACTGGCTTTGGTTGTCTCACTAGCAGTTTCCGACTTTGTCTCACTAGTAGTGACTGACTTTGGTTGTCTCAATAGCAGTGACTGACTTTGATTGTCTCACAATCAGTGACTGATTTTGTTTGACTAGTATTGATTGAATTTGATTGTCTAAATAGCAGTGACTGATTTTGGTTGTCTTACTAGAACTGACTGGCTTTTGTTGTCTCACTAGCAGTTTCCGACTTTGATTGTCTCACTAGTAGTGACTGACCATGGTTGTCTCAATAGCAGTGACTGACTTTGTCTCACTAGCAGTGACTGATTTTTGTTGCATCACTAGCAGTGACTGGCTTTGGGTGTCTCACTAGCAGTGATTGACTTTGGTTGTCTCACTAGCAATGACTCTGGTTATCTCTCAAGCAGTGACTGACTTTGGTTGTCTCTAGCAGTGACTGACTTTTATTCTCTCACTAGCAATGACTGACATTGATAGTCTCACTAGCAGTGAGTGACTTTGGTTCTCTCACTAGCAGTGACTGACTTTTTTTCTCACTAGAAGTGATTGACTTTGGTTGTCTCACTAGCAATGACTGACTTTGGTTATATCACTAGCAGTGACTGACTTTAGTTTTGTCACTAGTGGTGACTGACTTTGGTGGCCTCAAAAGCAGTGACTGACTTTTGTTGTGTCACAAGCAGTGACTGATTTTGTTTGACTAGTATTGATTGAATTTGATTGTATAAATAGCGGTGACTGACTTTGGTTGTCTCACTAGCAGTGACTGGCTTTGGGTGTCTCATTAGCAGTGACTGACTTTGGTTGTCTCAGTAGCAGTGACTCACTTTGGTTCTCTCTCAAGCAGTGACTGACTTTGGTTGTCTCTCTATCAGTGACTGACTTTTATTCTCTCAATAGCAATGACTGACATTGATAGCCTCACTAGCAGTGAGTGACTTTGGTTCTCTCACTAGCAGTGACTGACTTTCGTTGTCTCGCTAGCAGTGACTGACTTTCGTTGTCTCACTAGTAGTGACAGACTTTGGTTGTCTCACTATAAGTGACCGACTTTCGTTGTCTCACCAACAGTGAGTGGCTATAGTTGTCTCACTAGCAGTGACTGACTTTGATTGTCAAAGTAGCAGTGACTGACTTTAGTTGCCTCACCAGCAGTGACTGACTTTAGTTGCCTCACCAGCAGTGACTGACTTTAGTTGTTTCACTTGTAGTGACTGGCTTTGGTTGTCTCACTAGAAGTGACTGACTTTGGTTGTCTCACTATCATTGACTGGCTTTGGTTGTTTCACTATTAGTGTCTATCCTTGGGTGTCTCTCTATCAGTGATTGGTTTTGGTTGTCTCACAAGCGGTGACTGACTTTTGTTGCCTCAAAAGCAGTGACTGACTTTGTCTCACAAGCAGTTACTGACTTTGGTTGTCTCACTAGCCGTGACTGGCTTTTGTCTCACTAGCAGTGCCTGACTTTGGTTGTCTCACTTACAGTGACTTTCGTTGGTTGTCTCGGTAGCAGTGACTGATTTTGGTTGTTTCACTAGCAGTGACTGAGTTAGGTTGTCTCACAAGAAGTGACTGGGTTTGGTTGTATCACTAGCAGTGACTGACTTTGGTTGTTACTAGCAGTGACTGACATTGGCTGTCTGAATAGCAGTGACTGACTCTGGTTGTCTCACTAGCAGTGACTGACTTTGGTTGTTACACTAGCATTGACTGACTTTGGTTTTCTAACTACCATTGACTGACTTTGGTTGTCTCACTAGCAGTGACTGACTTTGGTTGTCTCACTCTTAGTGACTGACTTTGGTTTTCTCACTATCATTGACTATCTTCGGTTGTCTCACTAGTAGTGACTATCCTTAGTTGTCTCTCTATCAGTGACTGGCTTTGGTCGTCTCACAAGCAGCGACTGACCTTGGTTGTCTCAAAGCAGTGATTGTCTTTGTCTCATAAGCAGTGGCTGACTTTGCTTGTGTCACTAGCAGTGACTGACTTTCGTTGTCTCAAAAGCAGTGACTGACTTTATTTGTTTCACTAGCAGTGACTGACTTTGGTTGTCTCACTAGCAGTGGCTGACTTTGGTTGCCTCACTAGCAGTTACTGATTTTTGTCTCACTAGGAGTGACTTACGTTGGTTGTCTCACTAAGAGTGACTGACTTCGGGTGTCTCACTAGCAGTGACTGATTTTGGTTTTCTCACTAGCACTGACTGGCTTTGGTTGTGTCACTAGCAGTTTCCGACTGTCTCACTAGTAGTGACTGACTTTTGTTGTCTCAATAGCAGTGACTGACTTTGATTGTCTCACAATCAGTGACTGATTTTGTTTGTCTGACTAGTATTGATTGAATTTGATTGTCTAAATAGCAGTGACTGATTTTGGTTGTCTCACTAGCACTGACTGGCTTTTGTTGTCTCACTAGCAGTTTCCGACTTTGATTGTCTCAATAGCAGTGACTGACTATGTCTCACTAGCAGTGACTGATTTTTGTTGCATCACTAGCAGTGACTGGCTTTGGGTGTCTCACTAGCAGTGATTGACTTAGGTTGTCTCACTAGCAATGACTAAATTTGGTTGTCTCTCAAGCAGTGACTGTGGTTGTCTCTCTAGCAGTGACTGACTTTTATTCTCTCACTAGCAATGACTGACATTGATAGTCTCACTAGCAGTGAGTGACTTTGGTTCTCTCACTAGCAGTGACTGACTTTTTTTCTCTCACTAGAAGTGATTGACTTTGGTTGTCTCACTAGCAATGACTGACTTTGGTTATATCACTAGCAGTGACTGACTTTGTTTGTCTCACTAGTAGTGACTGACTTTGGTTGTCTAACTAGCAGTGAATGACTTTGGTTGCCTCACTAGCTGACTGACTTTTGTTGTCTCGCTAGCAGTGACTGACTTTGGTGTTTTCACTAGCTGTGACTGACTTTAGTTGTCTCACTAGCAATGACTAGCTTTTGTTGTCTCACTAGCAGTGACTGACTTTGCTTGTCTCACAAGCAGTGACTGACTTTGGTTGTCTCACTTGTAGTGACTGGCTTTGGTTGCCTCACTAGAAGTGACTGACTTTGGTTGTCTCACTTTCATTGGCTGGCTTTGGTTGTTTCACTAGTAGTGACTATCCTTGGTTGTCTCTCTATCAGTGACTGGCTTTGGTTGTCTCACAAGCGGTGACTGACTTTGGTTGCCTCAAAAGCAGTGACTGGCTTTGGTTGTCTCACTAGCAGTGACTTTCGTTGGTTCTCTCACTAGCAGTGACTGATTTTGGTTGTCTCACTAGCAGTGACTGACTTAGGTTGTCTCACTAGAAGTGATTGACTTTATTTGTCTCACTAGCGGAGACTGGCTTTGGATGTCTCAATATAAGTGACCGTCTTTGGTTGTCCCACTAGCAGTGACTGGCTTTAGTTGTCTCACTAGCAGTGACTGACTTTGGTTGTCACACTAGCAGTGACTGACTTTAGTTGTCTCACTAGCAGTGACTGACCTTGGTTGTCTTACTGGCAGTGACTGACATTGGTTGTCTGAATAGCATTGACTGACTCTGGTTGTCTCACTAGCTGTGACTGGCTTCGGTTGTCTCACTAGTAGTGACTATCCTTAGTGGTCTCTGTATCAGTGACTGGCTTTGGTTGCCTCACAAGCAGCGACTGACCTTGGTTGTCTCAAAGCAGTGATTGTCTTTGTCTCATAGGCAGCGTCTGACTTTGGTTGCCTCACTAGCAGTGACTGACTTCGGTTGCCTCACTAGCAGTGACTGTCTTTGGTTGACTCAATAGCAGGGATTGACTTTGGTTGTCTAACTAGCATTGACTGACTCTGGTTGTCTCACTAGCAGTGACTGACATTTGTTGCCTTACTAACAGTGACTGACTTTGGTTTTCTCAAAAGCATTGACTGGCTTTGGTTGTCTCACTAGCAGTGACTGGCTTTGGTTGTCTCACTAGTAGTGACTATTTTAGGTTCCCTCATAAGCAGTGACTGACTTTGGTTTACTCACAAAAAGTGACTGACTATGGTTGTCTCACTAGCGGGGATTGACTTGGTTGTCTCACTAGCAGTGACTGACTCTGGTTGTCTCACTAGCAATGACTGACATTTGTTGTCGTACTAACAGTGACTGACTTTGGTTTTCTCAAAAGCATTGACTGACTTTTGTTGTCTCACTAGCAGTATCTGATTTTGGATGACTAACTAGCAGTGACTGACTCTGGTTGTCTCACTAGCAGTGACTGACTTTGGTTGTCTCGCTAGCAGTGACTGACTTTTGTTGTCTTACTAGCAGTGACTGATTTTCGTTGTATTATTGGCATTGACTGGCTTTCGTTTTCTCACTAACAGTGACTGGCTATGGTTGTCTCATTAGTAGTGACTTGCTTTGGTTGTTTCACTAGCAGTGACTGTCTTTGTTTGTCTCACTAGCAGTGACTTACTTTTCTTTTCTCACTAGCAGTAACTGACTCTGGTTGTCTCAATAGCTCTGGCTGACGTTGGTTGTCTCACTAGCAGTGAGTGTCTTTGGGTCACTAGCAGTTATTGGCTTTGGTTGTCTCACTAGCATTGACTGACTTTGGTTCTCACTAGCATTTACTGACATTCTTTGTCTCACTAGCAGTGACTGACTTTTGTTTTCTGATTAGCAGTGACTGGTTTTGGTTGTGTAACTTGTGGTAACTATCTTTGTTTTTCTCACTATCAGAAACTGACTTTGGTTTTCTCACTAGCAGTGACTGACTTTGGTTGTCTCAGGAGCATTGACTGACTTTGGATGTCACACTAGCTGCAATTGACTATGGTTGTCTCTCTAGCAGTGACTGACTTTGGTTGTCTCACTACCAATGACTAACTTTGGTTGTCTCACTAGCAGCGACTGACTTTAGTTTTGTCACTAGTGGTGACTGACTTTGGTGGCCTCAAAAGCAGTGACTGACTTAGGTGGTCTCACTAGCAGGGACTGACGTTGGTTGTCTCACTAGCAGCGACTGACTTTGGTTGTGTCACAAGCAGTGACTGATTTTGTTTGTCTGACTAGTATTGATTGAATTTGATTGTCTAAATAGCGGTGACTGACTTTGGTTGTCTTACTAGCAGTGACTGGCTTTGGGTGTCTCATTAGCAGTGACTGACTTTGGTTGTCTCAGTAGCAGTGACTCACTTTGGTTGTCTCTCAAGCAGTGACTGACTTTGGTTCTCTCTCTATCAGTGACTGACTTTTATTCTCTCAATAGCAATGACTGACATTGATAGCCTCACTAGCAGTGAGTGACTTTGGTTCTCTCACTAGCAGTGACTGACTTTCTTTGTCTCTCAAGCATTGACTGAATTTGGTTGTCTTACTAAAAGTGACTGACTTCTCGTGTCTCACTAGCAGTTACTGCCTTTCTTTTTCTCACTAGCAGTGACTGACTTTGTCTCACAATCAGTGACTGATTTTGTTTGTCTGACTAGTATTGATTGAATTTGATTGTCTAAATAGCGGTGACTGACTTTGGTTGTCTCACTAGCAGTGACTGGCTTTGGGTGTCTCATTAGCAGTGACTGACTTTGGTTGTCTCAGTAGCAGTGACTCACTTTGGTTGTCTCTCAAGCAGTGACTGACTTTGGTTGTCTCTCTATCAGTGACTGACTTTTATTCTCTCAATAGCAATGACTGACATTGATAGCCTAACTAGCAGTGAGTGACTTTGGTTCTCTCACTAGCAGTGACTGACTCTCGTTGTCTCGCTAGCAGTGACTGACTTTCGTTGTCTCACTAGTAGTGACAGACTTTGGTTGTCTCACTAGCAGTGACTGAATTTGGTGTTCTCACTAGCTGTGACTGACTTTGGTTGTCTCACTATAAGTGACCGACTTTCGTTGTCTCACCAACAGTGAGTGGCTATAGTTGTCTCACTAGCAGTGACTGACTTTGATTGTCAAAGTAGCAGTGACTGACTTTAGTTGCCTCACCAGCAGTGACTGACTTTAGTTGTTTCACTTGTAGTGACTGGCTTTGGTTGTCTCACTATCATTGACTGGCTTTGGTTGTTTCACTATTAGTGTCTATCCTTGGGTGTCTCTCTATCAGTGATTGGTTTTGGTTGTCTCACAAGCGGTGACTGACTTTGGTTGCCTCAAAAGCAGTGACTGACTTTGTCTCACAAGCAGTTACTGACTTTGGTTGTCTCACTAGCCGTGACTGGCTTTTGTTGTCTCACTAGCAGTGCCTGACTTTGGTTGTCTCACTAACAGTGACTTTCGTTGGTTGTCTCGCTAGCAGTGACTGATTTTGGTTTTCACAAGCATTGACTGAGTTAGGTTGTCTCACAAGAAGTGACTGGCTTTGGTTGTCTCACTAGCAGTGACTGACTTTGGTTGTGTTACTAGCAGTGACTGACATTGGCTGTCTGAATAGCAGTGACTGACTCTGGTTGTGTCACTAGCAGTGACTGACTTTGGTTGTTTCACTAGCATTGACTGACTTTGGTTTTCTAACTACCATTGACTGACTTTGGTTGTCTCACTAGCAGTGACTGACTTTGGTTGTCTCACTCTTAGTGACTGACTTTGGTTGTCTCACTATCATTGACTATCTTCGGTTGTCTCACTAGTAGTGACTATCCTTAGTTGTCTCTCTATCAGTGACTGGCTTTGGTTGTCTCACAAGCAGCGACTGACCTTGGTTGTCTTTGTCTCATAAGCAGTGGCTGACTTTGCTTGTGTCACTAGGAGTGACTGACTTTCGTTGTCTCAAAAGCAGTGACTGACTTTAGTTGTTTCACTAGCAGTGACTGACTTTGTTTGCCTCACTAGCAATGACTGACTTCGGTTGTCTCACTAGCAGTGACTGTCTTTGGTTGTCTCACTAGCAGGGATTGACATTTGTTGTCTTACTATCAGTGACAGACTTTGGTTTTCTCACAAGCATTGACTGACTTTGGTTGTCTCACTAGCAGTATCTGACTTTGGTTGACTAACTAGCAGTGACTGACTCTGGTTGTCTCACTAGCAGTGCTGACTTTGGTTGTCTCACTAGTAGTGACTATTTTTGGTTCCTTCATAAGCAGTGACTTACTTTGGTTTTCTCACAAAAAGTGACTGACTATGGTTGTCTCACTAGCGGGGATTGACTTGGTTGTCTCACTAGCAGTGACTGACTCTGGTTGTCTCACTAGCATTGTCTGACTTTGGTTGTCTCACTAGCAGTGACTGACTTTGGTTGTCTCACTATAAGTGACTGACTTTTGTCTTACAAACAGTGACAGAATTTGATTGTCTCGCTAGCATTTACTGACTTTTGTTGTCTCACTAGCAGGGACTGAAATTTTTGTTGTCTTTTGGCAGTGACTGGCATGTTTTCTCACAACAGTGACTGGATTTATTTGTTCATTAGCAGTGGGCTGCTTTGGTTGTTTCACTAGCAGTGGTGGCTTTGTTTGTCTCACTGCATTGACTAATCTTTTTTGTCTCACTAGAAAATGACTGACTTTTCTTTTCTCACTAGCAGTAACTGACTTTGGTTTCTCCTAGCGTGAGTGACTTGTTGTCTCACTAGCAATGACTTCCTTTGGTTGTCTAACTAGCAGTGACTGACTTAGGTTGTCTCAATAGCTGTGTTGACATTGGTTGTCTCACTAGCATTGACTGATTTGGTTGGGCTAACTAGCAGTTACTGATTTACTTTGTCTCACTAGCAGTGACTGATTTTTTGTTGACTGATTAGCAGTGACTGGCTTGGTTGTCCCCACTTGTAAATGACTATCTTTGGTTTTCTCACTATCAGAAAAATGACTTTGGTTTGCTCACTAACAGTGAAATGACTTTGGTTGTCTCAGTAGCATTGACTGATTTGGATATCACACTAGCAGCAATTGACTATGGTTGTCCCCTCTAGCAGTGACTGAGTTTGGTTTTTCTCACTACCAATGACTAACTTTGGCTGTCTCACTAGCAGAGACTGACTTTAGTTTTGGGCCTAGCAGTGACTGACTTTAGTTGCCTCAATAGCAGTGACTGAACTTTTTATCTCACTAGCAGTGTAGATTGATTTAACTGTCTCACTAGCAGTGACTAACTTTAATTTTCTCACAATCAGTGACTGACTTTTGTCTCAATAGCAGTGTATGATTTTGGTTGACTTTATAGCAGTGACTTGTCTTTGGTTGTCTCACTAGCAGTGACTGACTTTGATTGTCTCACTAGGAGTGACTCACTTTTTTTTGTCTCACTAACAGTGACTGAAATTCCTTGTCTCACTAGCAGTGATTGACTTTGATTTTCACGGTGGCAGTGACTGGCTTTGGTTGTCTCACTAGCGGTGACTGGCTTTGGTTGTCTCACAAAAAGTGACTGACTATTGTTGTCTCACTAACAGTGATTGACTTAGGTTGTCTCACTAGCAGTGACTGACTTTTGTTGTCCCACTAGCAATGACTGACTTTTGTCTTACTAGCAGTGACTTACTTTAGTTATCTCACTAACAATGTGCTTGCTTGTCTCACAAGCAGTGACTGACTTTGTCTCAGTAGGAGTGACTTACTTTGGTTGTCTCATTAAGAGTGACTGACTTTGGGTGTCTCACTAGCAGTTACTGCCTTTCTTTTTCTCACTAGCAGTGACTGACTTTAATTGTCTCACAATCAGTGACTGATTTTGTTTGTCTAACTACCATTGGTTGAATTTGGTTGTCTAAATAGCAGTGACTGACTTTGTCTCAATAGCATTGACTGGCTTTTGTTGTCTCACTAGCAGTGACTGACTTTGGGTGTCTCGCTAACGGTGACTGACTTTGGTTGTCTCTCTAGCAGTGACTGACTTATATTCTCTCACTAGCAACGACTGACATTTGTTGTCTCACTAGTAGTGACTTACTTTGGTTGTCTCACTAGCAGTGACGGACTTTGGTTGCCTCACCAGTAGTGACTGTCTTTGGTTGTCTCACTAGCAGTGACTGACTTTGGTGTTCTCACTAGTGTGACTGACTTTGGGTTGTCTCCTAGCAGTGGGCTGGCTTTGGTTGTCTCACTAGCAGTGACTGACATTGGTTGTCTGAATAGCATTGACTGACTCTGGTTGTCTCACTAGCTGTGACTGGCTTCGGTTGTCTCACTAGTAGTGACTATCCTTAGTGGTCTCTGTATCAGTGACTGGCTTTGGTTGCCTCACAAGCAGCGACTGACCTTGGGTTGTCTCAAAAGAGTGATTGTCTTTGTCTCATAGGCAGCGTCTGACTTTGGTTGCCTCACTAGCAGTGACTGACTTCGGTTGCCTCACTAGCAGTGACTGTCTTTGGTTGACTCAATAGCAGGGATTGACTTTTTGGTTGTCTAACTAGCATTGACTGACTCTGGTTGTCTCACTAGCAGTGACTGACATTTGTTGCCTTACTAACCCGTGACTGACTTTGGTTTTCTCAAAAGCATTGACTGGCTTTGGTTGTCTCACTAGCAGTGACTGGCTTTGGTTGTCTCACTAGTAGTGACTATTTTAGGTTCCCTCATAAGCAGTGACTGACTTTGGTTTACTCACAAAAAGTGACTGACTATGGTTGTCTCACTAGCGGGGATTGACTTGGTTGTCTCACTAGCGTGACTGACTCTGGTTGTCTCACTAGCAATGACTGACATTTGTTGTCGTACTTAAAAGTGGGCTGACTTTGGTTTTCTCAAAAGCATTGACTGACTTTTGTTGTCTCACTAGCAGTATCTGATTTTGGATGACTAACTAGCAGTGACTGACTCTGGTTGTCTCACTAGCAGTGACTGACTTTGGTTGTCTCGCTAGCAGTGACTGACTTTTGTTGTCTTACTAGCAGGATGATTTTGTTGTATTATTGGCATTGACTGGCTTTTTTTCTGACTAACAGTGGGCTGGCTATGGTTTGTCTCATTAGTTGTGACTTGCTTTGGTTGTTTCACTAGCAGTGACTGTCTTTGTTTGTCTCACTAGCAGTGACTTACTTTTCTTTTCTCACTAGCAGTAAACTGACTCGGTTGTCTCAATAGCTCTGGCTGACGTTGGTTTTTCCCACTAGCAGTGAGTGTCTTTGTGTCACTAGCAGTTTTGGCTTTGGTTGTCTCACTAGCATTGACTGACTTTGGGTTTTCACTAGCATTTACTGACATTCTTTGTCTCACTAGCAGTGACTGCTTTTGTTTTCTGATTTTGCAGTGACTGGTTTTGGTTGTGTAACTTGTGGTAACTATCTTTGTTTTTCTCACTATCAGAAACTGACTTTGGTTTTCTCACTAAACAGTGAATGACTTTGGTTGTCTCAGGAGCATTGACTGACTTTGGATGTCACACTAGCTGCAATTGACTATGGTTGTCTCTCTAGCAGTGACTGACTTTGGTTGTCTCACTACCAATGACTAACTTTGGTTGTCTCACTAGCAGCGAATGACTTTGTTTTGTCATACTGGTGACTGACTTTGGTTGGCCTCAAAAGCCAGTGACTGACTTAGGTGGTCTCACTAGCAGGGACTGACGTTGGTTGTCTCACTAGCAGCGACTGACTTTGGTTGTGTCACAAGCAGTGACTGATTTTGTTTGTCTGATTAGTATTGATTGAATTTGATTGTCTAAAATAGCGGTGACTGACCCTTTTGGGTTTTCTTACTAGCAGTGACTGGCTTTGGGTGTCTCATTAGCAGTGACTGCTTTGGTTGTCTCAGTAGCAGTGACTCACTTTGGTTGTCTCTCAAGCAGTGACTGACTTTGGTTGTCTCTCTATCAGTGACTGACTTTTATTCTCTCAATAGCAATGACTGACATTGATAGCCTCACTAGCAGTGAGTGACTTTGGTTCTCTCACTAGCAGTGACTGGGCTTCTTTGGCTCTCAAGCTTGACTGAATTTGGTTTTTCTTACTAAAAGTGACTGACTTCTCGTGTCTCACTAGCAGTTACTGCCTTTCTTTTTCTCACTAGCAGTGACTGACTTTGTCTCACAATCAGTGACTGATTTTGTTTGTCTGACTAGTATTGATTGAATTTGATTGTCTAAATAGCGGTTGACTGACTTTGGTTGTCTCACTAGCAGTGATGGCTTTGGGTGTTTCATTAGCAGTGACTGACTTTGGTTGTCTCAGTAGCAGTGACTCACTTTGGTTGTCTCTCAAGCAGTGATGACTTTGGTTTTTCTCTCTATCAGTGACTGACTTTTTTTTCTCTCAATAGCAATGACTGACATTGATAGCCTAACTAGCAGTGAGTGACTTTGGTTCTCTCACTAGAGTGACTGACTCTCGTTGTCGCTAGCAGTGACTGACTTTCGTTGTCTCACTAGTAGTGACAGGGCTTTGGTTGTCTCACTAGCAGTGACTGAATTTGGTGTTCTCACTAGCTGTGACTGGGCTTTGGTTGTCTCAACTATAAGTGGGCCCACTTTCGTTGTCTCACCCAACAGTGAGTGGCTATAGTTGTCCCCACTAGCAGTGACTGACTTTGTCAAAATAGCAGTGACTGACTTTAGTTGCCTCCCCGCCAGGACTGACTTTAGTTGTTTCACTTGTAGTGACTGGCTTTGGTTGTCTCACTATCATTGACTGGCTTTGGTTGTTTCACTATTAGTGTCTATCCTTGGGTGTCTCTCTATCAGTGATTGGTTTTGGTTGTCTCACAAGCGGTGACTGACTTTGGTTGCCTCAAAAGCAGTGACTGACTTTGTCTCACAAGCAGTTACTGACTTTGGTTGTCTCACTAGCCGTGACTGGCTTTTGTTGTCTCACTAGCAGTGCCTGACTTGGTTGTCTCACTAAACAGTGACTTTCGTTGGTTGTCTCGCTAGCAGTGACTGATTTTGGTTTTCATTAGCAGTGACTGAGTTAGGTTGTCTCACAAGAAGTGACTGGCTTTGGTTGTCTCACTAGCAGTGACTGACTTTGGTTGTGTTACTAGCAGTGACTGACATTGGCTGTCTGAATAGCAGTGACTGACTCTGGTTGTGTCACTAGCAGTGACTGACTTTGGTTGTTTCACTAGCATTGACTGACTTTGGTTTTCTAACTACCATTGACTGACTTTCGTTGTCTCACTAGCAGTGACTGACTTTGGTTGTCTCACTCTTAGTGACTGACTTTGGTTGTCTCACTATTCATTGACTATCTTCGGTTGTCTCACTAGTAGTGACTATCCTTAGTTGTCTCTCTAATCAGTGACTGGCTTTGGTTGTCTCACAAGCAGCGACTGACCTTGGTTGTCTTTGTCTATAAGCAGTGGCTGACTTTGCTTGTGTCACTAGGAGTGACTGACTTTCGTTGTCTCAAAAGCAGTGACTGACTTTAGTTGTTTCACTAGCAGTGACTGACTTTGTTTGCCTCACTAGCAATGACTGACTTCGGTTGTCTCACTAGCAGTGACTGTCTTTGGTTGTCTCACTAGCAGGGATTGACATTTGTTGTCTTACTATCAGTTACAGACTTTGGTTTTCTCACAAGCATTGACTGACTTTGGTTGTCTCACTAGCAGTATCTGACTTTGGTTGACTAACTAGCAGTGACTGACTCTTGGTTGTCTCACTAGCAGTGCTGACTTTGGTTGTCTCACTAGTAGTGACTATTTTTGGTTCCTTCATAAGCAGTGACTTACTTTGGTTTTCTCACAAAAAGTGACTGACTATGGTTGTCTCACTAGCGGGGATTGACTTGGTTGTCTCACTAGCAGTGACTGACTCTGGTTGTCTCACTAGCATTGTCTGACTTTGGTTGTCTCACTAGCAGTGACTGACTTTGGTTGTCTCACTATAAGTGACTGACTTTTGTCTTACAAACAGTGACAGAATTTGATTGTCTCGCTAGCAGTGACTGACTTTTGTTGTCTCACTAGCAGGGACTGATTTTCGTTGTCTTATTGGCAGTGACTGGCTATCGTTTTCTCACTAACAGTGACTGGATTTATTTGTCTCATTAGCAGTGACTTGCTTTGGTTGTTTCACTAGCAGTGGCTGGCTTTGTTTGTCTCACTAGCATTGACTATCTTTATTTGTCTCACTAGAAGTGACTGACTTCTCACTAGCAGTAACTGACTTTGGTTGACTCACTAGCAGTGAGTGACTTGTTGTCTCACTAGCAATGACTTCCTTTGGTTGTCTAACTAGCAGTGACTGACTTAGGTTGTCTCAATAGCTGTGTCTGACATTGGTTGTCTCACTAGCATTGACTGACTTTGGTTGTCTAACTAGCAGTTACTGACTTACTTTGTCTCACTAGCAGTGACTGATTTTTGTTGACTGATTAGCAGTGACTGGCTTTGGTTGTCTCACTTGTAGTGACTATCTTTGGTTTTCTCACTATCAGAAACTGACTTTGGTTTGCTCACTAACAGTGACTGACTTTGGTTGTCTCAGTAGCATTGACTGACTTTGGATATCACACTAGCAGCAATTGACTATGGTTGTCTCTCTAGCAGTGACTGAGTTTGGTTTTCTAACTAGCACTAACTAGGATGTTCACGTCAGTGAGACTTTTGGTTTTGTAACTAGCAGGATTGGACTTTGGTTGTCACAATAGCAGTGAGTGTTCCCCTTGGTGTTGTCACTAGCTGTGACTGATTTTGTTTGTCTTCTAGCAGTGAGCAGCTTTTGTTGTCTCACTAGCAGTGACTGACTTTGGGGGTCTCTCTAGCAGCGACTGATCTTGGTTGTCTCTCTAGCAGTGACTCACTTTGGTTCTCTCAAGCAGTGACTGACTTTGGTAGTCTCTCTAGCAGTGAATGACTTTTATTGTCTCACTAGCGTGACTGACTTTGGTTGTGTCTCTTGAGTGACTCACTTGGTTGTCTCACTGGCTGTGATGACTTTCTTTGGTTGTCTTCACTAGCAGATACTGGTTTATATTGTTCACTAGGAGTGACTTAGTTTTTTTTTGTCTCACTAATAGTGACTGACATTGGTTGTCTCACTAGTAGTGACTATTTTTGGATCCTGATCAGCAGTGACTGACTTTGGTTTTCTTACAAAAAGTGACTGACTACGGTTGTGTCACTATCAGTGATTGATTAGGTTTGAGTCTCATAGCAGTGACTGATTTTGTTTTTCACTGCAATGACTGGAACTTTTTTCTTACTAGCAGTGATGACTTTCTTTTTCTCACTAGCAGTGACTGACTTTGGTTTTCTCATTAGCAGTGACTGACTTTGATTTTCTCGGTGGCAGTGACTGGTTTTGGTTGTCTCACTAGCAGTGACTGGCTTTGGTTGCCTCACTAGTAGTGTCTATTTTTGGGTCCTGATCAGCAGTGACTGACTTTGGTTTTCTTACAAAAAGTGACTGACTATGGTTGTCTCACTATCAGTGACTGACTTAGGTTGTCTCACTAGCAGTGACTGACTTTTGTTGTCTCACTAGCAATGACTGACTTTTGTTGTCTTACTAGCAGCGACTGACTTTAGTTGTCTCACTAACCGTGACTATGCTTGGTTGTCTCACATGCAGTGACTGACTTTGGTTGTCTCAGTAGCAATTACTGATTTTGGTTGTGTCACTAGCAATGAATGACTTTGGTTGTCTCAAAAGCAGTGACTGACCTTGGTTGTCTCACTAGGAGTGACTTATTTGGTTGTCTCACTAAGAATGACTGAATTTGGGTGTATCACTAGCAGTTACTGTCTTTCTTTTTCTCACTAGCAGTGACTGACTTTGGTTGTCACAGAAGCAGTGACTGAGTTGAGTTGTCTCACTAGCAGTGACTTACTTTAGTTGTCTTCAAATGGCCAGTGATGATTTGGTTGTTCTCACTAGCAGTGACTGACTTTGGTGGTCTCAGAAGGAGGTGGAATGACTTAGATTGTTCTCACTTGTAGTGACTGGCTTTTGGGTTGTCTCACTTCGTAGTGACGTATCCCAAACCTTTACCTCGGCGGGTTGAAAACGCGGTCGAGAGTCGCAAACTACAGCCCGTCGATGGGGCCATGAGGACCAGCCAGGCCACATATATGTTGCGTCCAATTGGGAATATGGGTCCCGTGGATGGGGGGCCCAACTGGCTCTCGGGTGACCACCATTATGGCATGGGGGGTCGCTTGGGAGGGGTTTTTTTTTTTTTTTTTTGATAGGTGTTTTTGTCTATTAGTTTGTTAGATTTAGTTTTTTTATGATTATAATTATTATAAATTAAAGATATAAAAGAATACAAATAAAAATATTCGTAAATAGGCGGTGTTTAAATAGATTATTATATAAACTAAACACAATAAAAAAAAGAACTCAAAAAGAAAAAGAAAAAAAATATTAAAAAAAAACAAAAAAACAGACATAAAAAAAAATAAAAAAAAAAATAAAAATAAACAAAAAAATATAACACAAAAAAAAAAAAAAAAATATTAAAAAAGATAAAAAAGAAAAACAAGAATAAATAAAAAAACATTAATGAAAAAAAAAAAAAAAAACTCCAAAAAAAAAAAAATCTCCGCGGGTTCAATATCGGCGGGGTTATGGTTTGTTTGCATTCTTGTCATTACGAATTTCTGAGTCATAGTGACTATCCTTAGGTTTGTCAGTCATCTGTGATGGCTTTGGTTTTGCTCCAAGCAGTGACTGACATTGTCTCAAAGCAGTGACTGACTTTGGTTGCCTCATAGCATGACTTTCTTTGTTGCATACTGGCAATGATGATTTTGGTTGTCCTCATTAGCAGTGATTTCTTTTGTTGTCTCACTAGCAGTGGACTGACTTTGGTTCTCTCGCTAGCAGTGACTTTATTTGGTTGCATCAATGGCGTGACTGATTTTGGTTCTCTCATTAGCGTATGACTTGACTTTGGTGGTCTCCTCTGCAGGGATTGACTTTGGTTGTGTCACTAGCAGTGATAGACGTTGGGTGTCTCACTTGCCGTGACTAACTACAGGTTTTCTCACTTGCAGTGACTTATTTTTTTGTCTCTCAGCCAGTGCCGACTATGTTGTCTCAACTACAGTGATTGATTTGGTTGTCACTAGCAGTATCTGACCGTGTTTTGACTAACTAGCAGTGACTGAATCTGGTTGTCTCACTAGAAGTGACTGACTTTGCTTATCCCAATAGAAGTGATTGACTTGGTTCTATCACTAAAAGTGACTGTCTTTGGTTGTCTCACTAGCAGTGACTGATTTTCGTTGTCTCATTAGCAGTGACTGGCTTTGGTTGTCTCGCTAGCAGTGACTATGTTTGGTTATCTCACTAGAAGTTACTGACTTTAGTTGTCTCACTAGCATTGACTATCTTTGTGTCTCACTAGCAGTGACTGACTTTTGTTTTCTCACTAGCAGTGACTGACTTTGGTTGTCTCACTATCGTTGACTGGCTTTGGTTGTCTCACTAGTAGTGACTATCCCAAACCATACCCCGGCCGGGATTGAACCCGCGGTCAGAGAGTCTCAAAATTACAGCCCGTCGCTTTGGCCACTAGACCAGCTAGCCACAATAAGATTCGTCCAACTAGGAATATTTCTACACCATAGGAAGGTTTGCACAGGCACCACTGTGACCACAAATGCAAGTTTTTACAGTCGGATCTCCGCGGGTTCAATATCGGCCGGGGTATGGTTTGTTTGCAATCTTGTCATTACGATTTCGTGAGTCATAGTGACTATCCTTGGTTGTCCGTCTATCAGTGACTGGCTTTGGTTGCCTCACAAGCAGTGACTGTGCTTCTAAATTGAAGTGATTGACTTTGGTTCTCTCACTAAAAGTGACTGACTTTGTTGTCTCACTAGCAGTGACTGATTTTCGTTGTCTTATTAGCAGTGACTGGCTTTAGTTGTCTCGCTAGCAGTGACTATGTTTGGTTATCTCACTAGAAGTTACTGACTTTAGTTGTCTCACTAGCATTGACTATCTTTATTTGTCTCACTAGCAGTGACTGACTTTTGTTTTCTCACTAGCAGTAACTGACTTTGGTTGTCTCACTAGCAGTGAGTGACTTAGGCTGTCTCACAAGCAGTGACTGACTTTAGTTGTCTCACTGTCATTGACTGGCTTTGGTTGTCTCACTAGTAGTGACTATCCTTTGTTGTCTCTCTATCAGTGACTGGCTTTGGTTGTCTCACAAGCGGTGACTGACTTTGGTTTTCTCACAAGCAGTGACTGACTTTGTCTCAAAAGCAGTGACTGACTTTGGTTGTCTCACTAGCCGTGACTGGCATTTGTTGTCTAACTAGCAGTGACTGACTTTGGTTGTCTCATTAGCAGTGACTGCCTTTGGTTGTCTCATTAGCAGTGACTGACTTTGGTTGTCTCTCTAGCAGGGATTGACTTTGGTTGTCTCACTAGCAATGACTGACTTTGGTTGTCTCACTAGTAGTGACTGACTTTAGTTTCCTCACTTGCAGTGACTTTCTTTTTTGACTCACCAGCAGTGACAACTGACTTTGGTTGTCTCTCTAGCAGGGATTGCCTTTGGTTTGTCTCACTAGCAATGCTGACTTTGGGTTGTCTCACTAGTAGTGACTGACTTTAGTTTCCTCACTTGCAGTGACTTTCTTTTTTGACTCACCAGCAGTGACAACTGACTTTGGTTGTCTCACTAACAGTGGCTGACTTTGGTTGTCACTAGCAGTATCTGAGTTTGGTTGACTAACTAGCAGTGACGGGCTCTGGTTGTCTCAATAGCAGTAACTGAATTTGCTTGTCCCAATAGAAAGAGATTGTCATTGGGTTGTCTCCTAAAGTGACTGACTTATGGTTGTTGTGTCCAATCGTGACCGATTTTTGTTGTCTTATTAGCAGTGCTGGGGCTTTGGTTGTCTCGCTAGCAGTTACTGACTTTGGTTGTCTCACTAGCAATGACTATCTTTATTTGTCTCACAAGCAGTGACTAACTTTTGTTTTCTCACAAGCAGTGACTGACTTTGGTTCTCTCACTAGCAGTGACTTGATTTTGGTTGTTCCTAGCAGTAGCTGACTTTGGTTGTCTCACTAGCACATTTCTGACTTTGTTGTTCACTTAGCGTGACGGACTTGGTTGTCTCACTAGGCAGTGAAGTTTTTGGTTGTCCCCACATGCTGTAACTGAACTTGGTTGTCTCACTATTGCTGTTACTGAATTTTTGTTTTACCACTACAATGAATGTCTTTGGTTGTCTCACTAGCAGTGACTGTCTTTTGCTGTCTCGCTAGAAGTGATGACTTTGGGTTGTGTCACACTAGAAGTGACTGATTTTGGTTGTTTCCTACCAGCAGTGGCTGACCTTTTGTTGTCTCACTAGGATATGACTACCATGTGTCTCACTTGAGTGGAATGACTTTGGGTTTGTCTCACTGCTGTGACTGACTGGTTGTCACATAGCAGTGTCTTTGTCTCACTAGCATGATTGGCTTTGGTTGTCTCACTACCCGTGAGTGTTCTAGTCTCACTAGCAGTTATGACTTTCTTTTTCTCACTGCAGTGGACTGACTTTGGTTGTCTGGTAGCAGTGACTGGCTTTGGTTGTCTCACTTGTAGTGACTATCTGTCGTTGTATCACTAGCTGTGGCTGACTTTTGTCTACTGCAAGACTGACCAGGTTGTTCATTGCGTGACTACTTTGGTTGTTTTCTTACGCAAGTGATTCACTTTGGTTGTTCACAATAGCAGTAGTTGATTTTGGTTTGTCTCACCAGCAGTGACTGATTTTGGTTGTGTCACTAGCTGTGACCTGAATTTGGTTTTGTCTCACTAGCAGTTACTGATTTTGTTTGTCTCCACTAGGCGGACTTACTTTGGTTGTTCAGTAACAGTGACTGGAGCATTTGGTTGTCTCACTAGCAGTTACTGGCCTTTCTTTGTTCACTCGCCGTAACTGGACTTTTATTGGTTACAAACCGTGAATTATTGTTGTCTCCTGCATGATTGAATTTGGTTGTCTGACAAGCGTGACCGACTTCGGTTGCCTTCACTGCATTGACTGGCTTTGTTGTCTCTTAGCAGTGTCCGAATTTGGTTGTCTATTGTAGTGGCGGAGCTTTTGTTTGTTCACTAGAAGTGACTGACTTTGGTTGTCTCACTATCATTGCTGACATTGGTTGTCTCACCTAGGCTGTACCTGACTTTTGGTTGTCTCTTAGCAATGACTAACTTCGGTATCTCCCCTAGCAGTTTCTGACTTTGGTTGACTCACAGGCAGTGACTGACTTTGTCTTTGGTTGTTCCACATGCAGTGACTGACATTGGACGTCTCACTAGCAGTTACTGACTTTTGTTTTATCACTAACATTGAATGTCTTTGGTTGTCTCACTAGCAGTGACTGACTTTGGTTGTCTCAATAAAAGTGACTAACTTTAGTTGTCACACTAGTAGTGACTGATTTTGGTTGTCTCACCAGCAGTGGCTGACTTTTGTTGTCTCAGTAGCAATGACTGAATATGGTTGTCTCTCTTCTAGTGACTGACTTTGGTTGTCTCACTAGCTGTTACTGACTTTGGTTGTCTCACCAGCAGTGACTGACTTTCGTTGTCACACTAGCAGTGTGTCTTTGTCTCACTAGCAGTAATTGGCTTTGGTTGCCTAACTAGCAGGGACTGACTTATTTGTATCACTAGCAGTTACTGACTTTCTTTTTCTCATTAGCAGTGACTGGCTTTGGTTGTCTAACTAGCAGTGACTGAGTTTGGTTGTCTCACTAGCAATGACTAACTTGATTGTCTCACTAGCAGTGACTGACTTTGGTTTTCTAACTAGCAGTGACTGACTTTGGTTGTCTCACAAGCAGTGTCTGACTTTGTCTCACTTGTAGTGACGGGCTTTGGTTGTCTCACTAGAAGTGACTGACTTTGGTTGTCTCACTATCATTGACTGGCTTTGGTTGTGTCATAGTAGTGACTATCATTGGTTGTCTCTCTATCAGTGACTGGCTTTGGTTGCCTCACAAGCGGTGACTGACTTTGGTTTGCCTCCAAGACAGTGACTGATATTGGTTGTTCTCATAGCAGTGATGGCTTTTGTTGTCTCTATAGCAGTATGACTGACTTTTTTTTGTACTCACTAGCAGTGACTTTCTTTTTTTGCCTCACTAGCAGTGGACTGACTTTTGGTTGTGACAACTAACGTGACAGACTTTGGTTTGTCTCACTAGAAGGTGACTGGCCTTTGTCTCTATAGGCAGTGACTGAGCTTTTTTTTGCCTCACTAGCAGTGACTGACTTTGGTTGTTGACACTAACAGTGACTGACTTGGTTGTCTCTCTAGCAGAGTTTGACCTTGGTTTTCTCAATAGCAGTGACTGACTTTGGATGTCTCACTAGCAGTGCTGACCTTTGGTTTTTCAATGCATTGACTGATTTGGTTGTCCACATACCAGATCTGACTTTGGTTGACTAAACTTGCAGTGACTGACTCTGGTGTCTCACTAGCAGTGACTGACTTTTTGCTTTTCCACTAGGAATTGATTTTCTTTGGTTGTCTCACTCGCAGTGACTGACTTTCTTGGTCTCACTGCCTGACCGGTTTCGTTTAGTCTTGTTGCAGTTGATGGCCTTTGGGTTGTCTCACAATCAAAAATTGATGATTATGATAGTGTCACTAGCAGTGATTGACTATGCGTTGTCTACCTTGCAGTGACAGCATTGGTTGACCTTTCTAGCAGTGACTTATTTTTGTTGTCTAACCAGTAGTGACTGGCTTGGGGTTTGTTTTTGTATCACTAGCAGTGATGACTTTGGTTGTCTCAATAGCATAGACTGACTTTGCCGTTGTCTCACTAGCAGTGAATGATTTTTTTGTTCTACTCACTAGCAGGTGACTTTCTTTGTTTTCTCACTAGAGGTGACAGCTTTTTTGTTTCTTAGCAGTGGACTGACTTTGGTTGTCACAAGCAGTGTCTGACTTTGGTTGTCTCTTGTAGTGAAGGCTTTGGTTGTCTCACTAGAAGTGATGACTTTTTGTCTCACTATCATTGACTGGGATTTTGGTTGAGTCCACTAGTTGGGTGACTATCATTGGTTGTCTCTCTATAAGTGACTGGCTTTGGTTGACTACAAGCGGTTGTGACTGACTTTGGTTGCCTCACAAGCCAGTGACGGACTTGTCTCCCAAAAAGCAGTGATTTCTTTGGTTGCCTCTTGCAGTGACTGCTTTGGTTGTGACACTAGAAGTGACTGACTTTGGTTGTTCTTAGGCAGGGATTGACCTTGGTTGTCTCAATAGCAGATACTGACTTTGGTTTTCTTACTAGCAATGACTGACTTTAGTTTTCTCAATTGCAGTGACTTACTTTTTTTGTCTCACAAGCAGTGACGACTGACTTTTGTCTCACTAACAGTGACTGACTTTGGTTTTCTCACAAGCATTGACTGACTTTGGTTGTCACTTAGCAGTATCTGAATTTGGTGACTAACTAGCAGTGACTGGACTTGTGTTGTTCTCACTAGCAGTGACTGTGGGGACTTTGCTTGTCCCACTAGAAGTGATTTACTTTGGTTGTCTAACTAGCAATGACTGACTTTGGTTGTCTCACAATCATTGACTGATTATGTTAGTCTCACTAGCAGTGATTGACTTTAGAGGTTGTATAGATTGACTGACTTTGGTTGTCCTTCTCGCTGTTGGACTTTTTTGTCTCACCAGCAGTGACTGACTTTGGTAGTCTCACTAGCAGTTACTGACTTTTGTTGACTTTCTAGCAGTGACTGCCTTTGGTTGTTCAATAATAGCATAGTTGGACTTTGTTGTCTCACTAGCAGTGATCTGGATTTCGTTATCTCGCTAGCGTGAATGATTTTTGTTTTCTCATAGAGTGACTGACTTTTGTTTTCTCACGAGCAGTGACCATTCTTGTTTTTCTCACTAGCAGTGACTAACTTTTTCTGTCTTCACTAGCAGTAAACTGGACTCTGGTTGTCTCAATAGCTCTGGCTGACGTTGGTTGTCTCACTCGCGTGAGTGTCTTTTGTGTCACTAGCAGTTTTGGCTTTTGGTTGTCTCACTAGCATTGACTGCTATGGTTCTCACTTAGCATTTACTGACATTCTTTGTTCTCACTGCAGTGACTGACTTTTGTTTTCTGATTGCAGTGATGTTTGGTTGTGTAACATGTGGTAACATCTTTGTTTTTTCACTATCAGGAAAACAGATTTGGTTTTCTCACTAGTGTGACTGACTTTGGTTGGCAGGTGCATTGATGACTTTGAGTCACACTAGCTGCAAATGGGAAGAGATATGCGTTGTCTCTTAGCAGTGACTGGACTTTGGTTGTTCTCATACCAATGACTAACTTTGGTTGTCTCCCTAGCAGCGGACTGACTTTAGTTTTGTCACTAGTGGTGAACTGACTTTGGTGGCCTCAAAAGCAGTGACTGATTTAGGTGGTTCCACTAGCAGGGACTGACGTTGGTTGTACTCACTAGCAGCGACTGACTTTGGTTTGGTGTCACAAGCAGTGACGGAATTTTGTTGACTAGTATTGATTGATTTGATTGTCTAAGAGGGGTGACTGACTTTGGTGTTCACTGCAGTGACTGGCTTGGGTTGTCTCATTAGCGTGCTGACTTTGGTTGTCTTCAGTAGCAGTGACTCCATTGGTTGTCTCTCAAGCAGTGACTGACTTTGTGGTTCTCTCTCTATCAGTGACTGACTTTTTTTCTCTCAATAGCAATGGACTGGACATTGTAGCCTCACTAGCAGTGAGTGACTTTGGTTCTCTCACTAGCAGTGACTGACTTTCGTTGTCTCTCAAGCATTGACTGAATTTGGTAGTTTACTAAATGTGAACTGACTTTCGTGTCTCACTAGCAGGTTACTGCCATTACTTTTTTCTCACTAGCAGTGATGACTTGTCTCACAATCAGTGTGACTGATTTTTGTTTGTCTGATAGTATTGATTAGAATTGATTGTCTAAAAAGCGGTGACTGCTTTGGTTGTCCAACTAGCAGTGAAGGCTTTGGGTGTTCATTAGCAGTGACTGGACTTTTGGTTGTCCAGTGAGCAGTGCCTCACTTCTGGTTGGTCTTCAAGCAGTGACTGACTTTGGTTGTCTCTCTATCAGTGACTGATTTTATTTCTCAATTGCAATGGGATGACATTGATAGCCTCATAGCAGTGAATGTGACTTTGGTTCTCTCACTAGCACAGTGATGACTCTCGTTGTCTCGTATCAGTGACTGACTTTTCTTGTCTCACTAGTAGTGACAGACTTTGGGTGTTCTCATAGCAGTGGACTGAATTTGGTCGTTCTCACTAGCTGTGGACTGACTTTGTTTGTTCACTAGACGTGGCCGACATTCGTTGTTCACCAACAGTGATGGCTATTAGTTGTCTCACTAGCAGTGACTGACTTTGATTGTCAAAGTAGCAGTGACTGACTTTCGTTGCCTCACCAGCAGTGACTGACTGTGAGTTGTTACACTTGTAGTGACTGGCTTTGGTTTCTCACTATCATGACTGGCTTTTGTTGTGTCACTATTAGTGTCTATCATGGGTGTCTCTCTTTCAGTGATTGCGTTTTGGTTGTCTCACAAGCGGTGACTGACTTTTGTTTGCCTCAAAAGCAGTGACTGACTTTGTCTACAAGCAGTTACTGACTTTGGTTGTCTCCCCCTAGCCGTGGAAAAAAAACTGGCTTTTGTAGTCTCACTAGCAGTGCCTGACCTTTGGTTGTCTCCACTAACAGTGGACTTTCGTTTGGTTTGTCTCGCTTGCAGGTGACTGATTTTGGTTGTTTCACTAGCAGTGGATGAGTTGGTTGTCTCACAAGAAGTGACTGGCTTTGGTTGTTCACTAGCAGTGACTGACTTTGGTTGTGTTACTAGCAGTGACTGACATTGGCTGTCTGAATAGCAGTGACTGACTCTGGTTGTGTCACTAGCAGTGACTGACTTTGGTTGTTTTCACTAGCATTGACTGACTTTGGTTTTCTAACTACCATTGACTGACTTTGGTTGTCTCACTAGCAGTGACTGACTTTGGTTTGTCTCACTCTTAGTGACTGACTTTGGTTGTCTCACTATCATTGACTATCTTCGGCTTGTCTCACTAGTAGTGACTATCCTTAGTTGTCTCTCTATCAGTGACTGGGTTTGGTTGTCTCACAAGCAGCGACTGACCTTGGTTGTCTCAAAGCAGTGATTGTCTTTGTCTCATAAGCAGTGGCTGACTTTGCTTGTGTCACTAGCAGTGACTGACTTTCGTTGTCTCAAAAGCAGTGACTGACTTTAGTTGTTTCACTAGCAGTGACTGACTTTGTTTGCCTCACTAGCAATGACTGACTTCGGTTGTCTCACTAGCAGTGACTGTCTTTGGTTGTCTCACTAGCAGGGATTGACTTTGGTTGTCTCACTAGCAGTGACTGACTCTGGTTGTCTCACTAGCAGTGACTGACATTTGTTGTCTTACTATCAGTGACAGACTTTGGTTTTCTCACAAGCATTGACTGACTTTGGTTGTCTCACTAGCAGTATCTGACTTTGGTTGACTAACTAGCAGTGACTGACTCTGGTTGTCTCACTAGCAGTGACTGACTTTGATTGCCTCAGTGGCAGTGACTCGCTTTGGTTGTCTCACTAGCAGTGCTGACTTTGGTTGTCTCACTAGTAGTGACTATTTTTGGTTCCTTCATAAGCAGTGACTGACTTTGGTTTTCTCACAAAAAGTGACTGACTATGGTTGTCTCACTAGCGGGGATTGACTTGGTTGTCTCACTAGCAGTGACTGACTCTGGTTGTCTCACTAGCATTGTCTGACATATGTTGTCGTAATAACAGTGACTGACTCTGGTTGTCTCACTAGCAGTGACTGACTTTGGTTGTCTCACTATAAGTGACTGACTTTTGTCTTACAAATAGTGACTGAATTTGATTGTCTCGCTAGCAGTGACTGACTTTTGTTGTCTCACTAGCAGGGACTGATTTTCGTTGTCTTATTGGCAGTGACTGGCTATCGTTTTCTCACTAACAGTGACTGGATTTATTTGTCTCATTAGCAGTGACTTGCTTTGGTTGTTTCACTAGCAGTGGCTGGCTTTGTTTGTCTCACTAGCATTGACTATCTTTATTTGTCTCACTAGCAGTGACTGACTTTTCTTTTCTCACTAGCAGTAACTGACTTTGGTTGACTCACTAGCAGTGAGTGACTTGTTGTCTCACTAGCAATGACTTCCTTTGGTTGTCTAACTAGCAGTGACTGACTTAGGTTGTCTCAATAGCTGTGTCTGACATTGGTTGTCTAACTAGCAGTTACTGACTTACTTTGTCTCACTAGCAGTGACTGATTTTTGTTGACTGATTAGCAGTGACCGGCTTTGGTTGTCTCACTTGTAGTGACTATCTTTGGTTTTCTCACTATCAGAAACTGACTTTGGTTTGCTCACTAACAGTGACTGACTTTGGTTGTCTCAGTAGCATTGACTGACTTTGGATATCACACTAGCAGCAATTGACTATGGTTGTCTCTCTAGCAGTGACTGAGTTTGGTTGTCTCACTACCAATGACTAACTTTGGCTGTCTCACTAGCAGAGACTGACTTTAGTTTTGTCACTAGCAGTGACTGACTTTAGTTGCCTCAATAGCAGTGACTGACTTTTTTATCTCACTAGCAGTGTAGATTGATTTAACACTCTCACTAGCAGTGACTAACTTTAATTTTCTCACAATCAGTGACTGACTTTTGTCTCAATAGCAGTGTATGATTTTGGTTGACTTTATAGCAGTGACTTGTCTTTGGTTGTCTCACTAGCAGTGACTGACTTTGTCTCACTAGGAGTGACTCACTTTTTTTTGTCTCACTAACAGTGACTGAAATTGGTTGTCTCACTAGCAGTGATTGACTTTGATTTTCACGGTGGCAGTGACTGGCTTTGGTTGTCTCACTAGCGGTGACTGGCTTTGGTTGTCTCACAAAAAGTGACTGACTATGGTTGTCTCACTAGCAGTGATTGACTTTGGTTGTCTCACTAGCAGTGACTTACTTTAGTTGTCTCACTAACAATGTGCTTGCTTGTCTCACAAGCAGTGACTGACTTTGTTTGTCTCAGTAGGAGTGACTTACTTTGGTTGTCTCATTAAGAGTGGCTGACTTTGGGTGTCTCACTAGCAGTTACTGCCTTTCTTTTTCTCACTAGCAGTGACTGACTTTAATTGTCTCACAATCAGTGACTGATTTTGTTTGTCTAACTACCATTGGTTGAATTTGGTTGTCTAAATAGCAGTGACTGACTTTGTCTCAATAGCATTGACTGGCTTTTGTTGTCTCACTAGCAGTGACTGACTTTGGGTGTCTCGCTAACGGTGACTGACTTTGGTTGTCTCTCTAGCAGTGACTGACTTATATTCTCTCACTAGCAACGACTGACATTTGTTGTCTCACTAGTAGTGACTGACTTTGGTTGTCTCACTAGCAGTGACGGACTTTGGTTGCCTCACCAGTAGTGACTGTCTTTGGTTGTCTCACTAGCAGTGACTGACTTTGGTGTTCTCACTAGCTGTGACTGACTTTGGTTGTCTCACTAGCAGTGACTGGCTTTGGTTGTCTCACTAGCAGTGACGGACTTTGGTTGCCTCACCAGTAGTGACTGTCTTTGGTTGTCTCACTAGCAGTGACTGACTTTGGTGTTCTCACTAGCTGTGACTGACTTTGGTTGTCTCACTAGCAGTGACTGGCTTTGGTTGTCTCACAAGCGGTGACTGACTTTCGATGTCTCACAAGCAGTGACTGACTTTATCTCACAAGCAGTGACTGACTTTTGTTGTCTCACTAGCCGTGACTGGCATTTGTTGTCCCAATAGCAGTGACTGACTTCGGTTGTCTCACTAGCAGTGACTGACTTTGGTTGTCTCGCTAGCAGTGACTGACTTTGGTTGTCTCTCTAGCAGGGATTGACATTGGTTGTCTCATTAGCAGTGACTGACTCTGGTTGTCTCACTAAAAGTGACTGACTTTGGTTGTCTCACAAGCAGTGACTGATTTTTCTTGTCTTATTAGCAGTCACTGGCTTTGGTTGTCTCGCTAGCAGTGACTAACTTTGGCAGTCTCACTAGCAGTAACTGACTTTGCTTGCCCCAATAGAAGTGATTGTCTTTGATTGTCTCACTAAAAGAGACTGACTTTGGTTGTCTCACAAGCAGTGAGTGATTTTTGTTGTCTTGTTAGCAGTGACTGGCTTAGGTGGACTCGCTAGCACTGACTAACTTTGGCTGTCTCACTAACTGTTACTGACTTTGGTTGTCTCACTAGCAATGACTATCTTTATTTGTCTCAAAAGCAGTGACTGACTTTTGTTTTGTCACTAGCAGTAACTGACTTTGGTTGTCCCAGAAGCAGTGACTGACTTTGGTTGTCTCACTAGCAGTGATTTACTTTGGTTGTCCTAGCAGTGGCTGACTTTGGTAGTCTCACTAGCAGTTACTGACTTTTGTTGACTTACTAGCAGTGACTGACTTTGGTTGTCTCACTAGCAGTGAAAGTTTTTGGTTGTCCCACATGGAGTGACTGACATTGGTTGTCTCACTAGAAGTTACTGAATTTTGTTTTTTCTCTAACAATGAATGTCTTTCGTTGTCTCAATAGCAGTGACTGACTTTTGTTGTCTCACTAGAAGTGACTGACTTTGGTTGTCACACTAGTAGTGGCTGATTTTGGTTGTCTCACCAGCAATGGCTAACTTTTGTTGTCTCTAGCAATGACTGACTATGGTTGTCTCACTTTCAGTGACTGACTTTGGTTGTCTTACTATCTGTGACTCACATAGGTTGACTCACTAGCAGTGACTTCCTTTAGTTGCCTCACTAGCAGTGACTGACTTTGGTTGTCACACTAGCAGTGAGTGTCTTTGTCTCACTAGCAGTGACTGGCTTTGGTTGTCTCACCAGCAGTGACTGACTTTTGTCTCACTAGCAGTGACTGACTTTCTTTTTCTCACTAGCAGTGACTGACTTTGGTTTTCTGATTAGCAGTGACTGGCTTTGGTTGTTTCACTTATAGTGACTACCTTCGTTTTTCTCACTAGCAGTGACTGACTTTGGTTTTCTCATTAGCAGTGACTGACTTTGGTTGTCTCAGTAGCAGTGACTGACTTTGGTTGTCTCACTAGCAATAATTTACTTTTGTTGTCTCTCTAGCAGTGACTGACTTTTTTGTCTAACTAGCAATAACTAACTTGGATGTCTCACTAGCAGTGACTGACTTTGGTTTTGTCACTAGCAGTGATTGACTTTGGTTGTCACAATAGCAGTGAGTGACTTTGGTTGTCTCACTAGCAGTGACTGACTTTGGTTGTCTCACTAGCAGGTACTGGTTCATGTTCTCTCACTAAGAGTTACTTTTTTTTTGTCTCACTAACAGTGACTGACATTGGTTGTCTCACTAGCAGTGACTGACTTTTATTTTCTTGTTGGCAGCGACTGGCTTTGTTTGTCTCACTAGCAGTGACTGGCTTTGGTTGTCTCACTAGTAATGACTATTTTTGGGTCCTCATCAGCAGTGACTGACTTGGGTTTTCTTACAAAAAGTGACTGACTATGGTTGTCTCACTAGCAGTGACTGACTTTTGTTGTCTCACTAGCAGCGACTGACTTTAGTTGTCACACTAACCGTGACTATGCTTGATTATCTCGCAAGCAGTGACTGACTTTGGTTGTCTCAGTAGCAGTTACTGATTTTGGATGTCACTAGCAATGAATGACTGACTTGGTTTTCTCACAAGCATGACTGACCTTGGCTGTCTCACTAGCAGTGACTGACTTCGGTTGTCTCAGTAGCTGTTACTGATTTTGGTTGTCTCGCTAGGAGTGACTTTGGTTGTTTCACTAAGAATGACTGACTTTGGGAGTCTCACTAGCAGTTACTGACATTGGTTGTCTCTCTAGCAGTTCTTATTTTTGTTGCACAAATACAATGACTGACTTGGTGTCTCACTACAGTGACTGACTTTTGGGTTTTCTCACTAGCAGTGATTGACTTTGGTTACCACAATAGCTGTGAGTGACTTTGGTTGTCTCACTAGCAGTGACTGACTTTTATTCTCTCACTAGCAATGACTGACTTTGGTTGTCTCACTAGGAGTGACTGACTTTGGTTGTCTCACTAGTAGTGACTGACTTTGGTTGTCTCACTAGCAGTGACTCACTTTGGTTGTCTCACTAGTAGTGACTGACTTTGGTTGTCTCACTAGCAGTGACTGACTTTGGTGTTTTCACTAGCTGTGACTGACTTTGGGTGTCTCACTAGCAGCGACTGACTTTGGTTGTCTCTCTAGCAGTGACTCACTTTGGTTGTCTCTCAAGCAGTGACTGACTTTGGTTGTCTCTCTAGCAGTGACTGACTTTTATTGTCTCACTAGCAGTGACTGACTTTGGTTGTGTCTCTAGCAGTGACTCACTTTGGTTGTCTCACTGGCTGTGACTGACTTTGGTTGTCTCACTAGCAGATACTGGTTTATATTGTCTCACTAGGAGTGACTTAGTTTTTTTTTGTCTCACTAATAGTGACTGACATTGGTTGTCTCACTAGTAGTGACTATTTTTGGATCCTGATCAGAAGTGACTGACTTTGGTTTTCTTACAAAAAGTGACTGACTACGGTTGTCTCACTATCAGTGATTGACTTAGGTTGTCTCACTAGCAGTGACTGATTTTTGTTTTCTCACTAGCAATGACTGACTTTTTTCTTACTAGCAGTGACTGACTTTCTTTTTCTCACTAGCAGTGACTGACTTTGGTTTTCTCATTAGCAGTGACTGACTTTGATTTTCTCGGTGGCAGTGACTGGTTTTGGTTGTCTCACTAGCAGTGACTGGCTTTGGTTGCCTCACTAGTAGTGTCTATTTTTGGGTCCTGATCAGCAGTGACTGACTTTGGTTTTCTTACAAAAAGTGACTGACTATGGTTGTCTCACTATCAGTGACTGACTTAGGTTGTCTCACTAGCAGTGACTGACTTTTGTTGTCTCACTAGCAATGACTGACTTTTGTTGTCTTACTAGCAGCGACTGACTTTAGTTGTCTCACTAACCGTGACTATGCTTGGTTGTCTCACAAGCAGTGACTGACTTTGGTTGTCTCAGTAGCAATTACTGATTTTGGTTGTGTCACTACAATGAATTTACTTTGGTTGTCTCCCAAAAACAGTGACTGAACCCTTTGGGTTTCTCACTAAACAGTGACTGACTGGTTGTCTCATGCATTACTGATTTTGGTTGTGTCACTAGCAGTGACTGACTTTGGTTGTCTCAGTAGCAATTACTGATTTTGGTTGTGTCACTAGCAATGAATGACTTTGGTTGTCTCAAAAGCAGTGACTGACCTTGGTTGTCTCACTAGCAGTGACTGACTTTGGTTGTCTCACTAGCAGTTACCGATTTTGGTTGTCTCACTAGGTGACTTACATTTGGTTTGTTCACTAAAATGGGCGAATTTGGGTGTATCACAGCAATTTTCGTCTTCTTTTTCTCACTAGCAGTGACTGACTTTGGTTGTCACAGAAGTCAATGACGATGAGTTTTTCTAAATAGCATTGACTTACTTTAGTTTGTTTCAATGGCAATGACTGACCTTTGGTTTGTCACAGAAACATGACTGAGTTGTTGTCTCACAAACCGTGACTATGCTTGGTTGTCTCACAAGCAGTGACTGGACTTTGGTTGTCTCACTAGCAGTGACTGACTTTTGTTGTCTCAGAAGGAGTGAATGACTTTGATTGTCTCACTTGTAGTGACTGGCTTTGGTTGTCTCACTAGAAGTGACTATCCCAAACCATACCTCGGCCGGATTGAAACCCGCGTCAGGAGACTAAAACTACAAAACCCGTCGCTTTGGCCATTAGACCACCAGCCGCATAAGATTCTCCAACAGGAATATTTCTACACCATAGGAAGGTTTGCACAGGCACCACTGTGACCACAAATGCAAGTTTTTACAGTCGGATCTCCGCGGGTTCAATATCGGCCGGGGTATGGTTTGTTTGCAATCTTGTCATTACGATTTCGTGAGTCATAGTGACTATCCTTAGTTGTCCGTCATCTGTGACTGGCTTTGGTTCTCAAGCATGACTGACTTTGTCTCAGCATGATTTCTTTGGTTGCTCATACAGTGACTTTTTGTTGCTCACTGGATGATGATTTTTGGGGTTGTCCCCATTAGCAGTGACTTTCTTTTGTCTCACAGCAGTGACTGACTTTGGTTCTCTCCTAGCAGGTGACTTCTTTGGTTGCATCAATGGCATGACGATTTTGGTTTCTCACTAGGGAAGTTACTGACTTTAGTTCCTCACTAGCATTTACTTCTTTGTGTCTCACACAGTGAAACTGAATTTGGCTGTTTCACAAACAGTGACCTGACTATTGGTTTCCCCAGAGTGCTGTTGGTTGTCTCAAACAGAAGTGACGACTTTGGGTTTTCTCACTATCGTTGACTGGCTTTGGGTTTTCTCACTGTAGGACATCCCAAACCATACCCCGGCCGGGGTTGAACCCCGTCAAGAGTCTCAAAATTACAGCCCGTCGCTTGGGGCCCCTAGACCCCAACCACAATAAGATTCGTCCAAATAGGAAATTTCTACCCAAGGAAGGGGTTTTCACAACCACTGTGACCACAAATGCAATTTTTACAGTCGGGTCTCCCCGGTTCAAAACGCCGGGGGATGGGTTTTTTTGCAATCTGTATTAAAGATTTCGGAGTCATAGTACTATCCTTAGTTGTCTGTCTATCAGTTACTGGCTTTGGTTGCCTCACAAGCAGTGACTGACTTTGCTTATCCCATTTAAGTGATTTACTTTGGGTTTTTTCACTAGCAATGCCCCGATTTTCTTGCTTATTAGCATGCGCTTAGTGTCCGCAGCAGGCTTTTTGGTTATCCCAAAATTACTGACTTCATTTCTCCCCCTACATTCTTCTTTATTTGTCTCACTAGCAGTGACTGACTTTTGTTTTCTCACTAGCAGTGACTGACTTTGGTTGTCTCAGTTGCAGTGACTGTTTGGTTGTCTCACTAGCAGTGAGTGACTTAGGCTGTCTCACAAGCAGTGACTGACTTTAGTTGTCTCACTGTCATTGACTGGCTTTGGTTTTTCTCACTATAGTGACTATCCTTTGTTGTCTCCTATCAGTGACTGGCTTTGGTTTCTCACAAGCGGTGACTACTTTGGTTTTCTCACAAGCAGTGACTGACTTTGTCTCAAAAGCAGTGACTGACTTTGGTTGTCTCACTAGCCGTGACTGGCATTTGTTGTCTAACTAGCAGTGACTGACTTTGGTTGTCTCATTAGCAGTGACTGCCTTTGGTTGTCTCATTAGCAGTGACTGACTTTGGTTGTCTCTCTAGCAGGGATTGACTTTGGTTGTCTCACTAGCAATGACTGACTTTGGTTGTCTCACTAGTAGTGACTGACTTTAGTTTCCTCACTTGCAGTGACTTTCTTTTTTGACTCACCAGCAGTGACAACTGACTTTGGTTGTCTCACTAACAGTGGCTGACTTTGGTTGTCACTAGCAGTATCTGAGTTTGGTTGACTAACTAGCAGTGACGGGCTCTGGTTGTCTCAATAGCAGTAACTGAATTTGCTTGTCCCAATAGAAGTGATTGTCATTGGTTGTCTCACTAAAAGTGACTGACTTTGGTTGTGTCACAATCAGTGACCGATTTTTGTTGTCTTATTAGCAGTGACTGGCTTTGGTTGTCTCGCTAGCAGTTACTGACTTTGGTTGTCTCACTAGCAATGACTATCTTCATTTGTCTCACAAGCAGTGACTAACTTTTGTTTTCTCACAAGCAGTGACTGACTTTGGTTCTCTCACTAGCAGTGATTGATTTTGGTTGTCCTAGCAGTAGCTGACTTTGGTTGTCTCACTAGCAATGTCTGACTTTGGTTGTCTCACTAGCAGTGACTGACTTTGGTTGTCTCACTAGCAGTGAATGTTTTTGGTTGTCCCACATGCAGTAACTGACATGGTTGTCTCACTAGCAGTTACTGAATTTTGTTTTACCACTAACAATGAATGTCTTTGGTTGTCTCACTAGCAGTGACTGACTTTTGCTGTCTCGCTAGAAGTGACTGACTTTGGGTGTCACACTAGAAGTGACTGATTTTGGTTGTCTCACCAGCAGTGGCTGACTTTTGTTGTCTCACTAGGAATGACTGACCATGGTTGTCTCACTTGCAGTGAATGACTTTGGTTGTCTCACTCGCAGTGACTGACTTTGGTTGTCACACTAGCAGTGAGTGTCTTTGTCTCACTAGCAGTGATTGGCTTTGGTTGTCTCACTACCAGTGAGTGTCTTTGTCTCACTAGCAGTTACTGACTTTCTTTTTCTCACTAGCAGTGACTGACTTTGGTTGTCTGATTAGCAGTGACTGGCTTTGGTTGTCTCACTTGTAGTGACTATCTTTCGTTGTCTCACTAGCAGTGGCTGACTTTTGTCTCACTAGCAATGACTGACCATGGTTGTCTCACTTGCAGTGACTGACTTTGGTTGTCTTACTAGCAGTGATTCACTTTGGTTGCCACAATAGCAGTGAGTGATTTTGGTTGTCTCACCAGCATTGACTGATTTTGGTTGTGTCACTAGCTGTGACTGAATTTGGTTGTCTCACTAGCAGTTACTGATTTTGATTGTCTCACTAGGAGTGACTTACTTTGGTTGTCTCAGTAACAGTGACTGACTTTGGTTGTCTCACTAGCAGTTACTGCCTTTCTTTGTCTCACTAGCAGTAACTGACTTTTATTGTCTCACAATCAGTGAATTATTTTGTTTGTCTCACTAGCACTGATTGAATTTGGTTGTCTGACAAGCAGTGACCGACTTCGATTGCCTCACTAGCATTGACTGGCTTTGGTTGTCTCTCTAGCAGTGTCCGAATTTGGTTGTCTCACTTGTAGTGACGGGCTTTGTTTGTCTCACTAGAAGTGACTGACTTTGGTTGTCTCACTATCATTGACTGACTTTGGTTGTCTCACTAGCAGTAACTGACTTTGGTTGTCTCTCTAGCAATGACTAACTTCGGTTGTCTCACTAGCAGTTTCTGACTTTGGTTGACTCACAAGCAGTGACTGACTTTGTCTTTGGTTGTTCCACATGCAGTGACTGACATTGGACGTCTCACTAGCAGTTACTGACTTTTGTTTTATCACTAACATTGAATGTCTTTGGTTGTCTCACTAGCAGTGACTGACTTTGGTTGTCTCAATAAAAGTGACTAACTTTAGTTGTCACACTAGTAGTGACTGATTTTGGTTGTCTCACCAGCAGTGGCTGACTTTTGTTGTCTCAGTAGCAATGACTGACCATGGTTGTCTCACTTGCAGTGAATGACTTTGGTTGTCTCACTCGCAGTGACTGACTTTGGTTGTCACACTAGCAGTGAGTGTCTTTGTCTCACTAGCAGTGATTGGCTTTGGTTGTCTCACTACCAGTGAGTGTCTTTGTCTCACTAGCAGTTACTGACTTTCTTTTTCTCACTAGCAGTGACTGACTTTGGTTGTCTGATTAGCAGTGACTGGCTTTGGTTGTCTCACTTGTAGTGACTATCTTTCGTTGTCTCACTAGCAGTGGCTGACTTTTGTCTCACTAGCAATGACTGACCATGGTTGTCTCACTTGCAGTGACTGACTTTGGTTGTCTTACTAGCAGTGATTCACTTTGGTTGCCACAATAGCAGTGAGTGATTTTGGTTGTCTCACCAGCATTGACTGATTTTGGTTGTGTCACTAGCTGTGACTGAATTTGGTTGTCTCACTAGCAGTTACTGATTTTGATTGTCTCACTAGGAGTGACTTACTTTGGTTGTCTCAGTAACAGTGACTGACTTTGGTTGTCTCACTAGCAGTTACTGCCTTTCTTTGTCTCACTAGCAGTAACTGACTTTTATTGTCTCACAATCAGTGAATTATTTTGTTTGTCTCACTAGCACTGATTGAATTTGGTTGTCTGACAAGCAGTGACCGACTTCGATTGCCTCACTAGCATTGACTGGCTTTGGTTGTCTCTCTAGCAGTGTCCGAATTTGGTTGTCTCACTTGTAGTGACGGGCTTTGGTTGTCTCACTAGAAGTGACTGACTTTGGTTGTCTCACTATCATTGACTGGCTTTGGTTGTGTCACTAGTAGTGACTATCATTGGTTGTCTCTCTATCAGTGACTGGCTTTGGTTGCCTCACAAGCGGTGACTGACTTTGGTTGCCTCACAAGCAGTGACTGACTTTGGTTGTCTCACTAGCAGTGACTGGCTTTTGTTGTCTCTATAGCAGTGACTGACTTTTTTTTGTCTCACTAGCAGTGACTTTCTTTTTTTGCCTCACTAGCAGTGACTGACTTTGGTTGTGACACTAACAGTGACTGACTTTGGTTGTCTCACTAGCAGTGACTGGCTTTTGTCTCTATAGCAGTGACTGACTTTTTTTTGTCTCACTAGCAGTGACTTTCTTTTTTGCCTCACTAGCAGTGACTGACTTTGGTTGTGACACTAACAGTGACTGACTTTGGTTGTCTCTCTAGCAGAGATTGACCTTGGTTTTCTCAATAGCAGTGACTGACTTTGGTTGTCTCACTAGCAGTGACTGACTTTGGTTTTCTCACATGCATTGACTGACTTTGGTTGTCTCACTAGAGTGGCTGACTTTGATTGTCACACTACCAGTGGCTAATTTTGTTGTCTCAACTAACAGTGACTTACTTGTTTGTCACACGGTAGCAGGACTTAACTTTTGATACACTCTCGGTAGCAGTGACACTGTTTGTTGTCTCTCTAGCAGTTACTGGCTTTTGGTTGTACACTCACTATAGTGGACTATCTATGTTTTCTCTCTAGCAGTGATTTGTTTCTCACTAACAAGCGATAGACTTTGGCTGTCCCTCTAACATTGAACGGCTTGTTTGTCCTCACTAGCAGTGACTGGCTTTGTGTTTCTCACAAAGGCAGTGACTGACTTTTGGTTGTCTCTCTAGCAGTGCTTAATTTTTGTCTCCACTTGCAGTGAACTGGCTTTGGACGTCTCATCTAGCAGTGACTGACTTTGGTTTGTCTCACTGGACTGGGATTTCGTTATCTCGCTAGCAGTGACTGATTTGCTTGTCTCACTAGCAGTGACTAGACTTTGGGGGGGTTCCTCCTAGCAGTGACTTTCATGGTTTTTCTCGCTAGCAGTTCTAGACTTTTTTTCTTGTTTCACATAGCAGTGACTGACTTTGGTTGTCTCACTTTTGTGACTGGACATCTCTCACTAGCAAAGACTGACTTTGGTTGTCTCAAAACATTGCGCTGACTGTGGTTGTCTCACTAGCATTGACTGACATTTGTGGTCTCGCAGCAGTGACAGACAGTTGGTATGATCTAATATCAATGACTGACTTTATAGGTTGTCCTCACCCTAGCTAAAGTGATTGCTTTTGGTTGTCTCACTAGCAGGTGATTGACTTTGGCTGGCTCACTAGCACAGTGACTGATTTTTTTTGTCTCACTAGCAGTGACTGACTTTAGTTGTCTCGCTAGCAGTGACTGACTTTGGTTGTCTCACTAGCGTATTTGATTTCGTTTGACTTTTATAGCAGTTACTGTCGTTCTGTTGTCTCACTAGCATGAAATGAGTTGGTTGTCTTCATTACAAGTGACTGACTTTTGGTTGTTTCACTAACATGGATACTGAATTTTTTGTTATCTCACTAACAGTGACTTACTTTGTTGTCCTCACTATCAGTGACTGACTTTGATTTTCTCGGTAGCAGTGACTCTCTTTGGTTGTCTCACTAGTAGTGACTATCTTTGGTTGTCTCACTGGCAGTTACTGACTTTGGTTTTCTCAATAACAGTGACTGACTTTGGATGTCTCACTAGCAATGATTGACTTTAGTTTGTCTCACTAGCAGTGACTGACATTGGTTTGTCTCACTAACAGTGACTGAACTTTGGTTTGCCTCACTAGCAGTGACTGTGTCTGGTTTGTCTCACAAGAAGTGAGAGAATTATTTTTGTCACACATAGAGTTACTAGACTTTGGCTTGTGTCACTAGCAATTAATGGCTTTGTTGTCTCTTAGCAGTGACTGACTGATTGTCTCTACTAAAGACTGACTTTGGTGTTCTCACTTGCAATGACTGATTTTGGGTTGTCATCCCTAGCAGTGACTGACTTTATTGACTCGACTTGTGCAGCGATGACTTTTTATTGCTCACTAGATGTGAGTGAACTTTTGTTGACATCACTAGCCATGGCCTGACTTTTAGTTTGTCTCTCTAACAGTGACTGAATTTATGGTTGTACACAATAGCAGTGAGTGGATCTTTTGTGTCACAATATCAGTGACTGACTTTCGTTGTTTACACCAGTACAGTGAACAGACTCTGGTTCTGTCTCACTAGCAGTGACTGTGAGTATGTTTGTCTCACTCACTAGTAGTGACTGACTAGGTTGCCTCACTAGACAGTGACTGCATTCTGGTTGTCTCTCCACAAGAAGTGAGTGTGATTTTTTTTGTCTCTACTAGAGTTACTGACTTTGGTTGTGTCACTGAGTCAATGAATGGCTTTGTTTATGACTCTCTTAGCAGTACTGACTGCTTTGTCCACTAGCAAGTTTACTGACTTTCTTTGTCTCACTACTAGTGACTGAGATTTGGTAGTCTCACAAGCAGTGACTGACTATGGTTTCTCCACTAGTAGTGAACATCACGTAGTTTTCCTCACTAGCAAGTGACATTGACTTTGGTTTGTTTACATTATCATTACTTCTGCCTTTTCTTTTGTCTCACTAAGCAAATGTCTGACTTTCATTGTCCTCACAATCATTTGACTGATTTTGATTGTCTCCTCTAGCAGCGATTGACTTTGGCTTCCAACTAGCATTGACTAGGCTTTGGTTGTCTCAATAAAGTCAGTGTCCGACTTTGGTTGCTCTCACTTGTAGTGACTGACTTTGGTTTTGTCATCGCCTACATGACTAGCTTTCCATTAGTTCTCACTATCAGTGACTGATTTTGGTTGTCTCAATAGCATACTTTATTTTTGTTTGTCGTCGGTTATAAACACTTAAAAGAATTATTATGGTTCTGTTGTGAAATATTTGCAAAGTAATTAAAGAAATTTGAAAGGCCTTTGGTGTGGTGATAACCGTTCACTTTCATGGAACCTAACTATCTCTGCCTATCCAAAAATGACAACCGAAACAGCAATATGTAATATTCCTAAACAACTCACAGCCAATCTCATACCTATCCCCTTCCACTCTCGCCAATCCACCCCATCCTTCCCACCAAAACATTACCAAATTCACCACCCAGTTCATACTCCACATACTCCATCAAGCCGAACCCCCCCCAACACACCAAACCCAACAACAACATCACCCACCACCACCCAACACAACACATCTCCCATCCAATCCTAGCCCCCTTTAACTCCCCCTCTCCACAAATCCCAAACCAACAAACCACAGCCACCTACCCCAACCTCGATTTTCGCATCCCTCCCGTATTCCACCATCCAATAAACACCACCCCATACACTAGCTGTTACCCGATCCACCCCTTCACACAAGCCCCCATCACCACATCCCCCCCCCACACAATCTCTCTAAATACAACTTTACGAATTTGCACATCACCAACACTACAAACACCCCATCTTTTACAACTACGTTCAACTATTATACCAAACACCACACCAACTTCGCTCAACACTCACCAACCCACTCCACTTACATCCCCCCACACACCCCCTATAATCACACCACTACACTCGCCACCAACCATACCTCCCCCCCCCCTGCTCTCAGAATTTCACTTGAAGCTAACACAAACCCCACCATCACCACTGTTATTCAACAACCACTACACCTACCAACTTATACCTTTACATACGCAGTCGCGACCCCCTTTTCACCTCCACAAATCCCACAAAAAACACAAAATTCCATATCACAAAACTTGTAGTGACTGACTTGGTTGTCCGCTACAGACGTTTCTTGTCTCACTACATACTGATTTGGTTGTCTCAAAAGCAACTTATTTTTTTTGTCTCACTAAGTATGGCTTTGGTTTCAAAGATGATGACTTTTGGTTTGTCTCACTCATGACTATTTGGTTCTCCCCTAGCAGACCGGATTTCATTATCTCCCTAGCAATGACGTTTTTCTACCACTGCTTTTTCCCCACAACCATTTCATTACCCCAGCATACCCTTTTTTTTTGCCCCCAACATTTTTTTTCCCCCAAAACCTTTTTTTCCCCCCCGCCCCTTTCTTTTTTTCCAACAAAACATTTTCCCCTCATTTTTTGGGTTTCCCCAAAAAAACCTAACTTAGTTTTTCCCATTTACCCCTTACACGGGTTTTCCCCACCCCCCCTTTTTTTTCTTAAAAATTTGGATTTCAACCCCACTACAACATTTTAGTTTTACACAACTTTTTTTTTTTCCCCCCCCCCCTTTTTCCCCCCCAAACCCCTTTTTTTTTTTTCCCAAACTTTCTTTTTTCTCCCCTAAATTACGGAGTTTTAAAAAACTACACTTTTTTAAAATTTAAAAAATAAAATTTTTCCCCCAAAAAAAATTTTTACCCCCAAACCCAAACCCCCAAAAAAACAACCAAAACCCCCCATAACATTTTCAACCCCATAAAACCCCACCCCACAAACTTAAAACCCCCCATAAACCTTCCCCACCCTCTAAATTAAAACCCCCTAACCCACAGACAATCCTAAACATTCCCCAAACCCCATAAAAACCCCAAAACACCCCAAAATTCAAACCCCCCAAATTAAAACCTAACCAATTTCCAAACCCTCTAAAACCTTTCCCAAACCAACTAACACTTTACAAACCCCCTAACACCAAAACCTACAAACACCCCCCACAAAAATTTTTTACAACCCCTAACCCTTTAAACCCTCAAAATTTTAAAAAAAAAAACATTCCCCCCAGTAAAACCCAACCCTCAAAAACCCAAAAAAACCCCCAAAAAAAATTCCAAAACTCAAAAACTTCACAACCCCAAAACCTTTTCCACTTTCCACTTTCCCCCCCTAAAATTCCCCCCCTCAAAAAAAGACCTCTAACACCCAATCATAAATTTTTCCCCAACCTTAAAAATAAACCCCATTCAAAAAACCCAAAAACCCATTAACACTTCATAACCCATCTAACATTTTCCCCCCCCAAATTCATAAACCCCCCTTCAAAAACCCTTCTAACATTTAAAAACCCACATAAAAACTTTAAAAAACCCCATCATAACACTTAAAAACCCAAACATAACATTTAAAACCCCCCAAAACATAACACTTCACACCAAAACCCATAAAAATTTCACAAAACCCCACAAAACACAAAAACCCCCCCACCCATAACATTTCCCACAACCCATCATAACAAATTAAAAACCAATCATACATTTTTCACAACCCACCCAAAACACTTAAAACCCCAAATAATAACACTTCAAAAACCCCAAATAAACATTTTCAAAACCCGAATAAACTCCCACCCAATAACATTTCACCCATCAAAACACTTCACGGGCCCTAATAACACCCCAAAACCCATCAAAAAAAACCCCAAAAATTTTAAAAAATAATAACACCCCCCAAACTTAAAATTTAAACCACCCCACCCCCAAAAGTTTTAAAGACCGCCACACCCAGATTAACCCCCTTTCCCCCAAATCAAAACCCCACTTTCCCAGCCCACCCCACATTCCCCCCAAATATTCCTCCAAAGATAACCCCGCCACCCCCCCCACCCCCCTTTCCCCCTTCACCCCCATCAAAACCACCCCCAAACCCCAAACCCTTTCCACCCATCAAAACACTCCCCCCCCGAATCCCTTTCAAACCCCCCCCCAAAACCCCCAAAAAACCCCCCTCATCCCGTTTAAAAAACCCCACCCAAAAAAATTCACCCCCCCACATAAAATTTTCACCCAACAAAAACGTTCACACCAAATCAAACTTTTTCACACCCCAAATCAAAAACTTCACCCCAAGAATAACCCTTCACAACAGAAAAAAAACCCACAACCAAAAATAAACTTCAAAAGCAACAAATAAGCGTCACAGTTCACCCAAACAAAATCACAACCCCCACCATAACACTTAAATAGCCCAGAATAAACTTAAACTGCCAAAACAACCCCTTAGAGCCAGTAACACTTCAAAACCCAAAAAACCCCTTCGCAGCCAAATTTAACATTTTCCACTGCCCAGAAAAAACATTTTCAAGGCTCCCCATAACATTTTCACAGCCAAGCATAGCCTTTTCCCACAACCCATAAAAACCTTCTCAACCGGAAAAAACCACTTTCACAACTCAGAATAACACTTCGCAGCCCAGAAAAACCATTTTTCCCAAGCCCAAAATTAACCCTCAAAGCAAAAGCTTTAAGTACTTCACAGCATAGTGAAAAACCCTTCTTAACCCAGAATAAAAACTTCACAACCAAATAACACTCGACAAATGAGAAAAAGCACTTCACAACCAGTAATAACATTTTCAAAAAAAACATAAAACACTTAAACAACAATTAACAACCCCTTCAAAACCCCCAGAAAAAAAACTTCAAAAAAGAAGAAATTCGACTTCACAGCCAGTAACAACACTTCACAACCAGTAAAAACATTTTAAAACCCATAATTTTCACTTCCCCCGACTTTTGTAACATTTCAAAACCAGAAATAACACTTCACAACCATAATAACTGTTCATAACCAGTAATAACACTTCCAACCAGTAAAAACTTCACATACATAAGAACACTTCACAGCCAGTAAAAAAGACTTCAAAAAACCCGTTAAAAACACTTTAAAAACCAGTTAAAAATTTCACAACCAAAATAACACTTCAAAATTCGTAGTAACGACACAATCAGAAATACCACTTCAAAAAAGCCATGACTGTTTTGTCTGAAGGAAGTATGAATATTGCATTGACTGCAGCTGAAGGAGAAGGAATATTGCTTTGCCCTGTTTGTCTGAAGGAAGTGGGAAATTTCTGCAATGACTGCGGGTCTGAAGGAGAGTGGGAATTTTTGCATGACTGCAGTCTAAAGGGAGAGAAATAAATATTGCATTGACTGCATCTAAAGGGAGAGTAGGAATGTTGAAAGGGGACTGCAGCCCTTAAGAGGGGTGGGAATATTGCATTGACTGCATCTGAAGGAGAGGGAATTTGCTTTTACTGTGTCAAAAGGAGAGAAAGGAATGCTGAAATTTACTGCTTCTGAAGGAGAGAAAGGAAAATTTACAGTGACTGCAGTTTTAAGGAGAGAAAGAATAATTGCATTGACGGTTGGTCTAAAGGGGAGAGTAAAAATTCGAAATTTATTTCTGTCTGAAGGAGATTAGGAATTTTGCATTTCCCTGAAAAGTCTGAAGGAGAGTTTTAAAAAATTCATTGTTTTCAGTCTGAAGGAGAGTGGGAATATTGCATTGACTCTGTCTAAGGGAAAGAAGGAATCTGAAAATGACTGCTGTCTAAAGAGATTGGGAAATTTTTCGGGTGACTGCAGCCTGAAGGAGAGTATGAATTTGAAATTGATTTCTGCCCTGAAGGAGGTAGGAATCCCTGAAATGACTGTTTTCCCAAAAAGGGGAGAGTAGGAATGTTGCAGTGACTCCCGTCTGAAGGAGGGGAAATTTTCCATTGACTGCCTGTCTGAAGGGAGTGGGAATGTTGCAGTGCTGCAGCCCTAAGGAAAAGTAGGAATTTCCGGACTGCAGTCAAAAGGAGATTGGGGAATTTTGCAATGACTGTTTGTCTGTAAAGAAAAAGGGGAAACCAAAAGTGTAATTTAATAATTTTAACACAACCAAAAACACTTCACATCCCCAGGATAACACTTTACCCACATAAAATCTCACACCCACCCAAAAGCACCCCCCCCCAAAAAGCAAACATTTCCCTTTACCCAGATTAGCATTTCACAGCAAGTAAAAGACTTCACAACTAGAAAAAACCTTCACAAAACCCAAATAAAAACATTTTCCACAAACATAAAAACACTTCACACCCCCGTAATAAAAATTCACAAACGTTAAGAACACTTTCACACCCCATAATAACACTTCAAAAACTTTAAAAAAACACTTTCAAAAACCAATAGTAACACTTAAATACCCCAATAAAAACACTTCATAATCAGTATAAAAAATTCACAACCAGAAATAACACCCCAAAAGCCATAAAAACACTTCACAACCATTAATAACACTACCCCCACCAGTAATAACTTTTCACAACCAGAAATAACATTTTCCCCAACGTTTAAGAACACTTCAAAAAACCAGTAATAACACTTCATAATCAAAAAGTAACAATTCACAACCATTAATAACCCTTAAACCCCAAATAAAAAACACTTCCAACCAGTAATAACCTTCCCCAACCAAAAAATAACATTTCACACCAATAATAACACTTCAAAACCAGTAAAACTTTTCCCCCAACCCGAAAAGAACATTTCCCAAAACCAAAATAATACTTCAAAACATAACAACATTCCAACCATTTAATAAAAACTTCGTGGAAAATTACATTTATTTTTGAATGAAAATCATTATGTACAAAACCAAAGAAAATTTTTAAGAAAGAAATTATTTTTTAATCAGAGTTACATAGACAAGTGGGAAATTTTTGGGACCCCTTTTTTTCCAAAAAAAAATGCCCCCCCTTTCGATCCCTAAAACGTAAAACCAAAAGTTCTCAAACCCCTATTAATTACAAATGAAATTTTGAAATCACCAGGAATGCTGGAAAATATATAATTTGTGGACTGTAAAAAAAAAATTTAAAAAAAAAATTATATATAAACAAAATTACATAACAAAAGGGGAAAATTTTAAAAAAACTTTAAACCAATCGCCCTGGAAAATTCCAAGGTGTATCATACTCAAAAAAACCTCACTGCCCTACAAAAGAAAATAAACGGGGCCCGATTTAACAACATAAACTTATCGGGGTTCCGGGAGCGGGTCTTGCCCCAGTCCCCTTTTGAAAAAAAAAAACTAAAAGTTATGCGGCCCGGGAAACATCCAAAAATTTCGGCTCCTATTTGAGGGGTTTTCCCCTCCCCAATTTTTTTGCTCAATAGCACGAAAATTCTTCACATTTTAAAACAAAATGTCTTTTAAACGCCTTTCAAAAAACCAATGGTGAGTCCCGTCTGCCCAAGCGCAGGTTCCCATTTTCGAAACTAAATTTTTTTTTTAAAAAACAGTAGGGCCATTTTATATACAAATAACTCGGTATTTTCGGAAAAAAAATACAGTATTTTCCACATGCGGCCCCCCGGGGAATTTTGTTGCAAAACACTCAAATTACCCCTTTCCCCTTTAAAGGAGACGTTTCCCCACCCCGGTTCTGGTTTAAAAGGGGCTGTTCTTCTAGTAGATTTAAAACGTTTTCCCTCTTCCGCACCCACTTGGTAAACTTTAAACCTTCCATAAAAATCGTGCCATTTTCCCCCTTAAATTTTCCCCCTTTTTTACTTTTTAAAATTAAATTTCCCTTTAAATTTTCCCAACAAATTTAAAATTTTTTAAAATTTGTGCGAAAACTTTCCGGGCCACGACACAACACTTTGACTTTCCGGACAACCCTTGCCTCGGGTAAAAATCCCCAAAACTTTTGCCCAGAGGCCACAATGTTCGAAGTTTTTTCAGTGTCAAAAACACAATGTCACCTGGTTAAAATTGTCTGTCAAATTTATTTCCCTCTTTTCGCACCAAAAAAAGTTTCACAAAAGTGTAAGAAGATTTTTTCCTTATGCCACCCCTTTAAAACCAATGACCAATTACTTTACTTAACATTTTAAATATTTTTTTACACAAAAACCGGGCCGAAATTCCTTTGAAAATCTTCACGCTTTTTTCCCGGGTTTTACCTTTATAGACAGGGGCAGTTTCCAAATTTTTCCTTTTCCAAAATTTAATTAAGTGAGAAGAGGGTAAATACACCATCAGGGTAACACTAATGTACGAAGGGGCCCCTATTAATTTCAAATATTTTTCCCCCTCCAAAAACACGCAACGGAAATTTTTCCCAAAATTTAAAATTCTTTTCCCCGGGGGGATATTTAAACAGAGAAAACCCTTCACTGTCCCCTTTTAAGTTTTTCCCGTGCGGGGGCCCCCCCCCCCCTTTCCAAAGGGGGCCCCAAGGGGGTAAAAAAATTTTCCCGGGTACACCCTCGCTGGGTTAACAGAAAATTGAAATCGTTACAAATTTTTTAAATTTCTATCATTTTTGGGCACCTGCTACAAAATTTGGGCATTATCCAAAAATAAACAATCTCAACAGGACTCCTACCCGAAATTTTCGAAACACCCTATAAACTGTTCTGCAGACAAGTCCGTGCCACTTTTAAAAGAACTGCCCTAATTTGCAAACCGGTGAACAAACAAACAAAACACTTTTAGTAAACACCATCGAAGTACCAGTTAAAAATTTTTGGACCACTATAGTCTACAAACCTTTTTTCAACAAATGGTTTCACTTAAATGTACACCCTCCTTTTGGAAAAGGTGGAGGGGCCCCGGGTTACATAAAGGAACTTGGGATCCAAAACGGCGACATATTAAAAAACAAGATTTAATCACCCCTTCAAAACTTTGGGCCCTCCTTGTTGGGAAACCAGAAAGTTTTTCCCCCAATACAAAATTTTAAAGGGAAAATTTTTAAACCCCCCATGGGATTCCCTTTTTATTGGCATTTAAAACAATAAATTTGTTAGATGAAAAGGGTTTTTGGGGAGTAAGGAAAAGGTGTTTTTGCATAATCACCCAATTCCCCGCTTTTGTAACCTACCTCGGGACCTAATTAAAATTGTTTTTCTAAAACAACCCCAATTTTTTCTAAAAATTTTGGGAAACCCTTTTTCAATTTTTTTTCCAAAAGGGTAAAGAAGGACAAAATAATTTAAATGGGGGGTAAAAGTAATTTCCCAAAAAGGGCAATATACACCTTTTTTTACAGGGGCCCTTTTGCTTTATTTACCAACCTCCTCGGGCCTTTAACCATTAAACAGCATTTTACAAATTTTCATAAGGTTTTAAAAAATCGAAACAAGAAATCAGCTGGGTTTTTCCCCACCGGATTTATAATTTAAAAGTTAACATATGCGACCCAAAAAATTATACTTCTCCTTTTTTTCTTTTAATTTTTTCCCCGACTCCCGTTTTGTTTTGTAAAACAGTTTTAAACTGTATTTTATTACGAATCCATTTTTAAAGGTACCTCATTATCAGAAACCCAAAAAACAGTGTCGCTAATATTTATCTCCGCAACTTATTTCTTAAAATAATTTGCTAAATTTGACACCTACACAAAAAAAAAGGCAATTAAAAAAACCCCCCCCGGGGGGTTTAAGGGACGTGATTTAAATTGGAAAACCCCTTTTTGCCTTAGAAAAAAAGAAAAATAACACTAAACATTGAAGGAAATAACTGCTCCAAAAAGCCAATTTTTTAAGCAATCAAACAAAAAAGGGGGAGTACAAAAATTTTCCCCAAATTTGGGTTGGGCCCCCCACGGGGAACTCCAACAATTTGGGTTTTTTTTGTAAATTTACCAATTAAAACATCCCACCTGGGTTTTTTGAATTTCCCCCAGGGGAGAAATTCATCCCAACACATTTAAAATTTCCAGCTTTCCTGTATTAATAATTTCCCCCCTTATAGTAAGGGGGGACCCTAAACCCAGTGGAACCCAAAACCCTTTTTGGGAAAATTCAGCAACAAAAACCTTTTAGTTAAATTTTAATTTTGGGGAAAAGTGTAATTAAAAAGGTTTTTAAAAATTAAAAAATCTCTCTCAGTATCCCCCCCCCAAAAAAACCCCCAAAACATTAAATAATTTTGGCACTTCATCTTCAGGGGAATCTTTTTCCTTTTTTTTGTCCTTTAATTTGGACGAATTAAAATAAATTTCCAAACCCCCAATTTTATTTGCACTTTGCATTATTTTATTACCTCTCCAAAAATCATTAAAACAAAATTCCTCTTCCTTGAAAGTCAACCCCCCGGAAATTGGCCACCTAAAATTTGTTTGCTCATTACTTTTCCAAAAGGGCTTCCCAAACTTTAAGGTGGCATTTAAACGTCGCTTGAAGTGGAACGGACTGGATTAGCACCAAATAATACGCCCTAAAGCGAAAGGGGTTTCAAGGGCAAAATGGGCCACAAGGGTTCCCAGGCCCAAAAGGGAAACGGGTACAATCCCGGGCAGCCCCCTTGTAAACCCCCTCCTTTGGAAACTTTTCTTAAAGTCAGCCCAAAAAGGGAAACCTTTACTCCCGAAATTTAATAAGATATCTTTTAATTTTTCCATCAACGACGGGGCCGTCCTCAAAACCCTTTAAACTAGGTACATTTTTGTTACCTTTCCTGGCACAAAAATTAAAAACAACCCAAAAGGGGTGGGGCTTAAAATCCTTTTTTAAATCCGTGAAGTGGCAAAAAAGTGAAACCCAAAAATTTTTTGGGTTGCTCAGAGGTACCTCTTCTAAAAATTCATTAATTAACCTCACAAATTAAAATCATTATAAAACAGTTTAGCAATTCTGGTGTCCCTTTGTTCCCGGGGCTGAGACTTTAAAATGTCCCCCATGGGCCCTTCTGTAATTAATTTGGCAATTCTTGGAATTTGGGGCAGTCCCACGGGAAATCGGGGGCCCAGATTAAAACCAATTCAAATTTTAAAATCTCTCAGGGAATTTCCCTGAGTAAAAGAATCGGGCTGGCTTTCTTCATTTTCAAATTTTTTTCCCAAAGCTGGGCTAATTCCCACAAAAAATTTTTGCACCTTTGGGTCAACACCCAATCCCTCTAATGGAAAAAATTAAACGGGTACGATTTTTATGAGTAAGACAAAACAATTTTTGGAATTTGGGAGTTTCCCATCCCTGAAATTTTTTATTACAAAGGGAAACCTACCAAAACTTTTCAAGGTCCCAGCCGTTTTTAAAAGGGGAACCCAACGGGGGTTTTAAAAACCCCCTTTAAAAAGGGGGCCTAAAAAAATTTTTGGGGAAATAAAAATTTAAAAATTTAAATTAAAAGGGGGGGATTTTTGTTTTTTAAAATTTTGGGAAAAAATTTTTTGGGGGTTTTTGAAAAGTTAAAATTTTTTTTGAATGGGATTAAATTTAAAAAATTATAAAAAGGGTTTTTAAGGGGGGAAAAAGGGGAAATTTTTAAAAAATTTGGGTTATTTTTTATTAGAAAATTTGTTAAATGAAAGGGGGTGGGGGTTTTTTAAATTTTTTTAAGGGGGAATTTTTAAATTTTTTGGGTGGGTATTTAAAAATATTAATTTAAATTTTTTTTTAAGGGGTGAAAAAATTATTAATTTATTGGGTTTAAAGGGTATATTTGGGGGGAAGGGTTTAAAGGTTGGGGGAAAATTAAAAGGTTTTTAAGGATGGTTTTTTTGGTATAAAATTGGGGTTAATTTGGGGGGGGGTTAATTTAATTTTTTATGGTTTTATGGGTTTTTTTTTTAGGGAAAAAAAAGTTTGGGGGGAAAGGGGGGGATTTTTTTTGGAAGGGGGGGGGAAAATTTGGATATTAGGGGGTTTTTAAATTTATATTTTTGGGGGAAAAATATTTTTTGGGAAATTTTGATTTTAAAATTTTTATTAAATTTTTGGAAAAGTGTTTTTTTTTAAAGGGGTTTTTTTTGTAAAATTTAAAAAAAGGGAGAGGGTTTTGTGGGGATTTTTGGGGGTTTGTTGGTGGGGAATGTTTAAAAAAAGGGGGTTTTATTTAATTTAGTAAAAATTAATTTTGGTATTTTTGGATTTGTTTTTGGGGGTTTTTAATTTTATTTTTACCCCTTTTGGTTTAAGGGTTATTCCTTTAAATTTAAAAAATTTTACTTAAAATTTTTGAGTTGCTTTTCCCAAAAACAAATTTCTTTTAAAACCCTTTTAATTTCCAAAATTTAAAATAACCTTTTATATTTATTTTATCCAATTTTTTGGTTTAATTTAAAACCTGTACCCAAAAGGCAACTCTACCTTTGATTCCTTAAATTTAAATTCTTGTTTTTTGGAGAAAAGGGTCTCCCTTTAAAACCAAAGTTCCTTTGGGAAAGGGGAAAAAAAAAAAATTTTTTTAAAAAACAATGTTTCACTTGATCCACCTCTTTTTAAAAAATTACCAAAAATTTCCTTCCCAATTTTTTTCTGTTTCCCTTTAAACATTTCCTGGGAAAAATTTTGGTAAAGACATTTTTTTGGTTTGGGGGTAAAAAATTTTTTTTTTAAAAGGGGGTTTTTTACCTTTTAAAACCCCCGGCCCGCTTTTAAAAAAGAAAATTTTCCCAATTTTCCCCCGGGTTAAAAACAAAAATTAATTCAGGTAAAAACATATTTTTTTACAAATTAAAATTCCTTTTTTTTAAAAATTTTTAAATTTTTCAAAACAGAAATTTAAAAAAAACCTTTTTTAAAAATTTATAATACGTTTTCTTTGATTTTAATTCCAAAGCCTTAAAACCCGGGTTTTAAAAAAATTTTCTTCCCTAAATTTTTGTAATTTAATTTGTTTTAATCCCTTTTTTTTTCCAAAATTTTCAAATTTTACCCTCGTAATTTTTTAAAAAAACTTTTAAAAAACAATTAAAAATTCCCAACACTTTTTTAACCTTTGGAAATAAATTTTTCCCAACCTTTTAAAAAGAGCTTTTTAAAAGTTAAATTATAAATTTTTTTCCCTTAAAAATTTCCTCATTTTGAGATTAAGTTAAAAAACAATTTTATTTAAAAAATTTTAAAACATTTTAAAAAACTTACCCAAACCTTTGAATTAAAAAAATTTTACACAAAATTAATTTGGGGGGAAGGGGAAAATTAGAAAAAAAAAATTTAAAAAATTAATAAAGTTAAAAAAACAATTTAAGGTTGTAAATACAAAAAATTTTTTTGAAAATTAAAAAAATTTTGGGGTAATTAAAATTTAAAACCTTTTGAGGAAAAAATGGATTTTCAAATTTAAAAAATTTCAAAATTAATTTAAAGGAGGGAAGGTATTGGAAAAAAGGGGAAAGGTTTTAAAGAGGGGTTGAAAGAATGAAAAAGGGAAAGGGGTGGTTTTTGATAATTGGGGTTAAAACATTTTGGGGGAAATAAAAAAAGTTTTTTGAGATAAAAAGGTTTTGGAAGGGCCCAGGAAAAAAAGGGGAAAAAGGCCAGTTAAAAATAGAAAAGTTAAAACGGAGGGGTTTAAAAGTTTTGGGGGGTGGGAGGGAATTTTTTTAAATTGAAAAGGGGGAAGGAAGATTGGGAAGCTTTTGGGTTTCCGTTAAAAATAAAGGGGAAAAAAGAGGAAAAATTTTAGGGGAAAATTTTTTGGGAAAAACCGTTGTTAGGTGGGGGAATGTGCAGCGAGGAGAAGGCTGGAGGCAGGGGAGATGTCATGTCTGAGGGCAATGTGTGGTGTGAATATAATGCAGAGAATTCGTAGTTTGGAAGTTAGGAGGAGGTGCGGGATAACAAAACTGTTGTCCAGAGGGCTGAGGAAGGGTTGAGGTGGTTCGGACATGTAGAGAGAATGGAGCGAAACAGAATGACTTCAAGAGTGTATCAGTCTGTAGTGGAAGGAAGGTCGGCCTAGGAAGGTTGGAGGGAGGGGGTAAAGGAGGTTTTGTGTGCGAGGGGCTTGGACTTCCAGCAGGCGTGTGTGAGCGTGTTTGATAGGAGTGAATGGAGACGAATGGTTTTTAATACTTGACGTGCTGTTGGAGTGTGAGCAAAGTAACATTTATGAAGGGGTTCAGGGAAACCGGCAGGCCGGACTTGAGTCCTGGAGATGGGAAGTACAGTGCCTGCACTCTGAAGGAAGGGTGTTAATGTTGCAGTTTAAAAACTGTAGTGTAAAGCACCCTTCTGGCAAGACAGTGATGGAGTGAATGATGGTGAAAAATTTTCTTTTTCGGGCCACCCTGCCTTGGTGGGAATCGGCCAGTGTGATAATAAAAAAAATAACAAATTAATATAAATCCTTGCCAGAATTTGGCATAGCAAAATTAATATTATATCACATTAATATAATTAGCTGCACTTGGCTTATCAATTTCACATACACTGATATAAATCTTGGCCAGAATTGTTTTATCTAATTAATATTATACAAATTAATATAAATCCTTGCCAGAATTTGGCATAGTAAATTAATATTATACACATTAATATAATCTTTAGTCATACTTGACTTGGCTTATCCAAATTAATATTGTAATAATTATAATACACTACACATTAAGTAAATTTGTGAACTTAACATCCACCTCCTTCTGTCGTTACACATACAATTATTATGTAAATAACTAATTAACGACTGCACTAATTACCTCCGGTAAAGAGAAGGACCAACGGGCAAATTAAATGTGGAAAATTACATTTATCTGAATGTAACTCATTATGTACATACCAGTAAATAACAAAGATAATTATTATTTATCGGAGTTACGTAGACAAGTAGGAATTTGGGACACCTAGGTCACAAAAAATGTCCCCCTTCGATACCTACAACTGTCATATTCACAAGTTGCTCTAGACCTATTAATTACAAATGAAATATGCATCACCAGGAATGCTGGTAAATATATAAATTTGTGGACTGTATATTAAATTAAAAAATTATTATATATAAACACATTTATATAACAGAAGGAGAATATCTTAAAATCACTCACCAATTTGACTGGAGATCAAGATGTATCATACTCAGAAAATCTCACTGTCTATCTATGAAAATAACACTGGCCAGAGTTACAACATAAGACTTATCTGAGGTTCCTGGAGCTGTCTTGTCCAGTCGCCTGATATCTCAAGTTATGCAGGACTGCACATCCAATAATTTCGGCTCCTATTTGAGAGGTGTCAGCCCAATTTTACCTCTGGAGCACGAAAATTCTTCACATTATTAACTAATGTCTGTTACTCCATTCAAACAACAATGGCGAGTCCCGTCTGTGCAGGCGCAGGCTTCCCATTTTCGATAACATAATTTTTATTAAAAACAGTATGGCAATCTATATACATATAACTACTGTATTTCTGGAAAATATATACAGTATTTTCCACACTTCTCAACCAGTAATAAAAATGTTGCAGTGACTGCTGTCTGAAGGAGAGTAGGAATGTTGCAATGACTGATGTCTGAAGGATAGTAGGAATGTTCCAGTGATTGGGGTCTGAAGGAGAGTAGGAATGTTTTAATGACTTATGTCTGAAGGAGAGTTGGAATGTTGTAATGACTGCTGTCTGAAGGAGAGTTGGAATGTTGTAATGACTGCTGTCTGAAGGAGAGTAGGAAAGTTACAGTGATTGGGGTCTGAAGGAGAGTAGGAATGTTTTAATGACTGATGTCTGAAAGAGAGTAGAAATGTTGCAGTGACTGCCGTCTGAAGGAGAGTAGGAATGTTGTAATGACTGCTGTCTGAAGGAGAGTAGTAACGTTGCAATGACTGCCGTCTGAAGGAGAGTAGGAATGTTACAGTGACTGCTGTGTGAAGGAGAGTAGGAAAGTTGCAGTGATTGCTGTCTGAAGGAGAGTAGGAAAGTTGCAGTGACTGCTGTCTGAAGGAGAGTAGGAATGTTGTAATGACTCCTGCCTGAAGGAGAGTTGGAATGTTGCAATGACTGCTGTCTGAAGGAGAGTAGGAATGTTGCAGTGATTTCTGTCTGAAGGAGAGTATGAATATTGCAGTGACTGCAGTCTGATGGAGAGTAGGAATATTGCAATGACTGCTGTCTGAAGGAGAGTTATAATGTTGCAATGACTGCTGTCTAAAGGAGAGTAGGAATGTTGCAATCACTGCTGTCTGATGAAGATTAGGAATGTTGCAGTGACTGCTGTCTGTAAAGTAAAAGGACACAAGTTTAACTAATGTGACATTTTATTGTGGCAACGTATCGCTCTCCAGGAGCTTTGTCAAGCAGCAGTTATGTGAGGGAAAAGTTCAGTAGATAGGAGTAGCGAGGGAGTATATAGTAACAATAGTTTCATTGCCGGCTACTTGTTAAGGATCGCGAGCTCGAACAAGCTCGCCTTGAATTAGAGAATAAAAAGTTAACATTCTCACAACAGCAATTAGATGAAGGAGTAATGAAACAACCTGCAGCTAGTGCACATTTTTCCAACACCAAATTTACCCCCCTTCACAGAGGGGGAAGACATCACTTCATACATTATCAGGTTTGAAAATACCGCTACCCTCTGTGAATGGCCTGCTGACACCTGGGCTACCAGATTAGGAATGTTATTTTCTGGTACCGCTTTGAATATCTATGCAACTTTGTCGCAGGATATCATATGTAATTATAACCTACTGAAGAAGGCAATCCTTAAAGCATATCAAAAAACCACTAATTCTTACGGGAAAGATTTTCAGGTATGCCACCTTACAGCCTGGCCAGAACTTTCAGCAGTTACAGGTAACACTTTTTCGTTTGTTCGACTTTTGGATAGAGAGTTCAGGAATTGATCGCAGTTATGAATCTCTTAGAGACTTCATGGTTGCTGACCAAAGTTCCTCACAGCTCTTCTCCATCAGTACGAACATTCGTTAGAGAACGTAACCTGATTAAAGCTGAGGAAGTTGCTGAGGTGCTGACCTGTATGCTGAGGCTCAAAATTCCTATAAAGACCTAAAGGGATCGAACCCTAATGGTAAGGGTTCATCAGACCTTAAAAAAATCAAAGCCTCTAGTGGAAAGTAAAATTCCTTCTTTTTTTTCCTGTTTGTCATTTGTGTGGTGTTAAGGACATAAACGTCCAGATTGTCCTTCTAAGAAGGGTCCCAAAAAGTTGGAAGATGTTTTCAAGGACTGTAATGACCAAGCATCCTTCTGTTCAGGAACAGTTAATGGACTTAATGTATCTACCATTTTACGAGACACTGGATGCACATGCATAGTCATTTCTGATGAGCTATTCCCTAACCTTAAAGAAACTCATTCTTCTGCTATACTTTCAGACTACTTGGGCCGTACGGACACTTTTCCTACCATCCGTTCTTACATTAGGTCTAAATGGTTCACAGGTTGGTCTGAAGCCGTACTAGCTCCCATCACTTCTTGCTCCGTACTAATAGGTAATGTAAAAGGCGCCATTCTTCCTTCTGAGATTGTCCTTTCATCACCAAAGGTGGACATAAGCTTTTCAGATTTTCTTCCTGTAAAATCAGAGAAGCCCCTCGAAAGTTCAGATGAGACAATGTCTCGTGAGATTCATGTGGGATTAAAAAACCCAGTGATGCTACTCTCGAAAGAGAGGTAGTAGGATCACCGGTTCACTTGTTAGATGAAAGCGAAGATATCACCTCCGATACCATAAATGTCTTGACTAGGGCTCAGACCAAAGCCCAGGCTTCTCCTACTGTCCATCCTTTGATTTTCCCTGACTTAAGCCTTTAGATATATCGAAGGACTCCTTTGTCAAGTTACAACGTAATTGCCCTTCTCTTCAGAATTGCCATAATGCCGCTAAAAAAAAATTTAAGTTATTTCCCAAAAGGAAAAACTTTCATATAAATTTGAATATATAAAAGGTATCTTGTACAAGTCAGTATTCAAATTAAATTCAGAAGAGATAGACTATTTCCCTCTTAGTTGTTCCAAGTCAATGCAGAGAGACTGTTCCTTAAATGGCTCATGACCTGCCAGTACCGGACATTTCTCGCATCGTAAAACCTTAAAAAAAAATTAGGGAAACCTATTTTTGGCCAAAAATGTCCTCAGATGTCACTACCTATTGTAGATCGTGTAAAGTTTCCAACTGTCATCCTCCCGAGGTATCAGGGGAGTACCTTGGTCAAAATGCCTATCTTTACGGTACCGTTTGAAAGAGTAGCTATTGACATCGTTGGTCCTTTATCTCCACTTTCATCTGGGGGACATAGATATATATTAACATTAGTTGATTATGCTTCGAGTTTTCCCCGAAGCCGTTCCCTTAAAGACCATAACTACTACAGAGGCGGCTGAAGCCCCTTTTTTCCATCTTCTCCATAGTGGGGACCCTAGAGAAATTTTGTCTGACCGTGGGACACAATTCACATCTGACTTAATGCAACATCTCTACCAACTTCTAGGAGTGAAGCCTCTCTTCACAACACCCTATCATCCCAGCTGTAATGGGAGGATTGAGCGCCAGCATTCGATTCTCAAGTCCATTTTAAGGAAACTTTGCTTCCTTAACCTAAGGAGTGGCATCGTTACCTACCCTGTGCTTTGTTTGCCATGAGGGAAGTTCCCAGTGACTCTTTGGGGTTTTTCACCTTTTTAACTTCTCTATGGTAGACAGGCCCGAGGTCCACTGTCCATCCCTCATGACTTATGGACTAATTAGAAGGTAAATGCTTAGGTTCAGTTTTCTTATCAGTTTTTTCCCTTTACCTTGATCCAAACTTGAGGAGAAACCCCTTTACATAGTTTCGAAAAACTTAAGCTTGTCAATGGACCAGTACAACACATATTTTGATTTCCCAAAAATCAGAGGAGAAGTTTTAAGTAGGAGATGAAGTTCTGGTACTTTTGCCTAACAAGTCAAATAAATTATTAGTAGGGATGGAAAGGTCCATGTAAAGTATTAAAAAATTTTTGGGAAAGTTGACTACTTCATAGAAGTCAAGGGGGAAAACCTAACTTTATCATATCAACATCCTTAAGAAATATTACCGAAGAAATTCGGTTAACTGCCTTAATAAAATTTGACTTAGTTTTTCACACGAACTTGATAAGACAACTGAAGAATGTAAGGTGTGCATAATTGACACATTTTAACATAGACTATGATGAAGAACTACATGACTTGGTGACCCCTTGACCACTCGGGCACAACCAACATTAATATTAATGAAAACTTTGGATGACCATAAGAGACATGAATACTTCAAAGTGTGAGTAACTTTTCAGACGTCTTTACTGATATTCCAGGTGTTACCTCCACGGTAGTCCATAAGATTGGACTTAGTGACAGACGATCCTATCAAACGGAAATTATACCCAGTTCCAGTTCACCTTAGGGATGCATTTGACCGAGAGGTAGACAGATTATTAAAACTAAAGATTTATTGAACCCTTTAGTATCTGCATATTGCTCACCAAATAGTCATGGTTAAGAAGGACGATAATTCATATAGACTTGCTATTGACTTCAGAGGCCTTAATGCTATAACTCGGTGGGATGCTGAGCCTATGCCCCTGATAGATAGCGATCTACACAAATTTTATGACGCTTCCTTCTTTTCAGAGATTGATATTGCACAGGCATATCATCAAGTAATTTTAGATCCTTCTTCTAAGCAGTACACCGCTTTTCCTACACACCAAGGACTGATGCAATATAGAACTATGCCCTTCGGTTTGGTAACTGCCTGTGCTACCTACGTGAGACTGTTGAGAAAGGTCTTGGGTAATATGCCAAATGTTTCAGTTTATTTTGATAACATTTACGTAATGACATCCACGTGGGGCGAACATATCCAAACATTAACATCAGTTTTGCATAGGTTACGCTCACATGGCCTTACTGCCAAGCCGAAGAAATGCTTCCTTGGGTATAACAAGATTAGATATCTTGGACTGATACTTTCTAATAACACTCTGCAGCCTCTCCCCAGTAAGATCAAAACCAAGAAGCTCATGCGTAGCTTTCTTGGTTCTGTAAATTTTTATGCACGGTTTATCCCGAACCTTACTGATCTTACAGGCATCTTATCCGACTTCCTTAAAAAGTCTGTGAAGGAACCTCTTGAACTTTCCGACGTAGCTCGGGAAAAGTTTAATGTGATTAAAAATATATTTTCGAAAGACCCTATACTTAAGATTCCAGATATTAATAAAACATTTTGTTTAAGAACTGGTGCCTCCAATACTGGCTTAGGTGCGGTGTTACTACAATACCATGATGGTACTCCCTTCCCTGTATGCTTCCTAAGCCAGAAACTCCTTCCCGAAGAAACGAGATACTCCACCATAGAAAAGGAATGTTTGGCCCTTGTGTGGGGTATCTCCAAACTTAAATTTTATTTGCTGGGAAAAGAATTCATTTTAGAAACGGATCACAAACCTTTGATATACATAGAAACTTTTAAGGGAACCAACAGTCGCCTCTTGAGGTGGACATTGGCACTCCAGGCTTTTAAGTTCCATATTGTGTATATCAATGGTTCATCCAATTATTTCTCTGACTGGTTAAGTCGTGACAGTCAGTAGAAGATTTGTTGCCTTACACGACTTCCACATGTTAGAACTTTTTCCTTGCCTATTCTTCTTATACTCCTTGACTATAAGTCTTGGTATGGGGGAGTGTGAGGGAAAAGTTCAGTAGATAGGAGTAGCGAGGGAGTATATAGTAATAATAGTTTCATTGCCTGCTACTTGTTAAGGTAGGGTAAGTCAAGCTCCCGCTATTCCCGCCTTCTTTCCCCCACCCCGAAAGTGATAGTTTGACTGCCGGCTGCTTGTTACGGTAGGGTCAGTCTAGCTCCCGCTATCCCTTCCCCTCCTTCTTCCCCCCCCCCCCGAAAGGTGACGTGTGGGGCTCCGGTCCAAACAGTAATCACTAGACTCACAGCTCCCAGCACTACTGTAAGTACATGCCTGCTTTGTATTCTAGTGGATTTATTGGTTAAAAGCTTCACTTTTGAGCAATAATAAACTTAGTCCTTTCAGTCTTGCTCTAAGTTGACTGTTGTAATAATCACCACATCTTTTAGGTATTGTACTTATCGAGGAGAGTGATTTCTTAGGCAGTGGGTAACCTGTCTATCTTTCCAGCTTGGATAACAGAGAGGATCACCTGTCAATCAACGAGTAAAATTGAAGGAGACGGACTAACGTCCTGGAGACGTCCCATATTGGATTTACTTGCCTGTGCACTTGTATGAAGAATCAGGACATAACCCCTCATCATTACAGCGGTCAAGAACCTGATCTCCTGTCATCGGGGAAGATTACTTACGGCCACTAGAACGAGCCGGTGGGTTGTCACCAACACCTGCGCCCCCCCCACATCATCAGCAACGGCTGATGATGTGGCAGTGTCACCAACACCAGACACCCAAGTTTTTAGCTTGAATTCAGATATCATTTAATTTTCAAAAAAACAATGGGAGCCCCGTCTTTTGCGGCGCAGGCTTCCCTTTTTTCGATAACAAATTTTTTTAAAAAAAACAGTAGGGGGCAATTAAAATTACATTAACTATTTGTTTTCGGGAAAAATTATCCGTTTTTTCCCACCCCCCCCCCTTTCAAACCAGAAAAAAAAAGGGTTGCTTGAGCTTCTGAAGGAGGTGGGAAAATTGTTGAATTTGGATGATGTCTAAAAGGAAATTATTTTTAAGGGGGAAATGAAACCCAGTGATTGGGGTCTGAAGGAGAGTAGGATGTTTTAATGCCAATGTCTGAAGGAGGGGGGGGTTGGAAGTTGAATGACGCTGTTTTGAAGGGATTTGGGTGTTGTAAGGGAACTGTGTCTGAAGGAGAGTGGGGAAAGTTCCCCAGTGTTTGGGGTTGGGAGAGTAGGAATTTTTTAAAAGGATGATGTTGAAGGGGTAGAAATGTTGCGTGCTCCCGTCGAAGGAGGTGGGAAATGTTGAAATAAATCCTGTCTGAAGGGGTAGAAACCTTTGCAAGGGATGCCGTCTGAAGGGGGTTTGGAAAAGTTCATTAAATTGCTGTGAAAAAGGGAGAGTGGAAAGTTGAGGCCCTGCCGTCTGAAGGAGAGAAAGGAAATTGGTGAATGCTTTGAAGGAGAGGGAAATGTTGAATGATTTCCTCCGGGGGAGAGGGGAATTTGCAATGATTGCTGTTGAAGGGATTTGGAATTTTTCCCTGTTTTCTGTCTGGGGAAAGAGTAGGACTTTTTCCCCAGTTTTTTCTTTTAAAGGGGGGTTTGGAATATTGCAAGGGATGCTGTCTGAAGGAGAGTTTAATTTTTCAATGACTGCTTTCTAAAGGAGAGAGGAATTTTTGAAATCATGCTGCCCTGAGGGAAGTTTGGGAATGTTTCATGCCTGCTGTCTGAAAAAGAAAAAAGGACACAATTTTAACAAAAGGGGGTTTTTTTGTGGAAGTATCGCTCCCCAGGAGCTTTGTAAAGGGCAGGTTATGTGGGGAAAAAAGTTCGTAGATAGGAGTGCGAGGGGATTTATATAGAAACCCAATTTTGTTTCATTCCCGGCTATTTTTAAAGGACCCGCGAGCTCGAACAAGCTCGCCTTAAAATTAGAGAAAAAAAATTTAAAACTTTCAAAACACCAAGAATTTTTTAAAAGAAGGAGTAAGGAAACAATTGCAGCTAGTCCCAAAAATTTTCCCAAAACCACCAAAATTTCCCCTCCCTTCCCGGGGGGGGGGAAGGGACATCATTAAAACAAAAACAGGTTTGAAATACCGCTCCCCTCTGTAAATGGCCTGCTGACACCTGGGCTACCAGATTGGGGAATTTTATTTTCTGGTACCCCCCTTTAAAATCTATCCCAACTTTGTCGCGGGAAATTTTCTATTAATTTAACCTATGAAGAAGGCAATTTTTAAAGCATTTTAAAAAAACCACAAATTTCTTACGGGAAAGTTTTTCAGGATGCCACCTTACAGCCTGGCCAGAACTTTAGCTTTTAAAGGGTAACACTCTTTCGTTTGTTCGACTTTGGATAGAGAGTTCGGGAATTTGATCGCAGTTATGAATCTCTTTGAGACTTCATGGTTGCGGCCATTTCCCTCACGCTTTTTCCCATCAGATAGAACTTCTTTAAAGGGGAAAGTAACCAAAATTAAAGCTGAGGAAGTTGCTGAGGTGCTGCCCTGTATGCTGAGGCTCAAAATTTCCCAATAAAGACCTAAAGGGATCAAACCCCTTGGTAAGGGTTCTTTCAGCCTTAAGAAATAAAAGCTCTAGGGGAAAAAGAAAAAATCCCTTTTTTTTATTCCTGTTTGCATTTTTGTGGTTTTAAAGGGGGACATAAACGCCCAAAATTGCCCCTTCTAAGAAGGTCCAAAAAGTTGGAAGATGTTTTTAAGACTGTAAGCCCAAGCAACCTTTTTTCGGGAAACCCGTTAAGGGGATTTTAAATGTATCTACCATTTTCCGAAAACACGGGATGCACATGCATGGCATTTCTGATAAGCATTCCCAAACCCTTTAAAAAGAAATTTCATTCTTCGGGCTAAACTTTCAGGACTATTTGGGCCGTACGGCCCTTTTTTCCTAAAACCGTTTTAAACATTGGTTTCCTAAATGGTTTCACGGGGGTTGGTTGAAGCCGTACTAGTTTCCCATCATTTTTGCCCGTCCTAATAGGTAAGGGAAAAGGCGCCTTTCTTCCTTCCCTGGTTTGACCTTTCATCACCAAAGGGGGGAACCTAAGCTTTTAGATTTTTTCCCTGTAAAATCAGAAAACCCCCTCGAAAGTTCGGGTGGACAATGTCTCGGAGTTTATGTAAAATTAAAAAACCCTTAAAAGAGATTTGGAAAATTTGATAAAAGCAAAATTTCACCCCCAAATTAATGTTTGATTTCCCGCAAACCCCTTTTCCCCCAACCGTTTTTCCCCTCCCAACCAAGGGGAAAACCTTGGTCAATTAAAAAACCCTTTTTGGCCCTTCCGGTTTGGTTAAAATTTTTTGCCTTTGGTATTTTTACGTAGACAAAAAATTAAAAGAAGGTTTCCTTTGGGTTTTTAATAATCCCAAATGTTCAAAAAAATTTGGATAACCTTTTTTACGAAAAATTTAAAAAGGGGAAATTTTTTGGGGCCCCCATTCCCAACCCAATTTAATTTTAAAGTTTTGCTTTAGGTTAAGGGGGTTTTTAAAAACCCCCTTTTTACCCCCGGGGAAAAGAAAAGGGGTTTTTTTCCCTTTTGGGGGAAAATTAAAAACAAGTTAGTTATCTTGGACCCTGAACCTTTCCCTTAAACAACTCTGGGCAACCCTTTTCTCCCCTTTGGGGGATCAAAGTTTTTTTAGGGAAAAATTTCCCAAAAAGAACTCTAAAAATTCTTGGGTTCTTAAAATTTTTTAAATGCACGGTTTTTTCCCAATTTTTTAAAAATTTGTTTTTTTAACCCCGGGGGCATCTTATCCGGCTTTTTTAAAAATTTCCTTGATTTGGTTTTTCCCTTTTAAACTTTCAAGGTAGCCGGGAAAAGTTTTAATTAAAATTAAAAATTTTTTTATATTTTTCGAAAAAAACCCTAATTTAAAACTTAAGTTTCCAAAGGAATTAAAAAATTTTTTAAAACATTTTTTTAAGAAAATTTGGTTTGGCCTCCAAAAAATATTTTGGCCCTTAAAGGTCCGGTTTTAAAAAATTTAAATTACCATGGTGGAAAACCCTTTTTGTATCTTCCCTTTTAAGCCGGAAACCCCTTCCCAAAAACAGTTTTTCCACCAATTAAAGAAAAGGAATGTTTGGCCTTTGTTGTGGGGGTTTTTTCCAAACAAAAATTTTAATTTTGGGGAAAAGAAATTCAATTTAGAAAACGGATACCAAACCCCCTTTGAAAATTATTTGGGAAACCCCTTTAAAGGGAAAAACCCCATTTCCTTCATTAGGGGGGCCCAATTGGAAAATTTTAAAAATTCTTTGGGGTTTCATTCCATTTGACAAGGTTTAAAAAAAAACCAAAAAAATTATTTCTTTTTGATTTGGGTTTAATTGTAAAAATCGGGGGGTTAAAAGGTTTGTTCCCTTACACGACTTCCCTTTAAAGAATTGTTTCCCTTCCTTTTTTCCTTTTTTAAAACTTCCCTTTTGGACTAATAAGTTTCCTTGGTTTTTAATGGGGGGGGTTTTGGAGGGAAAGGTTTCATTTTAGATAAAAAGAAACCCCGAGGGGGAATATAAATTCAATTAATATTTTAAAGGGCCTTTCCTAAACCGAAGGGTTTTTGGGAAATAAAAGTTGTTATTTCCCGCCCTTTTCCCCCCTTTCCGAAAGTAAAAAAATTTTTTCTGGGGTGCTTTTTGGTTTGGGAAAATTTTTAAACCCGGGTTTTCCCGCCTTTTACCCCACCCCGATTTTAAAAGTTTAAACGCCCTTTTGCTTTGGAAAAGGTGGGAAAAGGGAAAAAATATTAGGAAAGCTAACCCCCCAACCGGTTTTAAAAAAAACCCAAAAAACCTGGTGCCTCCGGGGGGGCCCTTAGGTCCATACCCGTTTACCCCTTTCCCTTTAAGCCCTAAAAAAAAAACCCTTCCCGTAAAAGGAAACCTCCCCTGGAAAATTTCCCGGGGGGGATTCCAAATTTTTTTTGTAAAAAAATTAAATTTTAAAAACCAAAAAATTTAAATAAAATTTTTGGGGTCCCTTTGGGGGTACTTGGGCCCCCTTTAAGTTCCTTTTTTAATAAACACCAATTTTTAGGTTTAATGTACACCCGTAAAATTTTTGTTTTTAACCCCCAAGGGGGTTTAAACCCTGTTCTTCTTTACTTGGGATAAAAGGGGTCAGGGTAATGGGAGTTTGGGGGGAAAAAGGCCAAAGTCCTGGGGGGGATTTAATTTTTAATTTTCTTCCCTTGAAACTTGAAAGGGGGGGAATCAACCCCCTTTTCCCGCCTTTTTTCCCCCAGGGGAAAAAATTTAATTTTACGCCGGCCCCCTTTAGGAGGGTTTTTAGTCCCACCTTTCCCCCCCCCCCCCCCCGAAAGGTACTTTGGCCAAACAACACGCCCGGTCCCAAAACCCCACGAAGAACCGTATTTTATTTTTGGGGAATTGGGTTAAAACTTAATTTTTGGAATTTTTATTTTCTTCCTTGGGGGTTTTGGAAAATTTCAAATTTTTAATTGTTTTATAAATTTTTCCCTTAAATTAAAAAATTTTTTTTATTTTCCCAGTTTTTGGGCCCTTTTCTTTTCCAAAATTTTTTGGGGGGACGGACCAGCCTGGGGGGAATTTTTGGGGTTTAATTTTTACAAGGATGGAATCCCCCCTTAAATTTACAAAAAGTCCCCATGGGGAAAGATTATTAGGCCCGGGAAGGGGGGGGTTGCAAAATACTAAGGGTGTAGTAGAGTAAAAAAAAAAGTTTTAGTAGTAATAAAATTTTTTTTTAAAAAATTTTTTTTTCCAGAAAAAAGGGTTTATAAAAGTTTTGGGGGAAACCTAAAAAATTTTTACTTTGAAAATTTATTTTTTTTCTAACTTTTTTTCCGGGGAAGGCCGGGTTTAAATGATGTTTTCCGGGTGCTGGGAGTATTAAAGCAAAAGTAATGGCAGGGTTTTATTTTTAGGAGAGTAGGTGATCTTTAAATAGAGTGAAAAAGGAATTTTGGTGGAATCTTGTTAAAAAATTTATGGGAAAGATTAAAGGAAATGCTAAAATTGGGAAAAAAAATTTTTTTGAAAAAATTTTTTCTTTTGGAGAGGAAAAGGAATTTTTAAATATTTTCCCCGGGGGGGAAGTAATGTTTGAGTAATCCCCAAGAGAGTAGGTAGGGCCCCCCCCCCGGGATATTTTTTTCCCAAGGAGGGGTAGGAATTTTTTACCCTTTTAAAATTGCAGTAAAGTTCCCCTAAAGGGAGAGTAGGAATGTTGCATGACTGTTCCCAAAGGAGAGTGGGAAATGTTGCAGTGACTGTTCCCCTTAAGGAGAGTAGGAATGTTGCAGGACTGCCCGAAGGAGGAGTAGGAATGTGCATTTGATTCTCCCTGAAGGGGGGTTGGGAAATGTTGCATTTGATGTTCCCAAAGGAAAGGATGGGGAATGTTGCAGGGGAATTTGTTCCCTAAAGGAGGTGGGAAATTTTGCAGTGGATTGTTTCCGTAAAGGGGGATGGGGAATTTTTTTAAGGGGGTTCATCAAAATTTCGTTTGAGTCTTTGTATCCAAGTTTTCCCAACACTCCTAGTTTCTTATTTTTTAAGAGGAGGGGAAATTGATGTCTTCTTGACTTTTCGTGGTTTTCATTCCCCAAAACCAAAAATAATCCCCATTGCCCCAATATCTATTTGTTACATTAAAATCCCTTTGCCCCAAACCCCTTTCGTTCCCTTTCCCACCCTTTTCTTTAAAAACGTTTTTGATAAACTTTTTTTTTTGAAAAGTAAATTTTTTTTTTCCCAGTAGCTCTCCTGTTCCAAAAAAAATTGCTTTTTAAAACAAGATTTTATTTTTAGAAGATTAAAATTACAGCAAAAATAATTTCAAGAACATTTATAATTGGGCAAAAACTTCCATTTGAGCAACATTTAATTTGCATAATAAGCTTTTTGCAACCCCATTTCCAGAAAAGGTTTTTCTACCAAAAAACTTGAAAACTAAAACCCTTTCTTTTCCCATTTCCATTTACTTTTCTAGAAAGTTTTTTGGGTTTTTTTACGTTTCCCCTTTACAGTTCCATTCTGGACATATTTTATTTTCAAAAAATATCAGTTCGAGAAATGCTTATTTTCCCATGAAAACCACGGGTTATAAAAAGTTTTTAATTAAAACCCCCAACTATAAGTGTTCCAAAAACCCCCCCCTTCGTTGTCCAAAAAATTTAAACCCATTTTCTTTTCCCAAACCCAGTGACAGAAAAATTTCATTAACAAACCCCTTTTTTAAATATGTAATCCCCGTTCCACCCAACACCATTGCTCCGAAAACACCCGAACTTTTCTAAAAAATTTTTTTTTCCCCCAAAAAAAAAAGGGGTTTTTTTTCTTTAGTTTCCCCAAAAAAAAATTTAAGGGGGAAAAAAATTTTTTAAAATTTTTTCAGACTCCCTGGATTCCCCTGACAGTTGGTTTAAAATTAATTTTTTTTTTTTTCCCCCCTTTTTTAAAAAAATTTTTTTTTTTTTTTTTCCCAAAAATTTAAAAAAAAATTAAAAAAAAAAAAAAAAACCCCTTTTTACCCTTTTTTTTTTGGTTTTTTAAAAAAATTTTTTTAAAAGGGGGGTTTTTCCCGGGGAAAAAATTTAATTTTTTAAAAATTTTTTTTGGGGGGTTTTTAAAAAAAAATTTTTTTTCCTTTTTTTTTAACCCCCCTTTTTTTTTCCCTTTTTTGTCCCACGAAACGGGGGTTGGAAAAGGGGGAAAAAAATTTTTTTGGGGGGGAAAAAAAAAAAAGGGGGGGGGGTTTTTTTAAAAAAAAAAAAAAAAAACCCCTTTTTTGGGGGGGGGGAAAAAAAAGAAAGGGGGCAAACCCCGGGGGTTTCCCCCAAAATTTTTTTAAAATTTTTCCCCCTTTTTTAAAAAAGGGGGGGAAAAAAAAAAAAAAAAAAAACCCCGGGGGGAAAAACCCCCTTTTTTGGAAAGGAATTTCCCCAAAAAAAAATTTTAAAAAAAAAATTGGGGGGGGAAAACCCCCCAAAAAAAAAAAAATAAAACGGAAAAAAAAAGGGGGGATTAAAAGGGGGGGGGGAAAAGGAAAAAATTTTTTTTTAAAAAAAAAAAATTTTTTTTTAAAAAAAATTTTTCCCCCCAAAAACCCCCCAAAGGGGCCCCCTTTTAAAAAAAACCCCCCCGGGGGGGAAAAAAAAAAAAAACCCCCCCCCCCGGGGCCCGGGGGAAAAAAAAACCCCCCCCCCCCGGGCCCCCCTTTTTTTCCTTAAAAAACCCCCCCCCCCCCAAAAAAACCTTTTTTAAAAAAAATTTTAAATTTTTTTCCCCCCCTTTTTTTTAAAAATTTTTAAAAAAAATTAAAACCCCCCCCACCCCCTTTTTTAAAAATTTTCCCCCCAAAAAACCCCCCTTTTTTTAAAAAGGAAAAAAAACCAAATTTAAAAAAAAAAATTTTTGGGGGAAAAATAAATTTTAAAAAAACCCCAAAAAAAATTTTTTTAAAAAACCCCCAAAAGGGTTTTTTGGGGGGCCCCCCCTTTTTTTTAAAAAAAAAAAAAAAAAAAATTGGGAAAAAAACCCCCCCGGGGGTTTTTAAAACCCTTTTAAAAAAAAACAATTTTTGAAGGTTTAAAAAAAAAACCAAAAAATTTTTAAAAAAAAAATTTTTTTTTAAATTTTCCCCCGGGGGTCCCCAAAACCCCAAAAACCCCCCAAGGAAAAAAATTAAAAAAACCCCCCCCCAAAAACCCCCCCCCCCAAATTTTTTCCCCCAAAAAAAAGGAAAAAAAAAATTTCCCCCCTTTTTGGGGGGAAAAAATTTTGGGGAAAATTTTTGGCCCCCTTTTTTTTTTCCCAATTTTTCCCCCCCCCCCGGAAAAATTTTAAATTTTAATCCCCAAAATTTTTTTTTTTGGGGGAAATTTTTGGGAAAATTTTTTTAACCCCCAAAAAAAATTTTTTTTTTTTTTTTCCCCCCCAAAAAAAATTTTTTTTTAAAAAATTAAAAAAAATTTTTAAAAGGGGAAAAAAAACCCCCGGGGAAAAACCCCCCCCAAAAAAAAAAAACCCCCCCCCAAAAAAACCCTTTCCAAATTAAAAACCCCCAATTTTTGGGAAAAAAAAACCCCCCCAAAAAAATTTTGTTGAAAACCCCCCTTTAAAAATTTTTTTCCCAATTTTTTTTTTTTTGGGTTTTTTTTTTAAAAAAAAAAAAATTTTTTTTTTTTTTAAAAAAAAAAAATTTTTTCCCTTTTTTTTTTTTCCCCCTTTTTTTAAAAAATTTTTAATTTAAAAATTTTTTAAAAATTTTTTTTTTGGGTTTTTTTAAAAGGGGGTTTTTTTTAAAAAATTTTTTTTTTTCCCCTTTCCCCTTTTTTTTGCCTTTTTTTAAACCCCCCTTTTTTTTAAAATTTAAAAATTTTTAAAAAGGGGAAAAAAAAAAAATAAAAAAAAAACAAATTTTTTTTTTTTTTAAAAAATTTTAAAAAAAAAAATTCTTTTTTTTTTTAAAATTTTTTAAAAGGAAAAACCCCCCCAAAAAGGGAAACCCCCCCTTTTTGGGGCCCCCCGGGGAAAAAAGGGGCCCCCCCCCCCCCCCCCCCCCGGGGGAAAAACCGGGTTTTAAATTTTTCCCCCGGGGTGGTTTTAAAACCCCCCCTTTTTTGGGGTTTAAAAATTTTTTCTTCCCCAACAAACCCCCCCCCCAAAAAAAACCCAAAAATTTTTTTCCCCCAAAAATTTTTTTCCCCCCAAAAAAAATTTTTTGGAAAACATTCTTTTTGTTTTAAAAAAAAAAAAATTTTCCCCCCCCCCAAATTAAAAAAAGGGGAGCCAAAACCCCCGCCGTTGGGCCGGGCCCCTTTTTGGGGGGGCCCCCCCCCCCCTTTTTTTTCCCGCAAAATTTAAATTTTCCCCCCCCGGGGGCGGTTTGGGTTTTAAAATTTTTTTCCCCCCGGGGTTTTTTTTTTTTTGATTTTTTAAAAACCCAAAAAATTTTTTTAAAAACCCCGGCCACCCCCCAAAATTTGGGCCGGGCCCCCCCGGGGGGCCCCAAGGGGGAAAAAAGGGGGAAAAATTTTTTTAAAAAAAACCCTTTTTGGGGGGGAAAAAAAATTTTAAAAAAACCCCCCCCTTTTTTTTTTGGGGCCCCCCCAAAAAATTTTTAAAAAAACTGGGTTTTTCCCAAAAAAAAGGGCTTAAACCCAAAAAAAAATTTTTTAACCAGGAAAAAAGGGGGGGCCCCCCCCCCCCCTTAAAAAATTTCCAACCCCGTTTTTTGGGGGGAAATTTGAGGGTTTTAAATTTTAAAAAAAAAATTTTTTTTTTAAAAAAAAATTTTTTTTTTTTTTAAAAAAAAAATTTTTTTAACCCCAAAAAAAAAAAACCGGGGCCCAAAAAGGAACCCCCGTTTTCCCCCCCCCCCTTTTTTTAAAAAAAAAAAAAATTTTGGGGGGGGGCCCCCCATTTTTTGGGGGGTTTTTTTTGGGGGGGGTTTTTAAAAAAATTTTTTACCCCAATAAACCAAAAACCCCTTTCCCCCTTTTTTTTCCCAGGGGGGGGTTTTTTTTTTTTAAAAAAACCTTTTTTTTCCCCCCCCCCTTTAAAAAAAAAAATTGGGGGGCCCCCCAAAAAAATTTTTTCCCCCCCAATTACCCTTTTTGGGTTCCCAAATTTTTTTTAATTTTTTAAAAAATTTTTTTTAAAAAACCCCCCCAAAAAAAAATTTTTGGGGGGGAAAAAAAAAAACCCCCCCGGGTTTTTCCCTTTTTCCCCCCCGGGAAGGGAAAAACAACCCCCAAAAGGGGCCCCCCCAAAGGGGGGGAAACCCCAAAAAAAACCCTTCCCCCCTTTTTTGGGGGGAAAATTTTTTTTTTGAAAGGGGAAAAAAATTTAAAAAAAAAAAATTTTTTAAAAAGGGTTGGGGTTTTTTCCCCGGGGGGGAAAAAAACCCCCCGGGGGCCCCCCCCAAAAAAAGGGGGGGGCCAACGATTCGAGCCCATGTTGTACTGGCCGGCCTCTTGGTAAGCGAGAACCACATGACGCTTTAAACCACAGGACCACCCAACCCTACAAGAATGGCGCAGCCAGCGCATCCGAGGGCATACAGAGGTGTGGGAGTTTCTAAGCTAAATTCAGACTCATCCCTGTTTCTTGTACTAGCCTCACAAGTAGTATTTATATATTATTGTAAACACAAAAAATGGTTTTGATCATATAACAACACAGTGCTAGCCAAGGATTCGAGCACATGTTGTACTGGCCGCCTCTTAGCAAGCGAGAACCACATGACGCTTTAAACCTCAGGACCACCCATCCCTACAAGAATGGCACAGCCAGCACACATCTACCTGTTTGGCCGCCATTCGAGGGCATATGGAGGTGTGGAGCTTCTTAGCAAATTTCATTCTCATCCCAGTATGGTGTTCTAGCCACACGAGCAGTATTTACATATTGTTGTAACCACGAACGAGTGGTATTAATCAATAACAACTATGTGCTAGCCAACGATTCGAACCCTTGTTGTAGTGGCCTACCTCTTGGCAAGAGAGAACCACATGACGCTTTAAACCACAGGACCACCCAACCCTAAAAGAATGGCGCAGCCAGCACACAGTTAGCTATTGCGCAGCCATCCACGGACTTGCGGAGGTGTGGGAGCTTCTAAGCTAATTTCATTCTCATCCCTGTATGGTGTACTAGCCTCACGAGCAGTATTTACATATTATTGTAACCACGAACGAGTGGTACTGATCAATAACAGCACTTGCGCAAGCCAAGGATTCTTACCCATGTTGTATTGGCCTGCCTCTTGGTAAGCGAGAACCACATGACGCTTTAAACCACAGGACCACCCAACCTTAAAAGAATGCAGCAGCCAGCATACAGCTAGGTGTTGGGCCGCTATCCGAGGCCATACGGAGGCGTGGGAAGTTCTAAGCTAATTTCATTCTCATGCCAGATTGGTGAACTAAATTCACGAGCAGTATTTATATATTATTGTAACTACGAACGAGTGGTATTGATCAATAACAACACTGTGCTAGCCAAGGTATTCGAACCCATGTTGTCCTGGCCCGCCTCTTGGTAAGCGAGAACCACATGATGCTTTAAAGCAAAGGACCACCCAACCCTACAAGAATAGCGCAGCCAGTACACTGCTAGCTGTTGGGCCGCCGTCCGAGGGCATACGGAGGAGTGGGAGCTTCTAAGATAATTTAATTTTCATCCCTGTTTGGTGTACTAGCCTCACGAGCAGTATTTACATATTACTTGTAACCATGAACGAGTTGTATTGATCAATAACTACACAGCACAAGCCAAAGGTTCGAAACCCATGTTGTACTGGCCTGCCTCTTGGTAAGCGAGAACCACATGACGCTTTAAACCACAGGGCCACCCAACCCTACAAGAATGATACAGCCAGTACACAGCTAGCTGTTGGGCCGCCATTCGAGGGCATACAGAGGTGTGGAGTTTCTAAGTTAATTTCATTCTTATACCTGTTAAAGCATGAAGTGGTTCTCACTTGCTAAGAAGCAGGCAAGTACAACATGGGTTCGAATCCTTGGCTATAGAAGTGCTGTTATTGATCAATACCACTCGTTCGTGGTTTCAATAATTTGTAAATACTGCTCGTGAGGCTAGTACACCATACAGGGATGAGAATGAAATTAGCTAAGTTGCTCCCACACCTCCTTATGCCCTCGGATGGCGGCCCAACAGCTAAATGTGTGCGACGGCGCCATTCTTGTGGGCATGGGTGGTCCTAAGGTTTAAAGCATCACGTGCTTCTCGCTTGCTAAGAATCAGGCCAGTACAACATGAGTTCGAATCCTTAGCTAGCACAGCGTTGATATTCATCAAAACCACTCGTTTGTAGTTACAATAATATATAAATACTCCTCGTGAGGCTAGTACACCAAACAGGGATGAGAATGAATTTAGCTTACAAACTCCCACACCTCTGTATGCCCTCGAATAGCGGCCCAACAGCTAGCTGTGTGCTGGTTGCGCCATTCTTTAAGGGTTGGGTGGTCCTGTGGTTTAAAGCGTCATGTGATTCTGCTTACCAAGAGGCAGGCCAGTACAAAATTGGCTGGAATCATTGACTAGCGCAGTGTTGTTATTGATCAACACCTCTCGTTCGTGGTTACAATAACATGTAAATACTGCTCGTGAGGTTAGTACACCAAACAGGGATGAGAATAAAATTTGCTTAAAAGCTCCCACACCTCTGTATGCTCTCGGATGGTGGCCCAACAGATAGCTGTGTGCTGGCTGTCCCATTCTTGTAGGGTTGGGTGGTCCTGGGTTTAAATCATCATGCGGTTCTCGCTTACCAAGAGGCAGGCCAGTACAACATGGGTTCGAATCCTTGGCTAGCGCAAATTTGTTATTGATCAATACCACTCGTTCATGGTTACTATAATACGAAAATACTACTCGTGAGGCTAACACACCAAACAGGGATGTGAATGAAATTAGCTTAGAAGCTCCCAAACCGCGGTATGCCCACGGATGGTGGCTCAACAGCTAGCTGTGTGATAGCTGCGCCATTCATATAGCGATGGGTTGTCTTGCGGTTTAAAGCGTCATGCGGTTCTCGCTTGCCAAGATGCAGGCCGCTGCAACATGGGTTCGAATCCTTGGCTAGCAGAGTACTGTTATTCATGAAAACCACTCGTTTGTGGTTCAAATAATATATAAATACTGCTCGAGAGGCTAGTACACCAAACAGGGAATGAGAATGAAATTTGCTTACAAACTCCCACACCTCTGAATGCCCTCGAATGGCGGTCCAACAGCTAGCTGTGTGCTGGTTGCGCCATTCTTAAGGGTTGGGTGGTCCTATGGATTAGAGCGTTATGTGGTTCTCGCTTACCAAGATGCAGGCCAGTACAACATGGGCTCGAATCTTTGGCTAGCGCAGTGTTGTTATTGATAATACACTCGTTCGTGGTTACAATAATATGTAAATACTGTTCGTGATGCTAGTACACCATACAGGGATGAGAATGTAATTAGCTAAGAAGCTCCCATACCTGCTTATGCCCTCGGATGGCGGCCCAACTGCTAGATGTGTTCGGCTGCGCCATTCTTGAGGGGATCGGTGGTCTTGAGGTTTAAAGCGTTATGTTGCTCACGTTTGCTAATGGGAAATCCATTACAATATTGGTTCGAATCCTTGGCTAGCACAGAGTTGCTATTGATCAAAACCACTCGTTCTTGGCTTTAATAATATGTAAATACTGCTCGTGAGTATAGAACACCAAACAGGGATGAGAACGATATTAGCTTAGAAGCTCCCAGACCTCCGTATGCCCTCGGATGGCGGCCCAACAGCTAGCTGTGTGCTGGCTGCGCAATTCTTGTAGGGTTGGGTGGTACTTTGCTTTAAAGCATTATGTGGTTCTCGCTTGCCAAGAGACAGGCCAGTACAACATGGGTTCTAATCCTTGGCTAGAACAGTGTTGTTATTGATCAATACCGGCTCGTTCGTAGTTACAATAATATATAAATACTGCTCGTGAATTTAGTACACCAATCTGGCATGAGAATGAAATTAGCTTAGAACCTCCTACACGTCCGTATGCCCTCGGAGAGCGGCCCAACAGCTAGCTGTATGCTGGCTGCGCCATTCTTGAAAGGTTGGGTGGTCCTGTGGTTTAAAGCGTCTTGTGGTCCTCGCTTACCAAGAGGCAGGCCTGTACAGAATGGGTAAGAATCCTTTGCTAGCGCAAATACTGTTATTGATCAATAGCACTCGTTCATGGTTACAATAATATGTAAATACTGCTCGTGAGGCTAGTACACCATTCAGAGATGAGAATGAAATTAGCTAACGAGCTCCCACACCTCCATATGCCCTCGGATGGCGGCCCAACAGATAGATGTGTGCTGGCTGTGCCATTCTTGAAGGGATGGGTGGTCCTGAGGATTAAAGCATCATGTGCTTCTCGCTTGTTAAGAGGTAGTCCAGCACATCATGGGATCGAATCCTTGGCTAGAGAAGTGTTGCTATTAATCAATACCACTCGTTCGTCTTTTCAATAATATGTAAATACTGCTCGTGAGTATAATACACCAAACAGGGATGAGAACGAAATTAGCTTAGAAGCTCCCAAACCTCCGTATACCCTAGGATGGCGGCCCAACAGCTAGCTTTGGGCTGGCTGCGCCGTTCTTGTAGGGTTGCGTGGTCCTGTGGTTAAAGCATGTTTTACTGGCCTGTCTCTTGGTAAGCGAGAACCACATGACGCTTTAAACCACAGAACCACCCAACCCTACAAGTATGGGACAGCCAGAACACAGCTAGCAGTTGGGCCGCCATCCGAGGGCATACAGAGGTGTGGGAGCTTTTAAGCTAATTTCATTCTCTTCCCTGTTTGGTGTACTATACTCAAGAGCAGTATTTACATATTATTGAAACCACGAACGAGTGGCATTGATCAGATAACAACACTGCTATAGCCAAGGATTCGAACCCATGTTGTACTTGCCTACTTCTTAGCAAGCGAGGACCACTTGACGCTTTGAACCACAGGACCACCCAACCCTAAAAGGATGGCGCAGCCAGCACACAGCTAGCTTTTGGAACGCTATCCGAGGGCATACAGAGGTGAGGGAGCCTCTTAGCTAATTTCATTCTCATCGATGTTTGGCGTACTAGCCTCTCGAGCAGCATTTACATGTTAATGTGACCACGAACGAGTGGTATTGCTCAATAGCAACACTGTGCTAGCCAAGGATTCGAACCCATGTTGTACTGGCCTGCCTTTTGGTAATCGAGAACCACATACGCTTTAAACCACAGGACCACCCAACCCTAAAAGAATGGCGCAGCCAACACACAGCTATTTGTTCTTTCGCTATTTGAGGGCATATGGAGGTGTGGGAGCTTCTAAGCTAATTTCATTCTCATCCGTGTTTGGTGTACTATATTCACGAGCAGTATTTACATATTATTGTAAATACGCCGAGAGGTATTGATCAATAACAACACTCTGCTAGGCAAGAATTCGAACCCATGTTGTTCTGGCCTGCCTCGTGGTAAGAGAGAACCACATGATGCTTTAAACCACAGGACCGCCCAACCCTACAAGAATGGCGCAACCAGCACACAGCTATTTGCTCGGGCGCCATTCGAGGGCATATGGAGGTGTGGGAGCTTCTAAGCTAATTTCATTCTCAACCCTGTTTGGTGTACTAGCCTCATGAGCAGTATTTATATATTATTGTAACCACGAACGAGTGGTATTGATCAATAACAACACTGCACTAGTGAAGGATTCGAACCCATGTTGTACTGGCCTGCCTCTTGGTAAGCGAGATGGATGGCTGCCCAACAGCTAGCTGTGTTCTGGCTGTCCCATTCTTTTAGGGTTGGGTGGTCCTGTGGCTTAAAGTGTCATGTGGTTCTTGCTTACCAAGAGGCAAACCAGTACAACATGGGTTCTAATCCTTGGCTGGCGCAGTGTTGTTATTGATCAATACCACTCATTCGTATTTAAAATAATAAATAAATACTGCTCGTGAGGGTAGTACACCAAACAGGGATGAGAATGAAATTAGCTTCGAAGCTCCCACACCTCCGTATGCCCTAGGATGGCGGCCCAACAGCTAGTTACGTGCTGGCTGCGCCATTCTTGTAGGGCTGGGTGTTCCTGTGGTATAAAGCGTCATGTGGTTCTCGCTTACCAGAGGCAGGCCAGTACAACATTAGTTCGAATCCTTGGTTAGCGCAATGTTGTTATTGATATATATATATATATATATTATATATATATATATATATATATATATTATATATATATATATATATATATATATATATATATATATATGCAAAACAACCACTCTGAAAGAAATAAAGAAATTCCAAGCGCTTTCGTGACTACTCACATAATCAAGGAACTATGGAAGTTAAGCATCCAAGGAAGCTATATAAGGGTCTGGCCAACACCTCACTATCAGATCCCACAACGGTTAAACACCTGACGCGCGCCGGCCCAACTGGACGGTTCCTTTGCACAACTCACCAACAAACTATCCTACCCAAGAAAATTTAAAAATTGTTATTTGTCCAGTGTATTATTAAATTCTTCCCAAATTCTGTTAAGAAGGGAAGAATTTAATTATATATATATATATAATATATATATATATATATATATATATATATATATATATATATATATATATGTCGTGCCGAATATGTAAAACTGGTCAATTAGCAAGAACTCGTTTAAAATAAAGTCCTTTCTAAAATTTTCTCTTATACGTTTAAAGATATATATATTTTTTTTTATTATCACACTGGCCGATTCCCACCAAGGCAGGGTGGCCCGAAAAACAAAAACTTTCACCATCATTCACTCCATCACTGTCTTGCCAGAAGAGTGCTTTACACTACAGTTTTTAAACTGCAACATTAACACCCCTCCTTCAGAGTGCAGGCACTGTACTTCCCATCTCCAGGACTCAAGTCCGGCTTGCCGGTTTCCCTGAATCCTTCATAATGTTGCTTTGCTCACACTCCAACAGCACGTCAAGTATTAAAAACCATTTGTCTCCATTCACTCCTATCAAACATGCTCACGCATGCCTGCTGGAAGTCCAAGCCCCTCGCACACAAAACCTCCTTTACCCCCTCCCTCCAACCTTCCCTAGGCCGACCCCTACCCCGCCTTCCTTCCACTACAGACTGATACACTCTTGAAGTCATTCTTTTTCGCTCCATTCTCTCTACATGTCCGAACCACCTCAACAACCCTTCCTCAGCCCTCTGGACAACAGTTTTGGTAATCCCGCACCTTCTCCTAACTTCCAAACTACGAATTCTCTGCATTATATTCACACCACACATTGCCCTCAGACATGACATCTCCACTGCCTCCAGCCTTCTCCTCGCTGCAACATTCATCACCCACGCTTCACACCCATATAAGAGCATTGGTAAAACTATACTGTGTGTTAGGTAAGACACATATGCAACAGTTAGGTATCTTTATTTCGAAACGTTTCGCCTAACAACCTGTCGGTATTTTATACCATTTTAATTGTTAAAACTATACTCTCATACTTTCCCCCTCTTTGCCTCCAGGAACAAAGTTCTTTGTCTCCACAGACTCCTAAGTGCACCACTCACTCTTTTTCCCTCATCAATTCTATGATTCACCTCATCTTTCATAGACCCATCCGCTGACACGTCCACTCCCAAATATCTGAATACGTTCACCTCCTCCATACTCTCTCCCTCCAATCTGATATCCAATCTTTCATCACCTAATATTTTTTTTATCCTCATAACCTTACTCTTTCCTGTATTCACCTTTAATTTTCTTCTTTTGCACACCCTACCAAATTTATCCACCAATCTCTGCAACTTCTCTTCAGAATCTCCAAGAGCACAGTGTCATTAGCAAAGAGCAGCTGTGACAACTCCCACTCTGTGTGTGATTCTTTATCTTTTAACTCCACGCTTTGCCAAGACCTTCGCATTTTACTTCTCTTACAACCCCATCTATAAATATATTAAACAACCACGGTGACATCACACATCCTTGTCTAAGGCCTACTTTTACTGGGAAAAAATTTCCCTCTTTCCTACATACTCTAACTTGAGCCTCACTATCCTCGTAAAAACTCTTCACTGCTTTCAGTAACCTACCTCCTACACCATACACTTGCAACATCTGCCACATTGCCCCCTATCCACCCTGTCATACGCCTTTTCCAAATCCATAAATGCCACAAAGACCTCTTTAGCCTTATCTAAATACTGTTCACTTACATGTTTCACTGTAAGCACCTGGTCCACACACCCCCTACCTTTCCTAAAGCCTCCTTGTTCATCTGCTATCCTATTCTCCGTCTTTACTCTTATTCTTTCAATTATAACTCTACCATACATTTTAAACCAGGTATACTCAACAGACTTATCCCCTATAATTTTTGCACTCTCTTTTATCCCCTTTGCCTTTATACAAGGAACTATGCATACTCTCTGCCAATCCCTAGGTCCCTTTAAACCCTCTTCCATACATTTATTAATAATTGCACCAACCACTCCAAAACTATATCCCCACCTGCTTTTAACATTTCTATCTTTACCCCATCAATCCCGGCTGCCTTACCCCCTTTCATTTTACCTACTGCCTCACGAACTTCCCCCACACTCACAACTGGCTCTTCCTCACTCCTACAAGATGTTATTCCTCCTTGCCCTATACACGAAATCACAGCTTCCCTATCTTCATCAACATTTAACAATTCCTCAAAATATTCCCTCCATCTTCCCAATACCTCTAACTCTCCATTTAATAACTCTCCTCTCCTATTTTTAACTGTCAAATCCATTTGTTCTCTAGGCTTTCTTAACTTGTTAATCTCACTCCAAAACTTTTTCTTATTTTCAACAAAATTTGTTGATAACATCTCACCCACTCTCTCATTTGCTCTCTTTTTACACTGCTTCACCACTCTCTTAACCTCTCTCTTTTTCTCCATATACTCTTCCCTCCTTGCATCACTTTTACTTTGTAAAAACTTCTCATATGCTAACTTTTTCTCCCTTACTTTCTCTCTTTACATCATCATTCCACCAATCGCTCCTCTTCCCTCCTGCACCCACTTTCCTGTAACCACAAACTTCTGCTGAACACTCTAACACTACATTTTTAAACCTACCCCATACCTCTTCGACCCCATTGCCTATGCTCTCATTAGCCCATCTATCCTCCAATAGCTGTTTATATCTTACTTACCCTAACTGCCTCCTCTTTTAGTTTATAAACCTTCACCTCTCTCTTCCCTGATGCTTCTATTCTCCTTGTATCCCATCTACCTTTTACTCTCAGTGTAGATACAACTAGAAAGTGATCTGATATATCTGTGGCCCCTCTATAAACATGTACATCCTGAAGTCTACTCAACAGTCTTTTATCTACCAATACATAATCCAACAAACTACTGTCATTTCGCCCTGCATCATATCTTGTATACTTATTTATCCTCTTTTTCTTAAAATATGTATTACCTATAACTAAACCCCTTTCTATACAAAGTTCAATCAAAGGGCTCTCATTATCATTTACACCTGGCACCCCAAACTTAGCTACCACACCCTCTCTAAAAGTTTCTCCTACTTTAGGATTCAGGTCCCCTACCACAATTTCTCACTTGGTTCAAAGGCTCCTATACATTCACTTAACATCTCCCAAAATCTCTCTCTCTCCTCTGCATTCCTCTCTTCTCCAGGTGCATACACGCTTATTATGACCCTCTTCTCGCATCCAACCTTTACTTTAATCCAGTTCATTATTGTTTGAGTGTCCTGTTTTTCATTTTATTATTGTCCTTGTTATTGTAGTTGCATTGTATTTTAATTTTTATTTGTGCACTTTTACAAAATAAATTTTTAGTTATCTCTGTTTGCATACAATTTAGTTATATTTTATACTTTTTACATTGATTTACAATTTTATTAGTAAATTTCTTTATTGGCGTAAGAGTACTGACACCTTATTTCGCATTTAATTCAGCCTACAATAATATTTTTACTTTCTTGTAAATTTCAATGTTTCTTTATCTTGCCCAGTCCATTACAATGAGTTGTCCTTCCTCTTGCAGAGTGTTTTAAACATTTTATTACTCCTGCAGAATTCGTTACATCCCTTTTAATATAAGTTTAGCATTTGTGTCATTTTTATTATTCATTATTTTTGTCTTATTTGTTTTTGTGCAACTTCTTTGTCATTATGTCTTACATACCTTCAAGTGATACTTTAGTGAATGGCGACACTCAGGTCTCTCAGGCTACTGCTGCTCCTGTCATCAGTCCTCATAGTTCTTTATCGACTGACAGACGGACCCAGACACTGAGACACTATAGTTTTACTCGTGATTCCCTTGATGCGTTACCTTTATTCATTGGCCATGTACATAGTCTTGAAGCATGGTTTACTGCCATTCGTTCTCGTGTTAATGCTCTAGTTGACGGTCCTCCTTCAGAGGAAAGTCTTATCAGACTTGCGAAAGAAGCTCTTCATCTGTCCCCTGCTGGAAATAAATGGTATAAAATACCGACACAATGGAAATATAAACACATATGCAGTATAAGGTGATCCTTTATTGACAACGTTTCGCCCATACAGTGGGCTTTTTCAACCAAAACGATCTTCTCCACTTCTGCTCTCACCACGACACTAAAACTAAACTCGGTGTAATTATAGGCTTTTTCCTGCGCGCACTCAGAATCTGCAGCAATGAGTTTCTTGAGGAAGAATGCACAATAATAGAACAAGTATTTTCTAAACTCCACTATCCTTGTCACTTCATCAGAGACTGCAGACGGCGGGCATTAAACATCTTCAACACACCCAGAGAAGACACTGCCGAGAAGAGATACATAGTCCTCCCCACCAACTCCATTGCCAAACACGTTTCCATCCTCTGCAGGGGTATATATAATCCCTTGTAATGACTGCAGCAAATTATACGTGGGCGAAACATCAAGGGACCTCCAAACACGTATTTCAGAACACCAATAAGCAAGCAGGTCTGACGATACAAGGAATGCCTGAGTACAACACCGTAATTCACACAACCATTTAATAAACTACAGAAACTCAAGACTTATCGCCAGAGAAGACAACACTCAATACCGAAGAATCCTGGAATCATCGCTTATCTCTATATCAGACAACTTCAACCAGAACAATGGCTTCTATAACATAACTGAACCTCTTGCCAAGAAACTTCTTCATCGCTATCCCACATAAGAACATAGGAATGGAAGAACACTGCAGAAGGTCTGCTCACAAACTTATCCAATCTCCCTTCCAAGCTACCCAAGATTTTAGACTCTATAACTCCACTCGGTACATCATCAGATGCAGCATTCTCCACCTGACCTCAACATTCTGAACCTGACTATAAATACTCGCGTACCTTCCACCCCAAGTAGATCTGTTTGTGACTTGAAAAAGCCCACTGTGTGGGCGAAACGTTGTCAATAAAGAATCACATTATACTGCATATGTGTTTATATGGTCCCCACCTGCTGTTCACATTGTCGATCTCCTCAAAATGAGACTTCCGGAATCTTACTAAGTGGTCACAATATGAGGAACTGATTCATTCTTTCCTAGTGCCAGTGAAAACAGCTGATCCTTATGTCGTCCTTCGAGAACTCGTGAATGCTACACCCATGACAAATGAATCGTTGAGTGCATTTGCTGTTAGATTAGATAAACTTTTATCATCACTTATCAATGCAGTCCAGTCCTCAGCCTTTGTCCCTGACGATGATAAACGATTCATAGCGTCGTTTGCTAAAATACCAACTTTTGGGGCAATCAAAGAACTAATGCCGCCTGCTTCCGTGTGTGCTTATGAGGCTAATCCTCCAACTGTGACGATGGAACCACTTACAGCCCTAAATCATGTATGTTCCTTGTGCCCCCAGGGTACTTTCCCGTGTATCAAAAGTAATTTCACACATATGCCTCAGTCTGAATCACCTCTTGTCTGTGTCACAGCGACACAAACAGGAGGTGGTACATGGTAGACAACCATCGCAGCGATCACCAAAGACCAGTGTACAGAGTCATAAACCTCGTAGTATTCATAGTACATTCAGCAACCATAGTCAGCGAACTTGTTACAACTGTAGTTTCCCTGGCCATGTTGCAGTTGTCCTGATAGTCACCCTAAGAGGCGTCGTACTGATGATGAGTACCAGTCTTATCTGCCGTACTGTACTTATCATAGATTCCATAGACATGACACATCTGAGTGCACTGCTCTCTGGATCTTTCTGTGGCCGTTCCAACCGCAGAAGCCGGAGAGGTAAAAGAGGTCGTTGTTCTCAGACTAACCAGAACCAGGCTCATTCTTCCAATTCGGGGGAATTCGAGCGCCCCAGTCAATCCGTCCCATGGTGACAGTAGGTGATAATGAGTACACCATTCCCGTTCACAATTCCTTTGATGCCTTAAGCAGCGTCGAGAACGCCACTCCCGCTAATGATGTTGCTTTAAACGTCTCTGACGTCGATGATTTTGGGGATGAAGTGGAACAAACCTTTTCTGATGACAACCCTCCTTTTTGTTTGCACGTAACTTCCAATGCAACGATAGGTCTCATAGTGCAAGCATCCATTCATAATGCGCCCATTCATGTGTTCATGGACTCTGGCGCGCAAGTCATTATTATCAGGTCTAGTTTGTTTTAAGGAAAAACAGTTACGACATGTCCTTCTCGTAGAACCGACTCATGTGTCCTCCGTTAGTGGAGTAGCTGGTTCTCACCTGCGTGTCCGACGTCGGACTTCCCTCACCTTTTCTATCCAAGGTAGAGACTTTACTGCTTCCTTCTTTGTTGTCAACCAGATTACTTTCCCTGGTGATCTACTGGGATTTCCTTCCATGCGAGACTTACGCATTGTACTCGACCCTTACCAATGGCACGCCCAAATTGATGACCTTATCGTACCATTTTGGGATTATCAGCTTGGATCCGAGATCTGCCATACTGCCGCAGAGTACGACGTTCAGATTAAGTCCTTACAAGCCAGTGCATTTTCCAGTAGCGTTCCCAAGCGGTCAGGCACTGGCGATGCTGTCACTCCTGTCTGTGTTCCACCCACAACTTCAGGCTTGCAAGATAGTGTCCAGTTGCCTCAAGTGTCCGAGGAACCTCAGATTACTTTGTGTGCTGAGCTTATCCCTGCAATGTCTGCTAGTTCAAGTAGTAGTTTCTCCAAAGGGGACGCCTTGTCGGAAAATGATTACTTACAACTAGTATTGCCATCTCTTGTTGATGTTACATGCCGTATGCAGAAAGACGTGTCTGTCGCGGCTAGTGCCCTCACTAGAGTATCTGTTGTTGCTCCTAGTGTTCCAGATCGTGATAACGTCCTAAATGACAGTGATTCCTGCAAAGTAAAGGGTTTATTTGTTGAGCCATCCTTACATGTGAGAGATAGTAAGATCCATTTCTTTCTTGCTAACTCTTCTGGTCACAGTGTTCATCTCAGAGCAAATACCAATCTTGTTGACCTTGTTCACTATCCTTACCTTGTTCAAGTAGAGGATGAGTTGTCACCTGACCAGTTGGTCGGTGCTATTTCTACTGGGAAGACCTCATCCACTCCACTGTATCAATCCATTCCACCAGTTGAGGTGAAAGACTTAGCTCCCACTGACTTCCCAGACGAGGTAAAGCGTTTATTGACTCAGTTGCACAAACGTCGTAAAGCCATCGCCTTACCAAGTGAGAAGATGGGTATAACGAACTTATTGTCCCATCGTACCCCACTTGAACCTGGCCTCAGACCTGCCTATATACCTGCATACAGAATGCCTCATTCACAAGTTGCTGTTGCAGAAGAATTGATCAATGAGATACTTGATGATGGAGTTATTGCACCTAGCAATTCATCCTGGAATGCACTCATGATTCTAGTACCTAAGAAGGACGGTACTTAGCGCCCAGTGATTGGCTTTAGGAAGTTAAATGCGAAAACTATTTCAGATCGCTTCCCATTTCCTGTACCTGGTGATCTTTTACGCAACATCGAAGATAACAAGGTCTTTTCGACCCTGGGCTTGTTACAAGGGTTTTGGCAAGTCTCTCTTCACGAGGACAGTCAAGAACTAACCGCATTATCCACTCCTACAGGTCATTATCACTTCCTTCGTATGGATTACGATCTTCTGTCACATTCTCGAGGCTCATGACTAATATCTTTAGAGGCCTCATAGGTAATGCACTTATAGTGTACTTATATGACGTTATCGTCATGTCTAAAGACGTGGATACACACTTGAAAAGACTTGATGTGGTACTTGGTAAGTTTGAAGAAGCCAACTTAAAGATCAAACTGACTAAATGTCAATTTTTCAGATCAGAAATTAAGTTTCTTGGTCACGTAGTCACTCCTAGAGGGGTTACGACTGACCAAAGTAACGGCAGTACTAAATTTTCCATCTCCCAAAACTGCTGATGCTGTAAGATCCTTTGTGGGTCTAGCAGGTTTTTATAGTTCTTTCATTGCCAATTTTTCTTCCATAGCAGCTCCTCTAACAGAGTTGCTTAAGAAAGATGCTCCAGATGGACCTTGACTATCCAAGAGTTCATTCCTGCCGTTGAACACTTACCTGGCAAGTCAAATGTAGTCGCAGATGCTTTATCGCGACATGTTAGTATAGTAACTGCAGACCCTCCATTTACTGCCCAGGATGTAAAGAATGCTCAAAGAACAGATCCCATGTGGTCTGGTGTGATTCGATTCCTGCTCCAGGAAGATCTTATTCTGACTGTGAAGCCACCATCACCCATCAATGACTTTGTCATGAACCAAGAATTATTATATCGAACAGCTGAGTTGGGTACTCCTAGCAGAAAGGTATGCCAGTTAGTAATTCCACAGTCACTAGTGAATGTAGCCTTACAGCTATTTCACGATGTAACAGATATTGCACACTCTGGTATGGATCGTTCAATAAAACAAGCAAGATTGAAATACTTTTGGCCTCGTATGGCAACTGATATTTCTGAGTATGTTAAGAAATGTAGTGTCTGCATGCAACACAAAGGTAATGTTAATGGTCCTAACCCAATCCAGGTGTATCCAACTACTAGCAAACCATGGGCAAGAGTTGCGCTAGATCTGTTAACTAATTTCCAATGTTCCCTCCAGGGCAACAGACATCTGTGTGTTATGGTAGATCATTTCACCAGATATTGTGAGTTAGTTCCCATTGCAGATAAGACTGCTGAGACAGTAGCTAAAGCATTTAAAGAATTCATTATCTGCAGGCATACCACCTCTAAGTCCCTAGTAACAGATAATGGAGGAGAATTCTGTAATGAGATTCTTGAAAATTTGTGTACCTTGTACAAGATCTCTAAATCCACAATTATCGCCCATCATCCTGCCAGCAATGTGTTAGCGGAACGAATCAATAAGTACTTGATGTCTTGAGAGACACTATCAATCCCAACAGGGAAACCTGGGATGAAGTTATACCTGATGTTCAGTGTGCCATAAATTCTGCTTACAATGTTCTATAGGTGACACTCCACATTTTGCATTGTACGGTGTAGGTAAGCATTTGCCTTATGAGTTGTTATATTCTAACCCGAAACCAAATTACAACCCAGATGATTTCATAACAACTCATACCAGCTCAGCTCAAAGTGTTTTTAGAAGAATTCGTTAAACAGTTCATAAATCAACAGCAGAATTTTCACACGTTCCTAACACTCGAGCAAAGCTGTCCAAAATTACAGTTGGTTTGAGAGTTATGCTGACTAACTTAAACAAAACGTCTGCAATGCCTAAGCTTGATCAGAAGTTTGTTCGTCCTTATCGAGTAGTTGAACATATCAATGGCAATAAGCATAAGGTTAGAGAAATTAGTACCGGTCAGTATAAAGAATCACATTTAGATCATATTAAGTTAGTATGTGATGATAATGATGTTCCAACCCAGACTAATGTGACAGACTCTGACAATTCTCCTGACTCTGTACCCTCTATTTCTGATACTCAGTCAGACGATCAACCTGAATGTCATTATTCCCTACGTACACGACAGGTATTGAGAAATCAGCGAGTATCATTTGTAACTACCAATTCAGATCTGCCTCAAACATGGCATGAGTTAGCCAGTGCAACAAAGTTTGTTCCTCCCAGAAATGATACCCATTCTGCATATGTAAATCTCACCCTAGCAGAGTTGGGGTTAAATGTAAATAACCTGTATAGATGAATAATATAGTTTACAATGTATTTCTGTTGTCTACTTCAATATCAACTTATTAATATTCAAGATTTTTTTTGTGTGTTCACGTTCTCTCCGAATTCTGAGATTTAACAGTCTAGATTTGAGTGCACCAACACTTCTTTCTTTGTGTATATTCCTTCCTCAGAATCCGTAGATCACAGGAATACAGATCGATCGATCAAATTTTTTTTGTCACTTTTATTGTATAATCCTGATATTGAGCATCATTCTATGCCTCGTGATATATCATACCTTGTAATGCATTACAACAAGTTCCATTACAACAAGTTCCATTACAACAAGTTCCATTACAACAAGTTCCATTACAACAAGTTCCATTACAACAAGTTCCATTACAACAAGTTCTATTACAACAAGTTCCACTGCAACAAGTTCCACTACAATACGCTACATTACAAAAAGTTCCATTACAGTAAGTTACATTAGCTTCCATACCGATATTCTCCTGATGTATGTTTTAATGTTCAATTGTTGTGTACTTTGATATTGTATAGAATTATCACAAGCCGCATGCCTGACGTCCCAAGTTTGTATTAGCTGTATGTCGGGACGCCATGTGTTAACGTCGCTGAGCTCTTAGTAGTACCAGTCATCTTAGTGGTATCAGTTACCAGTAACCAGTTACTAGTCAGTAATAATGACTCATACACCAACCGTTACTGATCCTCTGCTCCTGCATGAATCACTGACTGTTATTCACTGTTACAGCTGACCTAGCATGATTTGAATGCCGCTCATCCCCTAGGCACCACTGTGAGTCAGTTGAAGGATAGACAGGAGAGACGCAGGTCAGGCTTGGCGCTTCCCATATAGTCCGTCGAATGTACGTACTTACAGCCTACATGACTGTTATTATCCAATCCACGTTTCGACTTCCCCATGTGATATATATATATATATATATATATATATATATATATATATATTATATATATATATATATATATATATATATATATATATATATATATATATATATGTTTAAATATACATACATCTAGGTTTTTCTCCTTTTTCTAAATAGCTCTTGTTCTTCTTTATTTCTTCTATTGTCCATGGGGAAGTGGAAAAGAATCTTTCCTCCGTAAGCCATGCGTGTCGTATGAGGCGACTAAAATGCGGGAGCAATGGGCTAGTAACCCCTTCTCCTGTAGACATTTACTAAAAAAGAGAAGAAGAAAAACTTTATAAAACTGGGATGCTTAAATGTGCGTGGATGTAGTGCGGATGACAAGAAACAGATGATTGCTGATGTTATGAATGAAAAGAAGTTGGATGTCCTGGCCCTAAGCTAAACAAAGCTGAAGGGGGTAGGAGAGTTTCAGTGGGGGGAAATAAATGAGATTAAATCTGGAGTATATGAGAGAGTTAGAGCAAAGGAAGGGGTAGCAGTAATGTTAAATGATCAGTTATGGAAGGAGAAAAGAGAATATGAATGTGTAAATTCAAGAATTATGTGGATTAAAGTAAAGGTTGGATGCGAGAAGTGGGTCATAATAAGCGTGTATGCACCTGGAGAAGAGAGGAATGCAGAGGAGAGAGAGATTTTGGGAGATGTTAAGTGAATGTATAGGAGCCTTTGAACCAAGTGAGAGAGTAATTGTGGTAGAGGACCTGAATGCTAAAGTAGGAGAAACTTTTAGAGAGGGTTGTGGTAGGTAAGTTTGGGGTGCCAGGTGTAAATGATAATGGGAGCCCTTTGATTGAACATTGTATAGAAAGGGGTTTAGTTATAGGTAATACATATTTTAAGAAAAAAGAGGATAAATAAGTATACAAGATATGATGTAGGGCGAAATGACAGTAGTTTGTTGGATTATGTATTGGTAGATAAAAGACTGTTGAGTAGACTTCAGGATGTACATGTTTATAGAGGGGCCACAGATATATCAGATCACTTTCTAGTTGTAGCTACACTGAGAGAAAAAGGTAGATGGGATACAAGGAGAATAGAAGCATCAGGGAAGAGAGAGGTGAAGGTTTATAAACTAAAAGAGGAGGCAGTTAGGGTAAGATATAAACAACTATTGGAGGATAGATGAGCTAATGAGAGCATAGGCAATGTGGTCGAAGAGGTATGGGGTAGGTTTAAAAATGTAGTGTTAGAGTGTTCAGCAGAAGTTTGTGGTTTCAGGAAAGTGGGTGCAGGAGGGAAGAGGAGCGATTGGTGGAATGATGATGTAAAGAGAGTAGTAAGGGAGAAAAAGTTAGCATATGAGAAGTTTTTACAAAGTAGAAGTGATGCAAGGAGGGAAGAGTATATGGAGAAAAAGAGAGAGGTTAAGAGAGTGGTGAAGCAATGCAAAAAGAGAGCAAATGAGAGAGTGGGTGAGATGTTATCAACAAATTTTGTTGAAAATAAGAAAAAGTTTTGGAGTGAGATTAACAAGTTAAGAAAGCCTAGAGAACAAATGGATTTGTCAGTTAAAAATAGGAGAGGAGAGTTATTAAATGGAGAGTTAGAGGTATTGGGAAGATGGAGGGAATATTTTGAGGAATTGTTAAATGTTGATGAAGATAGGGAAGCTGTGATTTCGTGTATAGGGCAAGGAGGAATAACATCTTGTAGGAGTGAGGAAGAGCCAGTTGTGAGTGTGGGGGAAGTTCGTGAGGCAGTAGGTAAAATGAAAGGGGGTAAGGCAGCCGGGATTGATGGGATAAAGATAGAAATGTTAAAAGCAGGTGGGGATATAGTTTTGGAGCAGTTGGTGCAATTATTTAATAAATGTATGGAAGAGGGTAAGGTACCTAGGGATTGGCAGAGAGCATGCATAGTTCCTTTGTATAAAGGCAAAGGGGATAAAAGAGAGTGCAAAAATTATAGGGGGATAAGTCTGTTGAGTATACCTGGTAAAGTGTATGGTAGAGTTACAATTGAAAGAATTAAGAGTAAGACGGAGAATAGGATAGCAGATGAACAAGGAGGCTTTAGGAAAGGTAGGAGGTGTGTGGACCAGGTGTTTACAGTGAAACATATAAGTGAACAGTATTTGGATAAGGCTAAAGAGGTCTTTGTGGCATTTATGGATTTGGAAAAGGCGTACGACAGGGTGGATAGGGGGCAATGTGGCAGATGTTGCAAGTGTATGGTTTAGGAGGTAGGTTATGAAAGCAGTGAAGAGTTTTTACGAGGATAGTGAGGCTCAAGTTAGAGTATGTAGGAAAGAGGGAAATTTTTTCCCAGTAAAAGTAGGCCTTAGACAAGGATGTGTGATGTCACCGTGGTTTTTTAATATATTTATAGATGGGTTGTAACAGAAGTAAATGCGAGGGTCTTGGCAAGAGGCGTGGAGTTAAAAGATAAAGAATCACACACAAAGTGGGAGTTGTCACAGCTGCTCTTTGTGATGACACTGTGCTCTTGGGAGATTCTGAAGAGAAGTTGCAGAGATTGGTGGATGAATTTGGGTTTAGGGTGTGCAAAAGAAGAAAATTAAAGGTGAATACAGGAAAGAGTAAGGTTATGAGGATAACAAACAGATTAGGTGATGAAAGATTGGATATCAGATTGGAGGGAGAGAGTATGGAGGAGGTGAACGTATTCAGATATTTGGGAGTGGACGTGTCAGCGGATGGGTCTATGAAAGATGAGGTGAATCATAGAATTGATGAGGGAAAAAGAGTGAGTGGTACACTTAGGAGTCTGTGGAGACAAAGAACTTTGTCCTTGGAGGCAAAGAGGGGAATGTATGAGAGTATAGTTTTACCAACGCTCTTATATGGGTGTGAAGCGTGGGTGATGAATGTTGCAGCGAGGAGAAGGCTGGAGGCAGTGGAGATGTCATGTCTGAGGGAAATGTGTGGTGTGAATATAATGCAGAGAATTCGTAGTTTGGAAGTTAGGAGGAGGTGCGGGATTACCAAAACTGTTGTCCAGAGGGCTGAGGAAGGGTTGTTGAGGTGGTTCGGACATGTAGAGAGAATGGAGCGAAAGAGAATGACTTCAAGAGTGTATCAGTCTGTAGTGGAAGGAAGGCGGGGTAGGGGTCGGCCTAGGAAAGGTTGGAGGGAGGGGGTAAAGGAGGTTTTGTGTGCGAGGGGCTTGGACTTCCAGCAGGCATGCGTGAGCGTGTTTGATAGGAGTGAATGGGAGACAAATGGTTTTTTTAAAACTTGACGTGCTGTTGGAGTGTGAGCAAAGTAACATTTATGAAGGGATTCAGGGAACCGGCAGGCCGGACTTGAGTCCTGGAGATGGGAAGTACAGTGCCTGCACTCTGAAGGAGGGGTGTTTTAATGTTGCAGTTTAAAAACTGTAGTGTTAAAGCACCCTTCTGGCAAGACAGTGATGGAGTGAATGATTGGTGAAGTTTTTCTTTTTTGGGCCACCCTGCCTTGGTGGGAATCGGCCAGTGTGATAATAAAAAAATAATAATATATATATTATATATATATATATATATATATATATACATATATATATATATATATATATATATATATATATATATATATACATATATTATATATATATATATATATATATATATTATATATATATATTTTTATATATATATATATATATATATTATATGTCGTGCCGAATATGTAAAATTGGTCAATTACCAAGAATTCATTTAAAATTAAGTCCTTTCTAAAATTTTCTCTCGTACGTTTAAACATATATTTTTTTCATTAATGTTAATGTAAAAATTTTAATTTTGCACCAAAAATCTTAGGAAACTTATCTAACCTTATTATAACAAGTGAAATTTATTTTAGCTGAAGCCAACTAAATGTATTTTAGATTTGTTTACAATAATTTAATACTAAACAAACACAAAGAATTTTTTTTTTTCGTTAGGTTCAGAATACATTTTGACGAAATTATTGCATACACAAATTTTCACTTGACACCTCAAACGCGGTGGGACCAGACAACATCTCTCCGTGGGTCCTTAAAGAGGGAGCAGAGATATTGTGTGTTCCATTAACAAAGATCTTCAACACATCATTTGAAACTGGGCAACTCCCCGAGGTATGGAAGATGGCAAATGTAGTCCCAATTTTTAAAAAGGGAGACAGACATGAGGCACTAAACTACAGACCTGTATCACTATCGTGTATAGTATGCAAGGTCATGGAGAAGATCATCAGGAGGAGAGTGGTGGAGCACCTGGAAAGAAAAAAGTGTATAATTGACAACCAGCATGGTTTGAGGGAGGGAAAATCCCGTGTCACAAACCTACTAGAGTTTTATGACAAGGTGACAGAAGTAAGACAAGAGAGAGAGGGGTGGATCGACTGCATTTTTTTGGACTGCAAGAAGGCCTTCGACACAGTTCCTCACAAGAGGTTACTGCAAAAGCTAGAGGATCAAGCACACATAACAGGAAAGGCACTGCAATGGATCAGAGAATACCTGACAGGGAGGCAACAACGAGTCATGGTACGTGACGAGGTGTCAGAGTGGGCGCCTGTGACAAGCGTGGTTCCACAGGGGTCAGTCCTAGGACCTGTGCTGTTCTTGGTATATGTGAATGAGATAACGGAAGGGATAGACTCAGAAGTGTCCTTGTATGCGGATGATGTGAAGTTAATGAGAAGAATCAAATCGGATGAGGATCAGGCAGGACTACAAAGAGACCTGGACAGGAACTGGCTCCTTGAGTTTAACCCTGCCAAATGCAAAGTCATGAAGATTGGGGAAGGGCAAAGAAGACCGCAGACACAACATAGTTTAGATGGCCAAAGTCTGCAAACCTCACTCAAGGAAAAAGATCTGGGGGTGAGTATAACACCGAGCATATCTCCTGAGGCGCACATCAATCAGATAACTGCTGCAGCATATGGGCGCCTGGCAAATATACGGATAGCGTTCCGATACCTCAGTTAGGATTCGTTCAAGACTCTGTATACCATTTACGTCAGGCCCATACTGGAGTATGCAGCACCAGTTTGGAATCCACACCTAGTCAAGCACGTCAAGAAATTAGAGAAAGTGTAAAGGTTTGCAACAAGACTAGTCCCAGAGCTACGGGGATTGTCCTACGAAGAAAGGTTGAGGGAAATCAGCCTGACGACACTGGAGGCCAGGAGGGTCTGGGGAGACATGATAACGACATATAAAATACTGCACGGAATAGACGAGGTGGACAAAGACGGGATGTTCCAGAGATGGGATACAGACACAAGAGGTCACAATTGGAAGTTGAAGACTCAGATGAATCAAAGGGATGTTAGGAAATATTTCTTCAGTCATAGAGTAGTCAAAGCGTTTGGAATAGCTTAGAGAAAGTGAAAGTATGGAGGCAGGGAGGGGGGAACCATACATAGTTTTAAGGCGAGGTTATGATTAAAGCTTCATGAACACGGGAGGAGGAGCAGACTAGCAGCAATCAGTGAAGAGGCGGGGCCAGGAGTATGAAATCGACCCATACAACCCACAAATAGGTGAGTTACAAATATATATATATATAAATATATATATATATTATATATTATATATATATATTATATATTATTATATATATACTATATATATAATTGTGCCCACGACACGTGTGGTTATGATCAATAACAAACACTGCGATGCCAAGGACTCGAACCCATGAATGCTCTTAGTGTGCCTTCATGGTGCACAAATCTAACGCTCTAATCCACTGGGCTTAGTGTATGGTTCAGTGGATTTAAGGTTTGTCATGAAGTTTTCGCTTTTTTCCTCCATGAGGCAGGCCAAGCCACATGGGTTCGATTCCTATGGTAGTTCGCAGTGGTTGTTATTTGATATATATATATATTATATAATATATATATATATAGTAAATTTATATATATATATTATAATATATAATATATATACTTACATTGTATACTATATTATATTATTTAATATATATATATATATATATATATATATATTTTTGATATGTCGTGCCGAATAGGCAGAGAACTTGCAAATATTGGCTTTTAAATAGTAATAGGCATGGTGAATTTAGCTAAAAATATGTTGAATGTTAGTTGTTTTGCTACAATGTATTTAGTGGTTTTGTATTTATAAGCTACTAAAAATCATTTAACATTAAAAAGTAATAACAAATGTAAGTAAAGGAATTTTTGGAATTGGGTGGAATTATTTATTTGAAACAACTACATATTAAAAAATCACCTGCATTATTTTAATATAATTCTCAAGCTTCTGCAGTGTACATTTTATTTTTTAAACCCATTAACCTGCATATATACAAAAAATTGATGCAGGTGATTAATACAGTTCGGCAGAATACATTACGTTGGTTGTTAAAAATTTTCCACCCACTTCCGAGCTTCTGTTTAGGACACATATACAAGTATTCTGCATAATTTTAATTTTGTCATCCTTCATGCAGTGTACATTTATTTTTTACATCTATTAAACTGATATTTAGTACACTTGTAATCTCACTGACTTCACTTTCTCCGGCTAGCGCAGAAAAATGTGCTTTTGAATAGAGCATACTATGGGTCATACCTTCTGATTTAGTCAACTTGTAATACTCACTAACTTTACTTGAATTCCTGCAGAAATTAAACAAATGTGCTATTTTGAAATAGAGATTTCGGTTGTTTTCATACGAAAATTATGCACGTTAATCAATACATTTTGGCAGAAAAAGAATGCATTACGTTGTAATAATAGAGATCGAATTGAATGACAAATATGAGCTAGCTATATTAAAAAACTCGATGAATGTGGTATTTTAATAAAAATCCACCCAATTCCAGCTTTCTGTTTAAACACCATTAAAAACCCTATATTAGTCTACTTGTAATCTCACTAACTTACTTGATCTCCGGCAGAAATTAAACAAATGATGCTTATTTTGAATAGAGATTTAGGTTGTTTTCGCATTAGTTTGTAATATAGAGATCGATGAATGACAAATTGAGCATAGCTACTATTATAAAAAACACTGGAGAATGTGGTGTTTTAATAAAATTTCACCCAAATTCAGCTTCTGTTTAGCCCATTATACATCGTATTGTATAATTTAATATAGTCATACCTTCTGCAGTGTACATTTTCTTTTTTCAAACCCATTAACCTAATATTTAGTTCTATTGTAATATCACTAACTTCACCTTGGATCTCCGCAGAAATTAACAAATGTGCTTATTTTGAATAGAGATTAGGTTGTTTTCCCTTACGAAAATTATGCAGTTATCAATACATTTTGGCCAGGAATGCATTTCTTGTGTACGTAATAGAGATCGATAAATGACAATTATGCGCATAGATTACTATTAAAAAAAAAACACTGAGAATGTGGTGTTTTAATAAAAATTCCACCACAATTTCCAGCTGCTGTTTAGCCCATTATACATCGTATTCTAGTATAATTTTAATATTAGTCATACCTTCTGCTCAGTGTACATTTATTTTTTTAAACCCATTAACCTAATATATAGTCTATTGTATTCACTAACTTCAACTAGGATCTCCGGCAGAAAATTAAACAAATGTGTGCTATTTTTGAATAGAGATTTAGGTTGTTTCCCATACGAAAATTATGCAGTTATCAAATACATTTTGGGCAGAATGCATTACGTTGTAATAATAGAGATCGTTGAATGACAAAATGAGCATAGCTACTATTAAAAAAAAAACACTGGAAATGGGATGTTTTAATAAAAATTCCACCCTATTCCAGCTTCTGTTTTAGCCATTAACACGTTATCTGTATAATTTTTTTTTTTAAAAATTTAGTCATACCTCTGCAGTGTACATCTTTTATTTTTTAAAAACCCCACTTAACCTAATATTTAGTCTACTTGTAAATCCTCATATTTCACTTGGAATCTCCGGGCAGAATTTAAATCAAAAGTTCTATTTTGAATAGAGATTTAGGTTGTTTCCCATAAGAAAATAAATTATGCAGTTTCAATACATTTTGGCAGATGCATTTATGTGTATATAATAGAGATCAAGAATGAACAAATATGAGCATAGCTACTATTAAAAAAAAACATGAGGAATGTAGGTGTTTTTAATATGAAAAATTCCACTCAATCAGCTTATTTTACTCCATAGTATACATAGTATTCTGCATAATTTTAATATACTCTAACTTCTGCAGAAACATTTTATTTTTTAAACCCACTAACTTGATATTTAGTCCACTTGTTATCTCACTGACTCACTTTGAAATTGGGTGGGATTTTTTATTAAAACACCATATTCTCAGGAGTGTTTTTACTAGTAGCTATGATCATATTTGTCATTCATTGATTCTCTTTTATTAAACGTAATGTATTCTGATGAAAAGTATTGAATAACTGATTAATTTTGGTATAGTAAACAACCAAAAAATTCTCTATTAAAATAGGCATATTTGTTTAATTGCTTGCCGGAGATCAAGTGAGTTTTAGTGAGAATTACAAGTAGATAAATATTGGTTAAGGGGATTTAAAAAATAAATTACACTGCACGATGGTATGACTATATTAAAATTATACAGAATAACGATGTTTTAATGGACTAAAACAGAAAAGCTGGAATTGGGTGGATTTTTATTAAACACCGCATTCTCAGGGTTTTTTTTAATTAGTAGCTATGCTCATAATTGTCATTTATAGATTCTTATTATTATAACGTAATTTATTCTTGATGAAATGTATTGATAACTGGAATAATTTTGCGTATAGAAAACAACCGAAAATACTTATTCAAAATAGTATATTTGTTTAATTTCTGGGCCGAGAATCAGTGAAGTTAGTGAAGATTACAAGAGACTAAATATTAGGTTAAGGGGTTTAAAAAAATAAAATGTACACTGCAGGAAGTATGACTATATTAAAATTATACAGAAATACGATGTATAATGACCTAAACAGGAAGCTGGAATTGGGTGGATTTTTTAATTTTAAACCCGCATTCTCAGTGTTTTTTTAATTGTAGTATGCTCATATTGTCATTCATTGATCTCTATTATTATAACGTAATGTATTTGCTGAAATGTCTTAATCCCAATGCAATAATTTTAGGTATAAGAAATAACGAAATCCTCTATTCAAAATTCAGCAACATTTGTTTAATTCTGCCGGAGATCCAAGTGAAGTTAGTGAGATTACAAGTAGACTAAATATTAGGTTAATGGGTTTTAAAAAAAATAAAATGTTACACTGCAGAAGGTATGGACTTATATTAAAAAAATTTTTATACAGAATACGATGTTAATGGGCTAAACGAAGCTGGAATTGGGTGGAATTTTTATTTAAAAACACCACATTTTTCTCGTGTTTCTTTTTTTTAATAGTAGCTATGCGTCATATTTGCATTCTCGGATCTATATTATTACAAGTAATGCATTCATGCCAAAAATGTATTGATACTGGTTTAATCTTCGTATGGGAAAACAACCTAAAATCTCTATTCAAAATAGCACATTTGTTTAATTTCTGCCGGAGATCCAAAAGTGAAGTTAGTGAGATTACAAGTAGACTAAATATCCCGGTTAAGGGTTTTAAAAAATAAAAATGTACCTGCAGAAGAGTTATGACTATATTAAAATTATACAGAATCACGATGTATAATGGGTAAACAGAGCTGGAATTGGGTGGAATTTTTATTAAAAACACCAATTCTCAGTGTTTTCTCCTTTCATCAATACGTAGCTATCGCTAACTACTCTTTGCCTCATCATTCCACCGCTCCCTCTTCTCTATTATTACAATCCCCCCAGCCTCCAATTGCATTCTGCCAAAATTGTATTGATAACTGCATAATTTTCGTATGGGAACAACCTAAATCTCTATTCCAAAATAAGACATTTTTTGTTAATTTATGCCGGGAGGATTCCATGGATGTTGTGAGGATTACAAGTAGACTAAAATATTAGGTAGATGGGTTTCAAAAAAATAAAATGTACACTGCAGAAGGTATGACTATATTAAAATTATTACAGAATACGATGTAAATGGGCTAAACAGAAGCTGGAATTGGGTTGAATTTTTATTAAAACACCACATGCTCAGTGTTTTTTTTAATAGTAGCTATGCTTCATATTTGTCATTCATCGATCTCTATTATTACAACGTAATGCATTCTGCCAAAAATGTATTGACTAACTGCATAATTTTGTATGGGAAAAAACACCTAATCTCTATTCAAAAATAGCACATTTGTTTATTCTGACGGTGACCAAGTGAAGTTAGAGAGATTACAAGTAGACAAATTTAGGTTAAGGGGTTTAAAAAAATAAAATGTACACTGCGAAGGTATGACTATTTAAAATTATACAGAATACGATGTATAATGGGCTAAAACAGAAGCTGGAATTGGGCTGGAATATTTTTTAAAACCACCACATTCTCAGTGTTTTTTTTTCATAGTAGCTATGGCTCATATTGTCAATTTCATCGATCTCTATTATTACTACGTATGCATTCTGCCAAAAATGTATGATAACTGGTTATTTTCGTATGGGAGGAAACAACTAAATCTCTATTCAAAATAGACATTTGTTTAATTTCTGCCGGAGATTCAAGTGAAGTTAGTGAGATTACAAGTAGACTAAATATTAGGTTTAATGGGTTTTAAAAAATAAAATGTCACTGCAGAAGGTATGAACTATATTTAAAATCTATATGATACGATGTATAATGGGCTAAACAGAAGCTGGAATTTGGGTGGTGGAATTTTTATTAAAAACACCACATCTCAGTGTTTTTTTTTAATAGTTGCTAGCTCATATTGTCATTCATCGATCTCTATTATTCAAAGTAATGCATTCTGTCAAATGTAATTGATAACTGCATAAATTTTCGTATGGGGGAAATGTATGGGAAACAAACCTTAAATCTCTATTTCAAAAATAGAACATTTGTTTTTAATTTCTGCCGGAGAGAGAGATCCAAGTGAGATGTAAGTGAAGCAAATAGATAATACCAAGTGGGACAAATATCGAGTAGTGTATTTAAAAAAATTAAAATGCAACATCTTAGACAATCTAAGATTATAATATAAATTATGGCAGAATTTATTTGTAAAGGAGTGGTGAACGATAATTATAGCTTTCATTCTATTAAAAAATTACACAAGGAAAATGTAGGATTATATACATATACCACCCAGTTTCAGCTTCGTTTAACTTTATTTGTCAGTAAACAGTAATACCAGACAGAAAACAGACACATAGAATACCAGATATTACACCACACAGATCACACCACACCAGAAAATGCCACACCAGTTAACATAATACTACAAATATGACATGTAACTTCACTCACTACACAACTTTATTTTATATTACTTACCAAGAGAAGAGAAGTGCAGAGAAACAATTGCAATGAAGTTCTGTGATCTCTGTACCTGTGTTGCCTCTTTTATAGTAGTCTGACTAGTGAAAGTGAAGTGAAAGTGGATAACCTTGCTTGAGTAGAAAGTAACCTTGTTCCTATTGAGGGAGTATAAAACCCATAACATTAGAGAGAAATACACAGTACTTACATTCATAGTGTAGCTTGAAGACTTCACTCGCTTCTACATTTGGTGAGTTAAAATTGTATTAATTTCCAAGGTTTTTATATTTTTGTGATAAATGAAGTTGAGACTTGGTTTTTTCATTCAAAAAGTTTTAAGGCAACTTCCCATAAGAATATTATGCAATATTAACAATATCTGTAGTATATACTCACATTACTTTCAATTTCAGATCAATAACATAATGAATTTAAAGCATAGCCACTATTAAAATGTACAGTGTGTTCCGGTTTAAAAATTGAACGAATATCCCTGTTGGAGCAACAGTTTTAAGCAACTTCCCATACGAATATTATGCAATATTTAACAAATATTGTAGTATATACTTCATTTTTTCAATTAAATCAATAAATGATGAATTAAAGCATACTACTATTAAAAATGTAACAGCGTGAAATCAGTGGTTTAATGAAAACACCAACAAGTCTCAACTTCAGTTTATCTCCTCTTTAAATTTTATCTGTCTAATTTTAATATAAAACTAGCTTCCTCAGTTTCCTTTTATTTTTTAAAACTTGCCTCATTTGGACTTTTTGTCGAATTTTAATGCAAAAAAAATTGTGACAAGTTAACTTCCGGTTTTTAAAAATTGCGAGGTCTCCCAGTTGGAGACGGTTTTTAAGCAATTTATCAATAGAATTTTATTCAATATTATTAACAAATATCTGTAGATATCTCCATTCTTTCAATTCAGATCAATAATGATGGAAATTAAAAGCATAGCTACTATTAAAAATTACAGCGTGACCATCAGTGGTTTAATGAAAACACCAACAAGTTTCAAACTTCAGTTTATTCTCCTTTTAAATATTATTCTGTTTAAATTTAAATATTAAAATAGCTTACTCATGATCCTTTTTTTTTTTAAATTTGCTCATTTGGCATTTTGTCGAAATTTTATTGCAAATTATGACAAGTAACTTTCCGGTAAAAATCGATTGAAAAGGTCTCCCTGTTGGAGGCATGGTTTTTAAGCAACTTCCATACGAATATATGCAATATTTAACAAATATCTGTAGTATATATTCCATTCTTCAATTCGCATCAAATAAATGACGAATTTAAGCATAGCATCTTATTAAATGTACAGTGTGAATCAGTGGTTTAATAAAAACTCCTCAACAAGTCTCAAACTTCAGTTTATCTCCTTTTAAATATTATTGTCTAAATTTAATATAAACAGCTTCCTCGGTGTGCCTTTTATTTTTTAAATTTGCTCATTTGGCATTTTGTCGAATTTTAATGCAAATTGTGACAAGTTAAACTTCGGTAAAAATTTGAACCGTCTCCCTGTTGGAGCAGGTTTTAAACAACTTCCATACGAATATTATGCAATATTTAATAAATATCTGTAGTATATACTCATTCTTTCAATTCAGATCAATAAATGATGAATAAAAGGCATAGACTACTATTAAATGTTACAGCGGAAATCAGTGGTTTAATGAAAACACCAAACAAAGTCTCAACTTCAGTTTATCTCCTTTTTAAATTTTATTCTGTTTAAATTTAATATAAAACTAGCTACCTCAGTGTGCCTTTTATTTTTTTTCACTCGTCATTTGGCATTTGGTCGATTTTTAAATGAAGATGTGACAGTTAACTTCCGGTAAAAAATTGTCGAGTCTCCCTTTTGGGCACGGTTTTAAGCAATTTTCAATACGAATTTTATTCAATATATTTAACAAATATCGTAGTATATATCCATTCTTCCAATTCAGATCAATAAATGTGAATTTAAAGGCATAGCTACTATTAAAATGTACAGGGTGAAATCAGTGGTTTAATGAAAACACCAACAAGTCTCAACTTCCAGTTTATGGCCTTTTAAATTTTTATTCTGTTCTAAATATTAATATAAAACTAGCTTACTCAGTGTGGCCTTTTATTTTTTTAATCTGCTCATTTGGCAATTTGGTCGAATTTTAAGAATGCAAATTGTGGCAAGTTAACTTTGGTTAAAAATTTGAAAAAGTCTCCCTGTTGGAGCACGGTTTTAAGCACATTTTCAATACGAATTTTATTTCAATATTTAAACAAATATCTATAGTATATTACTCCTTTTTCAATTCTTGATCAATAAAATGATGAATTAAAGCATAGCTACTATTAAAATGTACAAGGCGTGAGTGAAATCAGTGGTTTAATGAAAACACCAACAAGTCTCAACTTCAGTTTATGTCCTTTTAAATTTTATTCTGTCTAAATTTAATATAAAACTAGCTTCCTCAGTGTGCCTTTTATTTTTTAAACTCGCTCATTTGGCATTTGGTCGAATTTTAATGCAAATTGTGACAAGTTAACTTTCGGTAAAAATTGAACAAGTCTCCCTGTTGGAGCACGGTTTTAAGCAACTTCCAATACGAATATTATGCAATATTTAACAAATATCTGTAGTATGTACTCAATTCTTTCAATTCAAATTAATAATGATGAATTAAAGCATAGCCACTATTAAAATGTACAGCGTGAAATCAGTGGTTTAATGAAAACACCAACAAGTCTCAACTTCAGTTTATCTCTTTTAATTTTATTCTGTCTAAATTTAATATAAATAGCTTCCTCAGTGTGCCTTTTATATTTTGAACTCGATATTTTGGCATTTGGTTCGAATTTTAATGCAAATTGTGACAAGTTAACTTCCGGTAAAAATTGTATGAGTCTCCCTGTTGGAGCACGGTTTTAAGCAATTTTCAATACGAATTTTATTCAATATTTAACAAATATCTGTAGTATATATCCATTCTTTTACAATTCAGATCAATAAATTATGAATTTAGCATAGCTACTATTAAAATGTTACAGCGGTATGAAATCAGTGGTTTAATGAAAAACACCAACAAGTTCTCAACTTCAGTTTATTCTCCTTTTAAATATATTCTGTCATCTAGATCTTAATATAAAACTAGTATCTCAGTGTGACTTTTATTTTTTAAATTTGCTCATTTGGCTTTGGTCGATTTTAATGCAATTGTGGCAAGTTAACTTCGGTTAAAAATGAAAAGTCTCCCCGTTGGGCACGGTTTTAGCAATTTTTTAAAACGAATTTATAATATTTAAAATAAATTAGTATTCTCAAAATTTTTAATTCAAATTAAAAAATGTGAAATTAAAGTAGGACTATTAAAATGTACAGTGTGAATCAGTGGGTTTTAAAAAAAAATTTTCCCAAAAGTCTAATTAGTTTATTCCTTTTAAATATTATTTGTCTAAATTTTTATAAAACTTTCCTCAGTGTGCCTTTTATTTTTTAAATTTGCTATTTGGCATTTGGTGAATTTTAAAGCAAAATTTTACAAGTTAACTTGGTAAAAAATTTCGTTCCCGTTGGGCAGGTTTAAACAACTTCCTACGAATATTATGCAATTTTTTAAATATTGTGTTGTATTATTCTTTTTAAATTTTCAAAAAATGATGAATTTAAAACATCCCTATTAAAAAATCAGTGTGAAATCAGTGGTTTTAAAAAAACCCAAAAAAGTTAACTTCGTTTATTCCTTTTAAATTTATTCGTCTAAAATTTTAAAATTTAAAACGCTTCCTCAGGTTTTTTTTTTTTTAAATTTGTATTTGGCTTTTGGGGAAAATTTTTTGCAAATTGTGACAAGTTAACTTCCCGGGAAAAATTGACAGTTCCTGTTGGGCCGGTTTTTTTAAAATTCATCGAATTTTACAATATTTAAAAATATCTGTAGTTATTTA
>NC_069406.1:3420324-3435328 GCF_026875155.1 Cherax quadricarinatus | reverse complement strand
GACAGAACCCATCATTCTACTTTAGGTCTATACTCGGAACTCATTTTCGTCAAAAATTATATAGAAAAACATTATGGAGAAAGAGCCTGGACACACGTGTCTCCGAAAATCACTGATATTGCCCATTTCACAAAGATGGCATCAAAATTTTTGAACATCATAAGCAACAAGATTGCTTCTAAAGACCGGATCGACAATTCATAAGAACACAAGAATAGAGGAACATTGCAGAAGGCCTACTGACTCATACAAGGCAGGGCCTTAAAAAAACCCACCCCTACCCAATGTTACCCAAGAATTAACTCCCATACTCACGACACCAGTCAAACCCAGCCCTTCCCACTCATATATTTGTCCAATCTCTTTTGAAAGTAACCCAAGGTCCAAGACTCGATCACTCGGAACACCATTCCAGGCATCCACCACTCTGTTCGAAAACCAGTACTTACCTATGTCCTTTCTAAATCTAAATTTATCCAACTTAAATCCATTACTTCTGGCTCTTACCCGGTTCGACACCCTCAGTACTTTATTAATATCACCTTTGTTTATCCCAATCATTCACTTGCATGATATCTACCCCCATTCTACGTCTTTCCAGGGATTGGATATTCAAGGCACTAAGTCTATCTTCATATGGGAGAGTCCTTATACAGTAAATCATTTTAGTCATTCTTCTTTGTATGTTTTACCAATAACTCTATATCCATCCTGTAGTAATGAGACCAAAACTGAGCGGCATAATCCAAATGAGGCCTCACCAGTGATGTATAGAGCTGTAAAATAGCTTTTGGACTTCTGTTACTTACACTTCTTGAAATAAATCCCAGTAATCAGTTAGCCTTATTCCGCACACTTAGGCACTGTTGTCTTGGCTTCAGATTTCTGCTTACCATGACTCCCAAGTCTGTTTCACATACTGTATGATAAAGCTCTACTTCACCCAGTTTATAACTTCGAGGGGTATTTTCATTACCAAGGACTAGTACTTTACACTTGTCCACATTGAACTTCACCTGCCATTTTTCAGTCCAAATCCTCCTGGAGTTCATTGGCAACCTCCTCAGAATGAATCATACGACCCATTTTTGTATCTTCAGCAAATTTGCTTATGTCAGTTGTAATTCCTTCATCAAGGTCAGTAATGTAAATTACGAACAAAAGAGGGCCTAAAACTGATTCTTGCTGAACGCCACTAGTGACTAATCCCCATTCAGATTTGACCCCATTAATGGAAACTCTCTGCTTTCTATTGATAAGCCATGCCTCTATCCATATTAGAAATTTTTCTCCTATACCATGAGCTGCCACCATTCCCAATTTTCAGAGGTCCTACTTTTTTTCTTATCTTCACCCTATACACTTGAAAGAACCCTTTTGGATTGGTCTTTGATTCAATAGCAACCCTAATTTCATAGTCACGTTTAGCTTTTCTAATTGGTCAGCATATTGATGAACCTATAAATTCCCATTTTCTCTCCCAGTAAATGCTTTAGCCACCTGTTAACCCATTTGGGGTCGTTATTCTTTGACCTATTAACCTCTTTGGAGAATATATATGCTCCGTGATCGTTGTACATTATTTAGAGAAAATGATAAACGCAGATCCCTTCGTAATAGTAAGTATGATCATCAATAAAATTATTAGCTAGATTACTCCAATCCAGATTAGACAGGTGTTCCCTAAGTCCATTATAATCGGCAGAACGAAAATCAGGGACTTTTACCGTATTATCGTTATTCTTGTATTCCCAGTTAATGCTAAAAGTGATCACTAGCATCAAGCTCTTCAGCGATCTCCAGATTATTTACTAGTGTTTCCTTATTTGACAAGACTAGGTCGTACAAATGATTACCCCTGGTAGGCTTTATTACACACTGCTTCAGAAAACAGTCCTGAACTACTTCCATAAAGTCATTGGACTCCAGATTACCGGTCAAAGAAGTCCAGTCAATTTTATTATAGTTAAAATCCCCTACTATCACTATGTTATTGTGTCTAGAAGCCCTAATAATTTCGTCTCAAAGAAGTCTCCCTCTGTCGTGATCCAAGCCTTGAAGTCGGTATAGTACACCTGGAATTAGGTTTTCTTGACCTTCTACAAACTCTACCCAAACAGATTCTGTTACTAATCCATCTATTTTTATACCTGTTTTGATGCAACAATTTAGATTTTCTCGTACATATAATGCAACTTCTCCCCCCTTCCCATTATACCTATCTATATGGAACAACTTAAACTCTTGAATATTACACTAAGCAATCTTTAAATCATACCCTGTTTCAGTTAATGCAATGACATCAAAGTTCCCAGCACATGCTACCAAACGTAATTCATTAATCTTATTTCTTGCACTTCGACTGTTAGTATAAAATACAGTTTTTTCTGAGTATAAAATACATGTTTTTTTCTGTGCCTTTTTCATATTCACCTTTGCTTTTACACAATTTCTGTAATTATCATTACCCTGTGTTACTCCATGACTGTTATTATTAAGATTTATAATATCAATGCCTAAGTCAATATGTCTATGCTCATTATTTTTCATTTCTAAATCCATACCTCTAACTAATCCTAGTTAAAGTCCTAACTACACCCTCAACTGAGATAGCAAGAAAACCCACACCTGCCCTAGTTAAATGAACCCCATCCCTGGCATACATGTCATTTCTACCGTAGAAGTGGTTCCAGTTGTCAGTGAATGGTACTGCATTATCCTTACAGTGCTCGTCCAGCCAACAATTAATACCAATTGCTCTGGACAGCCATTCATTTCCAACACCCCTTCTTGGCGAAATGCCACATATGACAGGGCACCCCACCCTTCTTCCTAATTAAGTCTATTACTGTTCTGCACCTTCTAACTAAATCCTGGGCTTCTGTGCTTGCTTACATCATTGCCTCCAGCACTGAGGTAGATAATAGGATTGATCCCATTCCCGCTCATGATGTTCTCAAGCAGGCTAGCAATATCCTCCATCCCAGCCCCAGGAAAGCAAACCCTCTGTTTCCTACTCCTATCCTTCAAGCAGAAGGCCCTATCCATATACCTAGCCTGGCTATCTCCAACAACAACAACGTTTTTACCTGCCTTGATGTCGTTCATTGAGATGTTCCCAGTAGTCGACTCACATTCGTCGAGTAGCATGGAGAATGGGTTCGATGTTTCCACAACAGTTTCCTGGATCTTCATAGATTCTACCTCTCAATCCTCTTGATCCTTAAGTTTGTCCCATGCTTTCCAGCCACTGTCCAGGTTCCTTTCTTGGCTTGAGAATTCTCAACAGGAGGATTGCTAAGAATCTTCTTGTTTTCCTCAGTCAGTCGCTGTATCTAAAGCTTAGCCACCCTCAGTTCTTCCTTTAGCTCAAGAAGGGACATCATATTCAGATTCACAGAGAGCGCACAAGGCACGTCTTCACTGAGTTAAGTACAGGTCACCACTGAGTTAAGTTCAGGTTCACCACCATTTCCTTAATTCAGATCAGCTATGGTAAAAGGCAGGTGACTTCTACCATTCACATGTGCTAAATCATTATCATGCAGTCCTGTGTGCTATGGAAGACAAGCTAAATGCTGATTTTGCAACAGCACTCGACAAGCGTGACCATGGTGAGATTTTGTGATAAATGGTTAAAAAAAAAACGACAAGTTGAAGACTGAGACACTTATACAACATATGGGAATCTTTATTGAGGAAACGTTTCGCCACACAGTGGCTTCACCAGTCCAGTACAAAGTAGAAAGATGTAAGGAGAGGAGGAGTTTGAGGTAATCAATCCCTCAGCCTGGAGTCGATGTGTTCAGTCCATTAATCTTGCAGAATGTGCAGCATAGAGCCGTAGACATGGCTTATATACTGTACTCAGGTGAGGTGAAGCAGGAGGAGGCGGGATCATAGTGGTACCATCCACTAATCGAAGTAGATCTTCGTCCAAAGATTGGACAAGTTTTGAAGAATTCTTTGTACCAAGAATCCATGATGCTGCAGTGTCTGACAGATGTGATAAATGGTTAAAAAAATACCGACAAGTTGAAGATTGAGACACTTATGCAACATATGGTAAGACTGCACACAAAATGAGTACAGAATGAGTACAGTTTTTTCCAGGTATTTAAGTTTTTTCCAGGTATATAGAACAAAAGTCAGAGATAAGATAGGTCCCCTTAAAAATAACTATGGGCATCTTACTGACAAAGAGAATGAAATGTGCTCGATTTTAAATAATTATTTTCTCTCGGTTTTTACACAGGAAGACACTAATGATATTCCGGTAATAAATTTTTATAGTGGGCCAGAAGAAGATAAATTATGTAACATCACAGTCACTAGTGAAATGATTGTGAAGCAGATAGACCGACTGAAGCAAAATAAGTCACCGGGTCCTGATGAGGTTTTTTCAAGGGTTCTAAAGGAATGCAAAATGGAAGTCTGTGAACCATTAACTAATATTTTTAATTTATCTCTTCAAACAGGTGTAGTGCCATCTTGATAAGCATAGCTTGATTAATGATACTCAGCATGGATTCACAAGAGGCCGGTCTTGTTTAACTAATTTATTAACTTTCTTCAGTAAAGCTTTTGAGGCTGTTGACCACGATAAAGAATTTGATATTATTTACTTAGATTTCAGTAAGGCATTTGATAGAGTTCCGCACCAAAGACTGTTGAAGAAAGTAGCAGCTCATGGCATTGGGGGAAGGGTGCTCTCGTGGATCGAATCATGGCTCACAGACAGGAAGCAGAGAGTGTCCATAAATGGGGTTAAATCCGAGTGGGGACCAGTAACAAGTAGCGTTCCACAGGGATCAGTTTTGGGCCCGTTGTTGTTTATAATATATATCAATGATCTTGATGAAGGAATTACTAGTGATATGAGCAAATTCGCCGATGACACGAAGATAGGTAGGATAATTGATTCAAACGTAGATGTTAGGGAACTTCAGGAGGATTTAGACAAACTCTTTCTCTTGGTCAGAAAAGTGGCAGATGCAGTTCAATGTAGATAAATGAAAGGTTTGAAGCTCGGGGTGCCATAACCCAGCATTTTAAAATTAAATAATGTAGAACTTACCCATACAGATTGCGAAAAGGATTGGGGGGTTTATGGTAAGCAAAAACCTTAAACCAAGACGCAATGCCAAACGTAGAAATAAGGCAATGATTACGGAATTTTATATCAAGAAGTGAAAGCAAAGAAGCCCCGAGGTCTTTCTGCGTTTATACTCATTAGAAAGGGCCTCCCCTAGATTATGCGCTCAATTCTGGTTCCTTTTACGAATGGACAAAAATTCGTTAAAAAACATTCGGTTTTGGATACTAAATTAAATAATACTTTAAAAATCTTCCTTATGAGAAAGATTAAAGATCTTAAGTTACATTCATTTGTTAGACGAAAATGAGGGGAGAACCTGATCGAAGTGTAAAGGGAAGATAGGTTTTTAAAAAAGGGGGAAATTTTTAACAGGTCTTGGGGATATTTCCAAGGAAAACCCCCGCATTAAAGGATTTAAATTAGATAAGTTTAATTTAAAAAGGGGACAAGGAAAAGTATTGGTTTGGAAAAAGGGTAGTTGTGAGGGGAACTTTACCTTTTGGGGTTATTGGGCTAGGACTTTGGGTAGTTTAAATTTAGGTTGGTAAGTAATGGTGGGGGGGGTTTGGATTTGAGTGGGGTTTACATCGGAGCTTGTTTCTTGGGGGGCTTTTAAAATAGGGGTGGCAAATGTTTTGTTTGTGGGGTGAATTGTAAAGGACCCCCTAGTGGGGCCCCAAAAGGGGCCTTGCATTTCCCTCCTTTCTTAGTTTTATGTTCTTAAATTTGGAAAAAAGGGATACGAATATATAACTTCTTTACAAGAAATTTCCGAGATTAGTTAAACCGAGTGAAATCGAAGGCTGCCATAATGAAAAGTTTTTTTTCTTCAAAGGGAAAAGTACCCCCCCCTCCCCCTTCCCCTTTGTTTCCATTCTATGTTCAGCTTTTACAAGGACATAATTTCAGCTCTGTGGCCTGGTACGAATATGTTACTTTAATTTTGCGTTGTCACATGCCACATTGGAATTTCTCCCGCAAAAGAACAGGTGAAGGGGTTTTAAAAATTAAGACCCCCGTTATTATATAATGGCCCCCAGTTCGCCAGCTAGCACAAGGAAGCCTGCAAAGTTGTGAAGGATGATAATCGGGGAAGCAACCTTGGAAAAATTGCCTTCACTGCGGGGTACTCACGGTTCACGTGTCTTCTGCTTGCATTTGCCCCATGCACCATGTATAGTTGTTTTTTCCTATTTACATAGTGTAAATATGTACTGGCTGTAAAACATTGCCCCAACACCGCTTTTTTGGTAAAGGAAATTTTAAATTCAGTTATTCTGTGCTGTCTTTTGCTTTTCCCAAGTGGAAATTTGCATTAGAGAAAAGGGGGGCAGCCATATCTACACCTATTTCCGCAATTGGGACCTGCCAGGATTTCGTCTTCGCACTGTCCTCAACCCTGTCACAATTTTTTTAAAGGGTTTGTTTTTCAGTTTTGGTTGCTTTCTACAAGTCGTTCTGTTTTATTGTTTATGTTGCTTTTGTGAGATTGCAAATGGGGTTTTGTTATAGGGGCATGTGCCACCACACGCGTTAGGAAATTGGGTTTGACTGAGTATATCCAGCAAATTTCCCGAGACTATTTTGCAGCCTGCTGGGGGGGATTGCCATTTGGGGGGTATAAGGAAACCTTTTACTGCTGCCGCTTCGTGAGTGTATACAAAAAAATGGGTGACTAAGAAACATGGCATCCAAAATGAGGTTTGTGCTTTTAATCTCCGTCCCCCTGGGGTTCCCTGGCGCCCAGATAAACACCCAGTTGAGGGTGAGTCGGGATTTTTTTTTGGGGGGGTCAGCTTTTTTAAAGGCTCGAGGTGGCAAAACTAACCTTGGACGGCCAGGGGTAACGTCATTTGCTGGGGGGGAATTTAACGAGGAGGGAGGCAGTTTCAAAGTACTTGTTTGACAATTCCGTGTTAGAAATTGGGTCCTAGTGTTCGGCTTTCTGATTTGACTGACAAACTTTTCGAGCCTTTCGAGATTCAGGACCTCTGATTGGGTTACAAAGAGGGGGGCTGGAGCGAACAATGTCGTCTTCTTCAAGGTCAGCATGGCAAACAACGAGTCTTCCAAAAGTCAGCATGGTAAAACGTGTTTTCCTCAAAGACGCATGGGAACAAGATTTTTTTCCTAAAATCAGCATGGTGAAAAAACGTCTGCTTAAATTGGGGTTGTGTCCTTGTTTACCTGAATTCCGTTTGAAGCTTCCAGCCCTTTCAATAAAATGGGGTACCGAAATTTTTCCCTCATAGTGGCTGTGTGTATTTTAAAATGCAGGGATTGGAAATTCTTGGTCTGGGGTCCCCTCCCCAACGGGGTGCACTTGAAGCATTCACTAATTATGTGTTAGGGTTGGGGGCGGGTATTGCCTGAAAAATACAAGTGTGAGTCACACAAATCCCTTTTTTTCGGTAGTATCCCTTGCCTGTGGTGAACTTAGTGCATGAATGAAGTCAGGCAAGGCCCCCAGAGAGGAAGGTCCCCTGCCTCCGTAAAAATGTGACAAATTTTCCTGAGGCCTAGTTGCTTCAGATGCGGGGCAGGGTTTCCCTTGCCTTAATTAATGTATATGACTTTTAGACTACAGTAAGTAAGTACTATCCAACGTAGCTTATATTAGTAAAAGTAATGTAGTATTGTAGTGAAAATTAGTCAGGATTATGAGGCTACTTTTTGTAATTGAGTTTATACGAATTGACACCCTTGAGGATTTCTCCCTTCCCCACATTTCCCCCCGGGGGGGATGGGCTAATGGTTTTGGGGGAAATTTAAAAAATTTTTCCAACACTCAGGGGCTGGGGTTTTTTGACATAGTCAAGGTCAGGGGACACCACACCCTGCAGGTCCCTGAGTTTATCAAACTCCGGTTGTTACTGGGTGACTATGGGGTCAAATTTCGATGGGCAGTCCGGGTAGGTGTACCAATTTTTGGGTTGGAACCCATAGCGACTTTAAGGTATGCTGAATGTCAGACAACCCCCTTAAAACTTTGTTGACACTCTGAAAGCCCTGTGGACACAAAAGAACTGTGCACAGGGCTTGAATGACTTTACTTTCCCTGTGACATTTCCGTGGGTGTCGTGGGGTAAATCGGGTTTGGGTCGATGAACTTTTAAAAAGCTTTTTGGTATGAGGTTTGGGTCGTGTGTTGATACCCCCCGGCTGTATCTCAAACGTGGACTGACCATCTGGTCACAGGCTCATGTTAACATGGTGGTAGGGCCCGGTGGGGGCATTTGCCACTGTGTCGCTTCCCTTGATCAATTTCCCTGGGGCATTTCCTGACTGCTTTGGGGGTTTTTCACATTGGGGGTGTTGGCTGGTGGTGTCAGGGGTTCACAGGTGGTTTTAAGGGGGCTGGTTGAATGTGAAAGGGTGTTGGGGGGTGGTGTTAAGGATGTTGGCGAGTGGCGGAATTTGGGAAAAATGGTTGTCGGTGTGGGGAATGGTGTAAGGGGTTTTTGGCAGGGTGGGGGTCAGGGGGTTTTTTTTGAGTGGGTTTAAGGGTATTGGGGGTGGTATCAGGGTTGGCAGAGTGGGGTTAAAGGGGTAGCAGGGGGTGTCGAATATTGGAAAATGTTTAAAAGGTGTTTTGGTTTAGAGTGGTGTAGAGTGAGGCAGTTGGTGTAGGGTGTTGGCGGGTGATTCAGGGGGGTTTTCAGGTGGTGTAGGGTGTTGGAAGGGTGGGGGTCAGGATGATGGGGGGGGTGATGTCAGGGTGTTGGCAGAGTGGTTAAGGGTGTTTGGGAAGGGGGGGGTCGGATGTTTGGCAAAGGGAATAATGGTCTTGACAAGGGTTTGTCAGGGTGTTGGCGGGGGGATAAGGGGGTTGGCAAAGTGGGGTCGGGTGGGCAGGTGGGGTAAGGGGTTTAAAGGGTGATTCAGGGTGTTGGAAGGGGCAGTGTAAAGGGGTTTGGCAAATGGGGGTAAGGGAGTTGACAGGGTGGTTTTTCAGTGTGTTGGAAAAACAGTGTAAGGGGGGTTTTTGGCAGAGTGGTATAAGGGGGTTGGCCAAAAATGGTGTAAAGGGGGTTGGAAGGGTGGTTTCGGATTTGGCGAGTGGTATAAGGGGGTTGAAAGGGGGGCGTCAGGGGGTTGGGGAGTATTTGGTGTTGGGAGGGTGGTGTAAAGGGGGGGTTTACAGGGTGGTTTTTCAGGGTTTTTGGAAAGGGGGTTAAGGGTGTTTGGGAAAGTGGAGTAAAAGGGGGTTGGGCCCGGTGGTGTTAGGGGATGGTGAAATGGTGTCAAGAGTTGGCAGAGTGATGTCAGGGTGTTGGCAGGTGGTGTAAGGGTGTTCTAGGGTGGGTCGGTTTTTGGCAGAGTGGTTCGGGTGTTGGCAGGGGGGGTGTCAGGTGTTGGGAGAGTTATGCAAGGGGGTTTGCGGGGGGTTTTTTAGGGTGTTGGCAGAGCGGTGTAAAGGTGTCGGCGGGGCTGTCGGGTATTGATAAGGTTTTGAAGGTGTTGAATTGGTAAAGGGTGTGGCAAAAGTGGTGTCAGGGTTTTGGGGGTGATGTCGGGGGTTGGGTTTGGCGGTTTTAAGGGTGTTGGGAGGGTGGTGCAGGATGTGGCATGTGGGGTTAAGGGTTTTGGAGGGTGGACAGGGTGTTGGGAGAGTGGTGCATGAATGATGGGTTTGTGGGCAGGAGGTGGCAGGGTTTTGCAGAGTGGTGTAAGGGTGTTGGCAAAGTGGTGTAAGGGGTGTGGCAGAGTGGTTATAAGGGTGTTGACAAGGTGGTGTCAGGTTGTTGGCAAAGTGGTGTAAGGGAGTTGACAGGGTGGTGTCAGTGTGTTGGAAGAGCAGTGTAAGGGTGTTGGCAGAGTTGTATAAGGGTGTTGGCAAAGTGGTGTAAGGGTGTTTGCAGGGTGGTGTCAGGATGTTGGCAGAGTGGTATAAGGGTCTTGATAAGGTGGTGTCAGGGTGTTGGCAGAGTAGTGTAAGCGTGTTGGCAGGGTGGTGTCAGGGTGTTGGCAGAGTGGCGTAAGGGAGTTGACAGGGTGGTGTCAGGGAGTTGGAAGAGCGGTGTAAGGGTGTTGGCAAAGTGGAGTCAAGGTGTTGGCAGAGTGGTGTATGGGTGATGGCTGAGTGGTGTCAAGATGTTGGCTGGGTGATGTCAGGGTGTTGGCAGAGTGGTGTAAGGGTGTTGGTAGGGTGGTGTCAGGATGTTGGCAGAGTGGTGTCAGGGTGTTGGCAGGGTGGTGTCAGGATGTAGGCAGAGTGATGTAAGGATGTTGGCAGGGTGGTTTCAGGGTGTTGGCAGAGCGGTGTAAAGGTGTTGGCAGGGTGGTGTCAGGATGTTGACAAGGTGTTGTAAGGGTGTTGACATAGTGGTATATGGGTGATGGCAGAGTGGTGTCAGGATGTTGACAGGGTGATGTCAGGGTGTTGGTAGAGTGGTGTAAGGGTGCTGGAAGGGTGGTGTCAGGGTGTTGGCAGTGTGGTGTAAGGGTGTTGGCAGGGTTGTGTCAGGATGTTGGCAGGGTGGTGTAAGGGTGTTGGCAGGGTTATGTCAGGGTGTTGGCAGAGTGGTGTTTATGTGATGGCTGAGTGGTGTCAGGGTGTTGGCAGAGTGGTAAAAGGGTGTTGGAATGGTGGTGTCAGAATGTTGGCAGAGTGGTGTAAGGGTGTTGGCAGGGTGGCGTCAGGGTGTTGGCAGAGCGGTGTAAGGGTGTTGGGAGGTTGGTGTCAGGATGTTTGCAAAGTGGTGTAAGGGTGTTGGCAGAGTTGTGAATGGGTGATGGCAGAGTGGTGTCAGGATGATGGCAGGGCAATGTCAGGGTGTTGGAAGAGTGATGTAAGGGTGTTGGCAGAGTGGTGTCAGGATGTTGGCAGAGTGTTGTAAGGGTGTTGGAAGGGTGGTATCAAGGTCTTGGCAGTGTAGTATAAGGGTGTTGGCAGGGTGGTGTCATGGTGTTGGCAGAGTGGTCCAAGGGTGTTGAGAGATTTGTGTCAGGATGTTGGCAGGGTAATGTCAGGGTGTTGGCAGACTGGTGTAAGGGTCTTGGCTGGTTGGTGTCAGAATGTTGGGAGAGTAGTGTAAGGTGTTGGCAGGGTGGTGTCAGGGTGATGGCAGAGTTGTCTAAGGGCGTTGAGAGAGTTGTGTCAGGGTGTTGGCAGAGTGGTGTAAGGGTGTTTCCAGAGTGTTGTCAGGATGAAGGCAGAGTAGTGTACGGTTGTTGGCAGGGTGGTGTCAGGGTGTTGAAAGAGTAGTGTAAGGGTGTTGGCAGGGTAGTGTCAGGATGTTGGCAGGGTAATGTCAGGGTGTTGGCAGAGTGGTTTAAGGGTGTTGGCAGAGTGGTGTATTGGTGATGGCAGAGTGCTGTCAGGATGTTGGCAGTGTGATCTAAGGGTGTTGAGAGAGTGGTGTCAGGGTGTTGGCAGAGCAGTGTTAGGGTGTTTGCAGGGTGGTGTCAGGGTGTTGGCAGAGTGGTGAAAGGGTGCTGCCAGGGTGGTGTCAGAATGTTGGCAGATTGGTGTAAAGGTGTTGGCAGGGTGGTGTCAAGGTGTTGGCAGAGCTGTGTAAGGGTGTTTGCTGGGTGGTGTCAGGATGTTGGCAAAGTGGTGTAAGGGTGTTGGCAGAGTGGTGTAAGGGTGTTTACAGGGTTGTGTCAGGATGTTGGCATAGGGGTGTAAGGGTGTTGGCAGTGTGGTATCAGGGTCTTGACAGAGTAGTGTAAGGGTGTTGGCAGGGTGGTGTCAGGATGTTGGCAGGGTAACCCCAGGATGTTGGCATAGGGGTGTAAGGGTGTTGGCAGGTGGTGTCAGGATGTTGGTAGAGTGGAGTAAGGGTGTTGGCAGGGTGGTGTCAGGGTGTTGGTAGAGTGGTCTAAGTGTGTTGAGAGGGTGGTGTCAGGGTGTTGGCAAAGTGGTGTAAGGGTGTTTACAGTGTTGTATCAGGATGTTGGCAGAGGGGTGTAAGGGTGTTGGCATGGTAGTATCAGGGTCTTGGCACAGTAGCATAAGGGTGTTGGCAGGGTGGTGTCAGGATGTTGACAGGGTGGTGTAAGGGTGTTCGCAGGGTGGTGTCAGGGTGTTGGTAGAGTGGTCTAAGGGTGTTGGCAGGGTGGGGTCAGCATGCTGGCAGAGGGGTGTAAGGGTGTTGACAGAGTATCAGGGTGTTGGCAGAGTAGTGTAAGGGTGTTGGCAGGGTGGTGTCAGGATGTTGGCAGGGTAATGCCAGGGTGTTGGCATAGCGGTGTAAGGGTGTTGGCATAGCGGTGTAAGGGTGTTGTCAGGGTGGTGTCAGGATGTATGGAGAATGGTGTAAGGGTGTTGGCAGGGTGGTGTCAGGGTGTTGGTTAGAGGGGTTTGTAAGGGTGTTGAGATGGTGGTGTCAGTGTGTTGGCAAAGTGGTGTAAGGTGTTGGCAGGGTGGTGTCAGGATGTGGCATAGGGGTGTAAGGGTGTTGGCAGGGTGGTATCAGGGTCTTGACAGAGTAGTGTAAGGGTGTTGGCAGGGTGGTGTCAGGATGTTGGCAGGGTAATGCCAGGGTGTTGGCATAGCGATGTAAGGGTGTTGGCAGGGAGGTGTCAGGATGTTGGAAGAGTGGTGTAAGGGTGTTGGCGGGGTGGTGTCAGGGTGTTGGTAGAGTGGTCTAAGGGTGTTGAGAGGGTGGTGTCAGAGTGTTGGCAAAGTGGTGTAAGGGTGTTTACAGGGTTGTGTCATGATGTTGACGGAGGGGTGTAAGGGTGTTGGCATGGTGGTATCAGGGTCTTGGCAGAGTAGTGTAAGGGTGTTGGTAGGGTGGTGTCAGGATGTTGGCAGGGTGGTGTAAGGGTGTTGGCAGGTGGTGTCAGGGTGTTGGTAGAGTGGTGTAAGGGTGTTGGCAGGGTGGTGTCAGCATTCTGGCGAGAGGGGTGTAAGGGTGTTGGCAGAGTATCAGGGTCTTGGCAGAGTAGTGTAAGGGTGTTGGCAGGGTGGTGTCAGGATGTTGGCAGGGTAATGCCAGGGTGTTGGCATAGCGGTGTAAGGTTGTTGGCAGGGTTGTGTCAGGATGTTGGGAGAGTGGTGTAAGGGTGTTGGCAGGGTTGTGTCAGGGTGTTGGTAGAGTGGTCTAAGGGTGTTGAGAGGGTGGTGTCAGGGTGTTGGCAAAGTGGTGTAAGGGTGTTGGCAGGTGGTGTCAGGATGTTGGCATAGGGGTGTAAGGGTGTTGGCAGGGTGGTATCAGGATGTTGGCAGGGGTAATGCCAAGGTGTTGGCATAGCAATGTAAGGGTGTTGGCAGGGTGGTGTCAGGATGTTGGGAGAGTGGTGTAAGGGTGTTGACAGGGTGGTGTCAGGGTTTTGGTAGAGTGGTCTTAGGATGTTGAGAGGGTGGTGTCAGGGTGTTGGCAAAGTGGAGTAAGGGTGTTTGCAGGGTTGTGTCATGATGTTGGCAGAGGGGTGTAAGGGTGTTGGCATGGTGGTATCAGGGTCTTGACAGAGTAGTGTAAGGGTGTTGGCAGAGTGGTGTCAGGATGTTGACAGGGTGGTGTAAGGGTGTTGGCAGGGTGGTGTCAGGGTGTTGGTAGAGTGGTCTAAGGGTGTTGGCAGGGTGGTGTCAGCATGCTGGCAGAGGGGTGTAAGGGTGTTGACAGAGTGTCAGGGTCTTGGCAGAGTAGTGTATGGGTGTTGGCAGGGTGGTGTCAGGATGTTGACAGGGTGGTGTCAGGTTGTTGGGAGAGTGGTGTAAGGGTGTTGGCAGGATGGTGTCAGGGTGTTGGTAGAGTGGTCTAAGGGTGTTTAGAGTGTGGTGTCAGGGTGTTGGCAAAGTGGTGTAAGGGTGTTGGCAGGTTTGTGTCATGAAGTTGGCAGAGGGGTGTAAGGGTGTTGCAGGGTGGTATCAGGGTCTTGGCAGAGTGGTGTAAGGGTGTTGGCAGGGTGGTGTCAGGGTGTTGGTAGAGTGGTCTAAGGGGTGTTTGGAGGGTGGTGTCAGGGTGTTGGCAACGTGGTGTAAGGGTGTTGGCAGAGTGGTATCAAGGTCTTGGCAGAGTAGTGTAAGGGTGTTGGCAGGGTGGTGTCAGGATGTTGGCAGGGTAATGTCAGGGTGTTGGCAGAGTGGTGTAAGGGTGTTGGCAGGGTGGTGTCAGGGTGTTGGCAGAGCGGTGTAAAGGTTTTGGCAGAGTGGTGTCAAGATGTTGGCAAATTGGTGTAAGGGTGTTGACTGAGTAGTGTAAGGGTGTTGGCAGGGTGGTGTCAGGGTGTTGACAGAGTGGTAGAAGGGTGTTGAGAGGGTGGTGTCAGGATGTTGGCAGAGCGGTTGTTAAAGTTGTTAGGAGAGTGGTGTCAGGATGTTGGCTAAGTGGTGTAAGGGTGTTGGGAGAGTGGTGTATGGGTGGTGGCAGATTGGTTTGAGGATGTTGGCAGGGTGATGTCAGGGTGTTGGCAGAGTGATGTAAAGGTGTTGTCAGGGTGGTGTCAGGATGTTGGCAGAGCGGTGTGAGGGTGTTGGCAGGGTGGTGTCAGGGTGTTGGCAGAGTAGTGTAAGGGTGTTGGCAGGGTGGTGTGAGGATGTTGGCAGGGTAGTGTCAGGGTGTTGACAGAGTGGTGTCAAGGTATTTGCAGAGTGGCTTAAGGGTGTTGGGCAGAGTGATGTAAGGGTGTTGGCAGAGTGGTGTCAGGGTCTTGTTAAGGGTGTTGGCAGAGTGATGTAAGGGTGTTGGCAGAGTGGTGTCAGGGTCTTGGCAGAGTGCTGTAAGGGTGTTGGCAGAGTGCTGTGAGGGTGGTGTCAGGGTTGTGTCAAGGTGTTGGCAGAGTGATGTCATGGTGTTGGCAAGGTGGTGTCAGGTTTCTTGGTTGTGGTAGGGCTACTAGGGATACAGCTGATGGCATATTTTCTATTAAAGTTATATTTGTCGCTGTCACATGAATCAGCATTTACAGACAGACGTTGCGAATAGCCGAGTAAATTTTTTGCCCTTTGTGGTGATC
>NC_069406.1:3398901-3419824 GCF_026875155.1 Cherax quadricarinatus | reverse complement strand
TGTTCCACTTGATATTTCTCTGCTTTGAATGTGGCCGTCAGCTTTGAGCAATATTTTAATTGAGGGAGCACTAGAGATTTGAAGTGTCACCATCGGCATTATTTCCCTTGTTTTGAAAGTTCTCAATACCCACTCCTTCATCTTCCTGGTTGTCGTGATCCTTGTCTTGTTATAGTCTTTAAAAGAAAAGTCTGCTGACATAATTATTCCCAGGTCTTTTACGTGTTCCTTACTTTCCATTTGCTAACCCTCTTTAGTTTTGTATGTAGTGTTCTTTTTGAGTTCTTCATTCTTTCCATACCTAAGCAGCTGGAACTTATTACCATTGAACGTCATGTTCTCCACTGCCTACTGGAAAACCCTGTGTATGTCTTCCTGTACCACTGTGACCACAAATGCAAGTTCGTCACGGCCATGCTAGTGGGAGATTCGTCTGTAAAAACTTGCATTTGTGATCACATTGGTGCCAACGATAATCTTCCTATGGTATAGAAATATAACTAGTTGGATGATTCTTATTGTAGACAGCTGGTCCAGTGATTATCACATCGATCTGGAGATTTGAGACCCTCTGATCGCGGGTTCAAACCCCATCCGTGGTATGGTTTAACCTGCACATAGAAGAGAGGAGGCGGTTATGGTGACGTTTCGGTCCGACATAGACCATTTACAGAGTCACACTAATAATCACTTCTCTCCTCTCTGTTAGTGTGGATTTGTAAATGGTCCAAGTCGGACCGAAACGTCGTCGTAAGCTCCTCTCTTGTATGTGCGGGTTATTTGTGTATAGTTAATTTATTCCATATATTTCTCTCTCCTTAGATCATAATAATCCTGCTAGGTTCATACTTAATTCTTCCACTTACGAATGATGTTTTTGGCACTTTCGGTTCAGATGTGAATTGATAGGCCGAGTGTCTTGATATGTACTGCCTTAAAATTTGCTGATTACCACTGTTTTTGGTCTCAGGTCATTTGTGTAGATTGTCAGGCACCTCCTCATGCGCAAGAAAATCATCGCTAGTTGCTGAGTCACCACAAAGGGGCAAAAATTGACTCGGCTATTCGCAACGTCTGTCTGTAAATGCTGATTCATGTGACAGCGACAAATATAACTTTATATGAAAATATGCCATCAGCTGTATCCCTAGTAGCCCTACCACAACAAGAAACCTGACACCACCTTGCCAACACCATGACATCACTCTGCCAACACCCTGACACAACCCTGACACCACCCTCACAGCACTCTGCCAACACCCTTACAGCAACTGCCAAGACCCTGACACCACTCTGCCAACACCCTTACATCACTCTGGCCAACACCCTTAAGCCACTCTGCAAATACCTTGACACCACTCTGTTCAACACCCTGACATTACCCTGCCAACATCCTCACACCACCCTGCCAACACCCTTACACTACTCTGCCACCACCCTACACCACTCTCCCAACACCCTTACACCACTTAGCCAAACATCCTGACAACCACTCTCCTAACAACTTTACACCGCTCTGCCAACATCCTGACACCACCCTCGTCAACAACCCTTACTACCACTCTGTCAACACCCTGACCACCACCCTGCCAACACACCTTACACCACTCAGCCAACACCCTTACACCACTTTGCCAACATCTTGACACCACTCTGCCAAACCTTTACACCGCTCTGCCAACACCTGACACCACCCTGTCAACACCTTACACCACTCTGCCAATACCCTGACATTACCCTGCCAACATCCTGACACCACCTGCCAACACCTTACACTACTCTGCCAAGACCCTGATACCACTCTGCCAACAACCTTACACCACTTTGCAACACCCTGACACCACCCTCTAAACACCCTTAGACCACTCTACCAACACCCTGACACCACCCTGCCAACACCCTTACACCACTCTGCCAAGACCCTGATTTCCACCCTGCCAACACCCTTACACCCCTCTGCCAACTTCATGACACAACCCTGCCCAAAAACCCTTACACCACTTTGCCAACACCCTGACACCACACTCTAAACACCCTTTACCACTCTACCAACACCCTGACACCATCCTGCCCAAAACCCTTACAACCACTCTCCCAACAACCTGACACCACCCTGTCACAACATCCTGACACCACCCTGCCAACACCCTTACACTACTCTGCCAAGACCCTGCACTCTGCCAACACCCCTACACCCCTCTGCCAGCATGCTGACACCCCTGCCAACACCCTTAGACCACTCTACCAACACCCTGACACCACCCTGCCAAAACCCCTTACCCACCATGTCAACATCCTGACACCACTCTGCCAACACCCTTACACTACTCTGTCAAGACCCTGATACCACCATGCCAACACCCTTACACCCCTCTGCCAACATCATGACACAACCCTGCAAAAACCCTTACACCACTTTGCTAACACCCTGACACCACCCTCTCAACATCCTAAAACCACTCTACCAAACCCTGACGCCACCCTGCCAACACCTTTACACCACTCTCCCAACATCCTGACACCCCCCTGCCAACACCATACATTGCTATGCCAACACCTTGGCATTACCCTGCCAACATCCTGATACCACCCTGCAACACCCTTACACCCCCATGCCAACATCCTGACACCACCTGGGCCCAAAACCCTTACACCACTTTGCCAACACCCTGACACCACCCTCTCAACACCCTTAGACCACTCTACCAACATCCTGACACAAACCCCGCCCAACACCCTTACACCACTCTCCCAACATCCTGGGCACAACCCTGCCAACAACCTTACACCGCTATGCCAACACCCTGGCTTACCCTGCCAACATCCTGACACTACCCTGCTAACACCCTTAAAACCACCCTGCCAACATCCTGACACCACCCTACCAACACCCTTCACTACTCTGCCAAGACCCTGATACCACCATGCCAACACCCTTACACCCCTCCGCAACATCATGACACAACCCTGTAAAACACCCTTACACCACTTTGCCAACACCCTGACACCACCCTCTCAACACCCTTAGACCACTCTACCAACACCGTGACACCACCCTGCCAACACCCTTACACAAATCTCCCAACTCCTGACATCTCCCTGCCAACACCCTCTACATCGCTATGCCAACACCCTGGCCTTACCCTGCCAACATCCTGACAAACCCCCCTGCCAACACCCTTACACTACTCTGTCAAGACCCTGATACCACCCTGCCAACACCCTTACACCCTTTTGCCACATCCTGACACCACCCTGCCAACACCTTACAACCCCTTTGCCAAAAACACTGACACCACCATCTCAAACCCTTACACCCCTCTACCAACACCCTGACACCACCCTGCCAACACCCTTACACCACTCTCCAAACATCCTGATCACCACCCTGCCAACACCCTTACCCGCTATGCCAACACCTGGCATTACCCTGCCAACATCCTACACCACCTGCCAACACCCTTACACTACTCTGCCAACACCCTGATACTCTGTCAACACCCTTACACCCCTCTGCCAGCATGCTGACACCACCCTGTCAACAACCCTTAGACCACTCTACCAACACCCTGAAAACCACCCTGCCAAAACCCTTACACCACCCTGTCAACATCCTGACACCCCTGCCAACACCCTTATGCTACTGTGCCAGACCCTGATACTACCATGCCAACACCCTTACACCCCTCTGCCAAAGTCCTGACACAACCCTGTAAACACCCTTACACCCCTTTGCCAACACCCTGACACCACCCTCTCAACACCCTTAGACCACTCTACCAACACTCTGACACCACCCTGCCAACACCCTTACACCACTCTACCAACATCCTGACACCACCCTGCCAACACCCTTACACTACTCTGTCAAGACCCTGATACCACCCTGCCAACACTCTTACACCCCCATGCCCAAAAATCCTGACACAACCCTGTAAACAAACCCTTACACCACTCTGCCAACACTCTTACACCACTTTGCCAAACATCCTGACACCACCCAGAAACACCCCCTTACACAGCTCTGCCAACCCCTTGACACCCCTGCAACACCCCTTTCACCAAATCTGCCAACTCCGACACCACCCTGGGAGCACCCTCTCCCACTCTCCCAACACCCTGCACCACCTGAAAAAACCCCTAACACTGCTCTGCCAACCCCCTGACACCACTTCTCAACCCCCTTAATCACACTCCCAAACACCTGACAGCACTCGCCATCAAAAAATTACCCATCTAAACCCCCCTTAAACCATTCCCAAACCCCCCTGACATTACCCTCCCAAACACCCTGACACTTTTCTTCTCTGATGATACCAGAGCTTTGTAAGTGGGAAAGAAAAAGGGAAATGGGTAAGGGGAAATATTGGAAAGGGTGGGAGGGGGGGGGAGGGGAGGATATAAAAGGTAGTGGCCCAACCACTTTGGTGAAATTTTAAAAAAGTGTATGTGAATTGTAAATTTCTTTAGGGTATAATAAAATTATCAGAGTACTAGAAAAAAGGTATATAAGTACATGACTCTAAATTGGTAGTAGTTATAAAAGTTGAATTTTTTTTTTTTTTTTTTTTTCCGATTGCCAACGGATATTTATAGCAAGAAAGGCAATAATTTTCTGGCCAGTTTATAAGTCGTGACAAAGCTTCTTAATGGTGGTGTCCAAAAATAATAATAGCATAATTTTACATTAGACAGTTATTTAAGTGTCCCCCAAATTGGGGGGCGATTTTTTTTTTCCGTTTTCATAAAGGGGGTTCTGGGGGTACCCATCTTCTTCATCAGGAAAGTTGCTCAAAATCGGGGGTCGAGGGAAAATCATCTTTTGAATAAAACGCAAACCCTTGTGGAAGCATTTTTTGGTCCTGTGAGGGGGTATTGATGGTGAAAAATGGGTGGTTTTTTACGCTTGATAGATTTTCTCTATCTGGCTTTTTAATTCTTGCATTGTATAAAGTTGTTTCTTTTTTAGGGGTCAAGGCGTCATTTATGGCATAATATCTTTTTAAAGTGTGTAAATCTCCATTTTAACTCGTCTCTCCTCCTGGTTCGGTAAAAAAGCGAAGAGCTCTTTCGGGCCCTTTTTAAAAACCGTAGCTGTTGGTCTTTTTGTTAATGACTTTGGGACACAAGGTATTCGAGTTTTAGGTCTTATTATATTTTATACAGTGTTTTTTTGACAGTTGAGGGCTTGATTAAAATCGAAAAGTTGCTAGCCCGATTTTTGGCTGTGTTGATCTTTTTATTTAAATGGATGTTGGTGGGAGCCTTTTCTATGTCATTTCCCAAACTTGTTAGGGTTTCAATGGTACGGGTGTACCTCTGATGGGCCCCCCCTTTTATTTCGATGGTGGCAAAACACCCATCGTGCAAACAAGGACTTGTCGGATTAGTCTAATTCCCATTTTTTCTCCCAATTAGTGTTCGACAATTTTTCAATATTCTTTTTTTCTATGACTCCTATACTTGTATTTCCCTGTTCGGAGTTGATGAGACGACATAAAATAAATCATCTGAAAAACTGGCACAATTGTGTCATTAACCTGGGTGAGAAGGTTTCACATAAATTTTAAAAGAAAGGGACTGAGACAAAAAACCTTGTGGGACACCAGCCGTGGGTAAAAAAGGTTCTGTCGACTTGCCAGAAAGGTGGGAAATGTTTTTCTTTGATTAAGAAATTTAAATTACTCTGAGAAAAGTCCATTTATGGTTGGTAGGTCAAGAGTTTGTATATAAGGGCCATATGCCTAAGCTTCAAAAGCTTTAGAAATCTCTGGGGGAAAATTAAAGGGCAAGATTGCCCTGCTGTTTTAGACTTGCTACAGTGTCAAAAATAACATTTTTTGCATGATTGGACCCTATGTGTTCTAAAGCCAAATTGTTTTTCATAAAAAAGTGATTAAACTCCTTATAGTAATTCAATCTGTTGGGAAAATGCTTTTAAAGAACTTTTCCATGACTTAAAGTAAAAGATATAGGTTATTATTCCCCGGGGTTGGGGGTGTCTTTATGAGCTTAGCAGAAAGATATCCTAGCAGTCTTAAAAACAACTGGAAAATGCCTGAGGCAAGATGGCTTTTAAATATATTTCCAAGGACTGTTTGCAATTTCTGGGTGGGTATTTATTTGTTTCTTGTTTTCCAGAGGGGCCCAGGGGCTCTATTTTCATTCTTCCAATAACCTGATTATCTCTAGTAAGGAATGGGTTTCAGTAAGGGGGGGTGGGTATTTAAGAGTTAAAGTATCGATGGTAGGTAGTGTTGTAGATACCCAATTTCTCATTTTCCCATTCATTTACTAATGTAATGAAAAATTTTAAAATTTGACGATGTTATTGTGAGAGAGATTTTTCCCTACATCCCCCATCAAATTAGCCTGGCCCTGTGGATCGTCAATTTTTAATTTAACATTTTATCTCCTCAAAAAGAAGGTATGAACTGGGTAGTTGGAGCCTTGTGCTTTTCCCCCAAAAAGTTGCGGATCTTACTCCAAAATTTTGCGGGTTACGTTTTTTTGATTAGCTTGAAGAACAAAAAAAATTTCCATATTCTTTTTGTGTTGCTAATCTGTTAATTAATTGGCCCTTAACGGTGCAGTGTAGCTGCTGGTGGTTGTCGCTTTTGAAGATGCCTTCGACTTTCTGCTTGATAATTTTTTAAAAGTGCTCAATTTCTCTAGTAGGTTTTATTTTTGGGTATTTCTTTGTGGAAGCAAATTTGGGAAAGTTGCTTTGGGTAGCTTAATTATTCGATTGTGCGGGCCCTGATTGCATCATAATTGCACGGGAAGGTAGATTTTCCAAAGACACAATTTCTCCTCACCCAGTATCCCTAAAGGGGGGAAAATCCTGGGGTTTAAGATTGGGTTAGGAGTTTCAGGTATTTAAATGGGGAAGTTTGTAGTTTATTATAACAGGGATTGGGCAGATCCCAATTTCCACCCGGAGAAAAACAGTGAAAGATGTCCATCTTGTTTGCATACTATATCTGGTGTTCCCGGATGGGTCCAAGTACGATTTAAAATGGGCCTTGAAATGACAAGTTTCACTGTCATGATATTAAAGATTGTTTTTTCCCTTTTTAAATCACCCCGTGGGAATCCCGCTCCACAGTTTAAGAGGGGGGGTGTTTAGCATTAAAATCTAAAACTAGAAATTTTTGGAATTTTTTTTTGCTTAAATCCTAGTAGAGGAAATTTACTTATAATGGGTGTCTCGGGGGAAAAAAATCGTTCCTTCACTAGTTGTCCATGCGACGTTGTTAGTTTATTGAGAATGTTACTTCATCCACATGAATTTTTTTAAATGTATATCCCAATTTAACCAGAGGTACACCACTAAAGGGGCCTCTCGATTTCTCCACATACGTATCCACGTAATTTAAAATGTTGATCACTCTTACGCGTCTCGTACAAAAAAATTTAAAATGGGATTGTAGTTTATGTAGTTCAAACCCCAAGAAGTAACGGTTATTAAAGAAATGTTGAACATTTAAATTTGGAAAAATTTTAAACCCCATTTTTCTTTTTCTTCGCTCGCACACGCGTTGAGCCTGCAAGTAATGTATGTTTTTGTATCTTACTATCCCTGCTGGACTCGTCAAGGGAGGGGGGAACTTTTTTTGGTTCTTGGTATTAAAAATGCCATCATTTCCTAGAGGCGTAAAATTAACAGATCATTAGAATCGGGAGAGTCGTTTGGTATCATCATAAAAAATGAGGTATCTATTCTCAGTTTCAGGGAAACGAGGTCGTGGAGACGTGTAGGCTCCCAAGGAATATTGAAGGCAAGGTGAGTTACCTTGGGAAAGTCCCGTTCAAAAAAGGGTCAGCTAAATGCGGGAGAGGGCCCACTTTTTTTGGGGCATTGTTTTGTTCAGTGTTGACTTTTTGGGTTGAGAGGAGTTGACAACCTGGATTTGGGGGAGGGCGATCCCTGGGAGGGATGACTTAGGCTTATTTTTAATGTGAGTATGGTAAACTTCTTGTTTTGAGAAGGCTGGTCATAATAGCCTTAATTTTAGGGATGTGAGGGAGTGATCCCCTTTCCATTACAGATCATTTAAAACCCGAGGCAGAGTTGAATGTCACCACCTTATGTCTTTTGGGCCCTCAGTACATTTTGTGCTCTCGTTATATCCCCCCCTTTTGGTACGAGAATATGAGAGCGATGACCTTGTTGTTGGTTGTTGTAAGGAGGGTTAGATTGGGGCGCTCCAAAAAGGGCGAATTCCGAACATTGGAACCATTGGTGAGACCTGAGGAGTCCCCCTTGTCCAGGCGACTGGGGAAAGGAAACTTGGGGGCATGGTTGGCGGGGCTAGGGATGGTCTTTTTAAAATGGTAGTTTCTTGGCGTCAGAATTTTTTTGCATTTCCTTTTTTTTTTCAGAAAAATAGCAGAAACGTGAGTTTTCCATTACGGGACACTTTGGTGTATTTTATTGGTACAAACACGATACAAAGTTGGCCCGAGCAAATGCTACAAATTGCCTTGGTCGCATTTGTTTTTTGTTATACCAAGGCAAACACTTGAAACATTGTGACATGACAAAAGTTCCCGAGAAATTTGGTCAGGTGTAATCTGGTGCCAAAACATTTTGAAACCTTTTGAAACAAGTTTGGGCCCCCTCGGTGTCTCGGTATTAATTTAAAGTTTCCTTTTTTTGTTGGGATTCGAGATTTATGGTTCTACACCCCAAGGGCAGAATTCCGGGGATTTAATGTATCAACAAATTTTATTAACAGTGCTTGTTTCATAAAAACTGTTGATTCTGGCCACAAACACAGTCCTCTGAGCTTGATACTGTTGGGGCAAAAATGGGGAACACAAAGTTCAGTTTTTCCAAGAATATGCTTTTTTGTATTTAAGAAATCTTCTTCCGAAGGAGGAGAATTGCTCCAGCGTGGGTTTGAAAAACACCCCTGGACAACAGTTGAGTTGGAGCAATACATTTTTAGAATGTTTTCATGGACATTTGATTTTCCCTCAATGCGTAACTTACACGAATCCTCGCCCTGATGCCCGGGAAGGGCTTGGGAGGGGTTGTTAAAAAAAAGGGTTTTTTCTTAATGTTAGCCTAACATCCTATTTCAGCTGACTTATGAAGGTCAGCCCCCCAAAATAGCCCACCCTCGGTGTGAGGGGGAAAGGGGCCCAAGGCAAAGATCGGGTGGATTTTAAAAAACCCACGGGCTACAGATGGCAAAAGCTTTTTTTAATGCCCCAAAACGAAGTTTCCGAAAAAGAAGGGGAAAAAGGGAAATCAAAAGGGTAGTTAGAGTGGTTTTAAATGTGTGGGCCGTGTTGATGTTGGGGGAGGGGAGGATGGGGGAAAAATGGGGGGGGGGGGATGAGAGGGGTGAACAAACAAGCAAAACACCCCCCTTACCCTCTTGATGGGGGGGGCTCGAAGTGATGAAAAAAGTCTCCCCCCACTTGGGAGAATCTAGGATAACCCAAGTAAATTCTGAGCAAAAAGTGTTCAGAGTTGCTCGCTGAAGAGCGGAACGACACGTCTTTTCCACGGTGGTTGGGCTGCAACCGAATTTGTTTTAAATTTTTCTTGCCCTGACACTCCCCCGCCCCCACCCCCTTTCACTACTCTTTCAACCCCGACACCACCCTGCCAACAAAATTTCCTACTCTACTTACATCCTACAAACTCGGAACACCCTTACCCCACTCTGCCAAAACCCCCGAACAACTCTTTCAACGCCCTTTAAAAATTTTCTGCCATACCCCGGGGCACCACCCGCCAAACACCCTTTCAAACCTCCCCAAATTTTACACCAACCCGCCAAGACCCTTATCCCGTCGCCAACACCCCGACATTACCCTGCCAACATCTCACACAAAACCCCTTTAACACCCCTTGACCACTCTGCCAACACCCTGAACCACCCCCCAACACCCTTATCTACTTGCCCAAAACCCCTTTATACCCCCTTTCCCAAACCCTTACAACCTCTGCCATCATCCTGCACCACTCTGCCAAACACCCCTTCACAAATTGCCAACACCCTTTAAACCCCTTTGCCAACATCTGAAAACCACCCTCCCAACACCCTTTAACCCCCTCTGCCAAAAACCCCCGACGCCACCCTGCCAACACCCCCACACCACTCTGCCAAATTTTTACACCACCTTCCAACACCCCTTTTTTCCACTCTGCCAACACCCGAACCCCACCATCACCTAAAACCCCCTCTGCCCAAACCCTTAACCCACTGCCAAACACCCTGACACCACCCTTTCAGCCCCTTCACCCCTCTACCCAAAACCCTACATCACCCTGCCAACATCCTGAAACCCCTCTGCAATACCCCATATACCCTTGTCAACACCCTTAAACACATTGTCAAATCTTGACACCACCCTGCCAACACCTTACCCGCTCTGCAAAACCCCGAACCCCCCTGCCAAAAACCTTTCATCACTTGCCTACATCGACCCCACCCTGAACTCCTACACACCCTACCAACACCCTTCACCACCTGCCCCAAAACCCTTTACATCACCCAGCCAACATTTGACACCATCAGGCCATACCCATACACCCCTCTGCCAACACCCTTTACTCCATTTGCCAAAAAACCCTTTCACCCCTTTCCAAACCTGAACCCCCTGTCAACTCCCTTACCCACTCTGCCAACACCCTGACCACCCTGCCACACGCTTACATACTCTGCCAACACTTGACACATTTATCAAACCCTTATACCATCGCCAAAATCCTGACACCAACCCCGCAAAAACCCTAACACTGCTTGCCAAAACCCCGACACAACTCTCTCAAAACCCCCTTTGATCCATGCCAGCATCCTGACGACTTGCCTCACCAATACACCACTTGCCAACACCCTTAAAAAACTCTGCCAAAACCCCGAATTTCCCTGCAAAAATCTGACCTACCCTGCCAACACCCTTCACTACTCTTTCAAACCCCGACCCACCCTGCAAAAAACCGTACATACTTGCCTTCATTGCAACACTCTGGAAACACCCTTACACCACTCTGCCAACACCCTGAACAACCTCTCAAAGCCCTTTTTGAAATCTGCCTTTACCCTGACACCACCTCCAACACCTTACATCTCTCCAACATTCTGACACCAACCCCGCAAACCCCTTTCACCAGTTGCCAACACCCTGAATTACCCCGCCAACATTTCCCCACAAATCTCTCAAAACCCCTTGGCCGTTGCCAAAACCCTGGGCAACCACCCTGCCAACAACCCCTTTATACTCTGATAAGACCCTGACCACCCTTCCAACACCCCTTACAAACCTCTGCCAAAAATCCTGACACCACTCGCCCAAAAACCCCTTAATCACTCTTCCAAAACCCCTGACATTGCCCGCCATCATCCTGACACCACTCTGCCACACCCCTCACAATCTCCAAACCCCCTTACCCCTTTTCCAACATCCTGACACCACCCTCCAACACCCCTTTCACCCCCTCTGCCAACACCCCGACCCCAACCTTCACACCCTTAACCCCCCTCTGCCCAACATCCCGACCCACCATTCCAACACCCCTTTTACCACTAGCCAACCACCCTGACTCACCCAGAAACACCCTGACACCATCAGCCTCACAAATACCCCCTACCAGCCCTTTTCCCATTGCCAACACCCTGCCCAAACCCCCGACACCATGAGCCTCAACACACCACCTGCCCAAAACCCTTTACCCCCCGTTATCCCCCCGCCAAAAACCCTTAACCCCCCGCAAACTCCGAACCACCCCGCCCAAAACCCCTTCACCCCTCTAACACCCCGCATCACCCTGCTAAATCCTGACACCACTTACCATCCCCCTATCCCACATTAACACCCTTACAAAAAATTTTCAAAATTTTGACACCACCCTGCCAAAAACCCTTTTCACCGCTCTGCCAAAACCCCCTTTCCCCTTTTCAACACCCTTACACCGCTTTCCAGCCCCTGACACCACCCCGCAACCCCTTACACTACTCTCCCAAAACCCTGACACCCCCATGCCAACCGCTTAATCTCGCCAACCCCTGACCCACCTTGTCAAAACCCTATACCACTCTTCCCCAAAAATCCCGAACCACCCTTCCCAAAACCCTTACACCACTTTCCAAACCCCTTTTACAACTCTGCCACACCCTTACATGCTCTTCCAAAAACACTGACACACCCCGTCAACTCCCCTTTCACCCCTTTTCCCAAAAACCCCCACCCACCTTCAAAACCCCTTTTACCCCTCTGCCAACACCCTTACACACTTTTCCAACACCCCTTTCACCCCTTGCCCAAAACCCCTTTCACGCTTCCCCCACCCGCACCTCCCCGTCACTCCCTTTCACCCCTTGCCAACCCTACACCCCCCTGCAACACGCTTACACTACTTGCCAAAAACCCTGACAAAACCCCTTATCAAGACCCTTATACCCTTGCCCAAAAATCCCGACACCCCCCGCAAACCCCTAAACTGCTTCCAAACCCCCCTGAACAAATCTTCAACACCCTTAGACCCCAGCCAACATCCTGACTTACCCGCCAACATCCTACACTACCCTGCCAACACCCTTCACACTCTTTCAAACCCCTGACACCCCCTGCCAACAACCGTCATACTTGCCTTCATCCTGACCCAAAACTTGGAAACACCCTTACACCCCTGCCAACACCCGACACAAATCTCTCAAAGCCCCTTTGACAAATCGCCATCACCCTACACATCCCGCCCACCTTCCACTCTCCCAACATTCTAACCCAAACCGCCAAGACCCTTTCCAGTTGCCAACACCCTGACATTACCCTGCCAACACCGACCAAATCTCTCAAACCCCTTGGGGCCGCTCTGCCAACACCATGCACCACCCTGCCAACACCCTTTTACACTTGCCAAGGCCCTGAACCCCCCTTCCAACACCCTTACAACACTTGCCAACATCCCGACACCACCCTGCCAACCCCCTTACATCCTCTTCCAAAACCTGACTTGCCCCTGCCATCATCCTGACACCCTCTGCCTCACCCATTCAAACTCTGCAACACCCTTAACCACTTTTCCAACATCCCCGCACCCCTCCCCCCACCCCTTCACCGCTCTGCCAACCCCTGACCCCCCTTCCCAAACCCCTTTCACCCCTTGCCAACATCCTGACACCACCATTCCCAAAACCCTTCTACCACTATGCCAACCCCGAATACCAGCCATCACCCTGAAACCCCTCAGCCCTCACCTAAAATACCCCCTACCAACACCCCTTTAACCCTCGCCAACACCCCGCCAACCTCCGACACCCGATCCATCTTCATGCACCATCTGCCCCCACCCTGTCATCACCCTGCCAACCCCTTCACCCCTGCCCAAAATCTGACACCCCCTGCCAACACCCTTACACAAGTCTGCCCAAAACCCTGACATTACCCTGCCAACATCCACACAAAATTTTCAAAACCCTTTGGCCGCTCTGCCACCCATGACCCACCCCGCAACCCCTTTTACCTGCCAAAGGCCCGATCCACCCTTCCCAAAACCCTTACAACCTCGCCCAAAACCTGACACCCCTTGCATCACCCCTAACCCTTTGTCAAACCCTTTCAACCCTATAAAATCCGACCCACCCCGCCAACCCCTTTCACCCCTCTGCCCAAAACCCCGAAAACCTGCAAACTCCTTGCATAACTCTGCCAACTCCAACACCACCCTGCCAAACCCCTCACCCTCTGCCAACTCCTGACCCACCCTACAACACCCTTAACCCCTTGCAAAACCCTGACATCACTTGCCAACATCTTGGGGCACCCCCAGCCTACCTATACACCCCCTGCCAAAACCCCGACACAACTCTGCCCCCATCCCGACACCCCCCTACGAACACCCCTTTCACCCCTCTGCCAACACCCTGCATCACTCTGCCAACATCTTACACCACTCAGCCATCCCCTTTTTTTTTCACCACTCGCCAAAACCCTTTTCCACTTTGCAAAACCCTTTCACCGCTCTTCCGCACTCGACACCCCCTGTCAACTTCCTTAACCACTCTGCCAAAACCCGACACCCCTGCCAAACGCTTTCACTACTCTGCCAAACCCCGACGCCCCTTGTCAACACTCTTATCCACTCGCCAAATCCTGACACCACCCTTCCAACACCTTACACCATTTGCCCAACCCCTTTTTTAAAACCCCTCTGCCCAAAACCCCCTTTCACGCTTTCCAAAACACTGAACACCCTTCAACCCCTTTCACCACTTTTCCCCCCAACTGACACCCCCTTTTCAATCCCTTATACCCCCTGCCCAAAACCCCTTTCCCACTTTGCCACACCCTTACCCACTCTGCAAACCCTTACACTCTCTTCCAACACCCCGCTTTACCCTGTCAACTCCCTTAAAACCCCCCTGCCCCCCCCTGACACCACTTGCCAAAAACCCTTATACCACTTGCCACCCCTGACACAAATTTTCAACACCATTATTCCCTTTGCCAACATCCTGAACCTCCCCTTTCCCAACACCCTTCACCACTCTGCAACACCCCGACACACCCCGCCAACATCCTGACCCACCCTTTTAACACCTTCACCCTCTGCCCAACCCCTGACATCCCCTGCCAACTCCCGCACCCCCTTTCAACACCCCTTTCCCCTTGCCAACCCCGCATCACCCGCCAACATTCTGCACCCCCCTGCTAACACCCTTACACCACTTTGCCCGCACCCCGATACCCCCTGCCAATACCCTTACAACTTACTAACACCCGCACCACCCTGCCAACACCCTTTCCCTTTTTCCGCTCTGACACCACTTGCCAAAATTCCCCTTTCACATTGCCAAAACCTTAAAAACCCCCCCCCCCAACACCTTTACTACCTACCAAACCCCTTTTACCACTCTGCGAACCCCTGACACCCATGCCAACCACCCAATGTACACTCCGCGTCATGGAAAGTACCATTGGGAAATTGACCCCGAGGGGAAACGACACAGTGGGAAATTCCCACCGGACCACCAGCCCTGTCTGACATGAGCCTGTGACCAGATGGTCAGTCCACGTTTGAGATACAGCCTGGGGGCATATCAACACACGACCCAAACCTCATACCAGAAGTCTTCTTAAAAGTAGCTATCGAGCCCGAAACCCGATTTAACCCACACTGACACCCACAGGAGAATGTCACACGGAACAGTACAAGTCATTCAACGCCATGTGCATCAGTTCTTTTGTGTACCACAGGGCTTTCAGAGTGTCAACAATCAGTTAAGGCGTTGTCTGACATGTCAGCATACCCTCAAACGTCGCTATGTAGTTCCCACCAAATGTCCTGGGACACCTACCCTGGACTGCCCATCGAAAGTTCGACCCCATGAGTCACCCAGTAACAACGACGGAGCTTTTGATAACTCAAGTACGCTGCAGGGTGTGGTAGTCCATGACCTTGACTATGTCAAACACCCTAGCCCCTGAGTGTGGGAAATTTTGTAATCCCACAGAACCATTATGCCCATCCCCCAGGTGGGAGAATGTGGGGAAGGGAGAAGATGCCTCGAAGGGTGTCAATTCTGTATATACTCAATTACTAAGAAGTAGCCTCATAACTCCTAGACTAATTATTCACTACAAATACTACATTACTTCTACATATATATAAGCTACGTTGGTGATAGTACTTAGCTTACTGTAGTGCTATACGTCATATACATTAATTAAGGCATAGGTATCCTCTGCCCTGCAGTCTGAAGCAGACTAGGCCTCAGGAAAATTAGTCACATTTCAGCAGTGAGGCAGGGCACCTTCCCCTCTGGGTCCTTGCCTGACTTCATTCATGCACTATAAGTTCACCACAGGCAAGGGACTAGCTACCTGAAACAGGCATTTGTGTGACTCACACTTGTATTTTTCAGGCAATACCCGCCCCCAACCCTAACACATAATTATTGTGAATGCATTCAAGTGCACCCATGTGGAGAGGTGGCACCCCATGACCAGAGATTACCATATCAGCTGCATTTCACATATCACACAGCCTACTATGAGGAATAATTTCGGTACCCCATTGATTGAAGTGTCATGGAATGCTTCAAACTGGAATTCATGGCTGAAACGAAGGACTACTAACCCAATTTAAGCAGACGTTGTTGCTCACCATGCTGACTTTGAGGAAAATATCATTGTTCACCATGCCGTCTTTGAGGAAGACATCGTTGTTCACCATGCTGACTTTTAGGAAGACATCGTTGTTTGCCATGCTGACCTGAAGAAGACGACATTGTTCAGCTCCAGCTCTCCCTCTTTGTAATCCAATCAGAGGTCCTGAATCTCGAAAGGCTCGAAAAGTTGCTCAGGCTCAGAATCAGAAAGACCGAGACACTAGCGACACCAATTTCTGAACACTGGAATTGTCAAACACAGTACTTTGAAACTGCCTCCTCTCCTCTGTTAAATTCCCCCTCAGCAAATGTACGTTACTCCCTGGCCGTCTCAAGGTTGAGTTTAGCCACCTCGAGCACTAACAAAGCTGAATCCCCCAAAAACAATCCCGACTCACCATCAACTGGCTGTTTATCTGGTCGCTCAGGAACCTCAGTGGGGATCGGAGATTAATAGCACAAACCTCAGTTTGGTATGCCATGTTACTTGAGTCACCCATTTTTTTTCGTATACACTCACGAAGCTGTGCAGCAGTAAGAGTTCCTTGATACTCCAACAGAATGAGCAATCCACCAGCAGTGCTGCAGAAATAGTCTCGGCAAATTTTGCTGGATATACTCAGTCACCAATTTCCTAACGCGTGTCGGTGGCACATGCCACTATAACAAAACACTATTTGCAATACTCACAATGCAACATGAAACAATAACACAGAACGACTTGTAGAAAGCAACGCAATACTGAAGGCAAGCCCTTAGAGACAAATTGTAGACAGGCTTGTAGAGACAGTGCGAAGACGAAATCCTGGACAGGTCCTCATATTGCGGAAATAGGTGTAGATATGGCATGCCCACCTTGCTCTAATGCAATTACCACTTGGGAACAAGCAAAAGACAGCACAGAATAACCGAATTAAATTTCCTTCACCAAAACAAGCTGGTGTTGACAATGTTTTACAGCCTATGTACAGTATTTACACTATGTACAATGAGGAAAAAGCAAGCATATGACATGGTGATCAGTGAGGCAAATGCAAGCAGAAGACACGGTGAACCGTGAGCTACCAGCAGTGAAGGCAAGTTTGCCAAGGTTGCTTCACGATTATACATCACTTCACAACTTTGGCAGGGTTCCTTGTGACTAGCTGGCTGAACTGAGGCACTTATATAATGACGGGGCGTCTTTAATTGTTAAACCCTTAGCACCTGATTCATTTGTCGGGAGGCATTCCAATGTGGCAGTGTGACATACGCTGAATTAAATGTAACATATTCGTACCATGCCACAGAGCTGTTAATTATGTCCTTGTCAATGCTGAACATATGAATGAGAAACAGAAGGGAAGGGGAGGGAAGTACTATTCCTTGAAGAACAAAACTTTTCATTATGGCAGCCTTCGACTTCACTCTGTTTACTACTAATCTCTAGGCATTTCTTGTAAAGAAGTTATATATTCGTATGCCCTCTTTTCCAATTAAGAACATAAGAACATAAGAAAGGAGGAGCACTGCAGCAGGCCTGTTGGCCCATACTAGGCAGGTCCTTTACAATTCATCCCACTAACAAACAATTTTACCAAACCCTATTTTCAATGCCACCCAAGAAACAAGCTCCGATGTGCAAGTCCCACTCAAATCCAACCCCTCCCACTCATGTACTTATCCAACCTAAATTTGAAACTACCCAAAGTCCTAGCCTCAATAACCCAACTAGGTAGACTGTTCCACTCATCAAAATACCCTATTTCCCAAAACCCAAAACTTTCCTATGTTCTTTCTAAATCTAAACTTATCTAATTTAAAAACCATTACTGCGGGTTCTCTCTTGGAGAGATAACCCCAAAACCTTGTTAATATCCCCTTTATTAATACCTTTTCTTCCACTTATACACTTCGATCAGGTCTCCCTCATTCTTCGTCTAACAAGTGAATGTAACTTAAGAGTCTTTAATCTTTCTTTATAAGGAAGATTTCTAATGCTATATATTAATTTAGTCATCCTACGTGAATGTTTCTAACGAATTTATGTCCATTCTGTAAAATGGAGACCCGAATTGAGCTGCATAATCTAGGTGAGGCCTTACTAATGATGTATAAAGCTGCGAATGACCTCTGGCTTCTGTTGCTTACACTTCTGATATAAATCCCAGTAATCTATTTGCCTTATTACGTACGCCTTTGGCATTGCTGTCTTGGTTTAAGGTTGCTGCTTACATAACCCCCAAGTCCTTTTCGCAATCTGTATGGCTAAGTTCTACATTATTTAACTTATAAGTGCTAGGGTTATGGACACTCCCGAGCTTCAGAACTTGCATTTTTCTACATGAACTGCATCTGCCACTTTTCTGACCAAGAGTAGAGTTTGTCTAAATCCTCCTGAAGTTCCCTAACATCTACGTTTGAATCAATTATCCTACCTATCTTCGTGTCATCGGCGAATTTGCTCATATCACTAGAAATTCCTTCATCAAGATCATTGATATATATTATAAACAACAACGGGCCCAAAGACTGATCCCTGTGGAACGCACTTGTTACTGTCCCCACTCGGATTTAACCCCATTTATGGACACTCTCTGCTTCCTGTCTGTGAGCCATGATTCGATCCACGAGAGCACTCTTCCCCCAATGCAATGAGCTGCCACTTTCTTCTAACAGTCTTTGGTGCGGAGCTCTATCAATGCCTTACTAAATCTAAGTAAATAATATCAAATTCTTTATCGTGGTCAACAGCCTCAAAAGCTTTACTGAAGAAAGTTAATAAATTAGTTAGACAAGACCGGCCTCTTGTGAATCCATGCTGAGTATCATTAATCAAGCTATGCTTATCAAGATGGCTTCTTATAATTTGAGCTATAATTGACTCTAGTAATTTGCTTAATTGAGGTCAGGCTTATTGGGCGGCAATTTTGACGGTAACGACTTGTCCCCTGTTTAAAAATAGGAATTACATTAGCCATCTTCCACATATCAGAGACTACACCTGTTTGAAGAGATAAATTAAAAATATTAGTTAATGGTTCACAGACTTCCATTTTGCATTCCTTTAGAACCCTTGAAAAAACCTCATCAGGACCCGGTGACTTATTTTGCTTCAGTCGGTCTATCTGCTTCACAACTATTTCACTAGTGACTGTGATGTTACATAATTTATCATCTTCTGGCCCACTATAAAAATTTATTACCGGAATATCATTAGTGTCTTCCTGTGTAAAAACCGAGAGAAAATAATTATTTAAAATCGAGCACATTTCATTCTCTTTGTCAGTAAGATGCCCATAGTTATTTTTAAGGGGACCTATCTTATCTCTGACTTTTGTTCTATATACCTGGAAAAAACTTAAATACCTGGAAAAAACTGTACTCATTCTGTACTCATTTTGTGTGCAGTCTTACCATATGTTGCATAAGTGTCTCAATCTTCAACTTGTCGGTATTTTTTAACCATTTATCACATCTGTCAGACACTGCAGCATCATGGATTCTTGGTACAAAGAATTCTTCAAAACTTGTCCAATCTTTGGACGAAGATCTACTTCGATTAGTGGATGGTACCACTATGATCCCGCCTCCTCCTGCTTCACCTCACCTGAGTACAGTATATAAGCCATGTCTACGGCTCTATGCTGCACATTCTGCAAGATTGATGGACTGAACACATCGACTCCAGGCTGATGGATTGATTACCTCAAACTCCTCTTCTCCTTACATCTTTCTACTTTGTACTGGACTTGTGAAGCCACTGTGTGGCGAAACGTTTCCTCAATAAAGATTCCCATATGTTGTATAAGTGTCTCAGTCTTCAACTTGTCGTTTTTTTTTAACCATTTATCACAAAATCTCACCATGGTCACGCTTGTCGAGTGCTGTTGCAAAATCAGCATTTAGCTTGTCTTCCATAGCACACAGGACTGCATGATAATGATTTAGTACATGTGAATGGTAGAAGTCACCTGCCTTTTACCATAGCTGATCTGAATTAAGGAAATGGTGGTGAACCTGAACTTAACTCAGTGGTGACCTGTACTTAACTCAGTGAAGACGTGCCTTGTGCGCTCTCTGTGAATCTGAATATGATGTCCCTTCTTGAGCTAAAGGAAGAACTGAGGGTGGCTAAGCTTTAGATACAGCGACTGACTGAGGAAAACAATAAGATTCTTAGCAATCCTCCTGTTGAGAATTCTCAAGCCAAGAAAGGAACCTGGACAGTGGCTGGAAAGCACGGGACAAACTTAAGGATCAAGAGGATTGAGAGGTTGAATCAATGAAGATCCAGGAAACTGTTGTGGAAACATCGAACCCATTCTCCATGCTACTCGACGAATGTGAGTCGCACTACTGGGAACATCTCAATGAACGACATCAAGGCAGTAAAAACGTTGTTGTTGTTGGAGATAGCCAGCTAGGTATATGGATAGGGCCCTTCTGCTTGAAGGATAGGAGTAGGAAACAGAGGGTTTGCTTTCCTGGGGCTGGGATGGAGGATATTGCTAGCCTGCTTGAGAACATCATGAGCGGGAATGGGATCAATCCTATTATCTACCTCAGTGCTGGAGGCAATGATGTAAGCAAGCACAGAAGCCCAGGATTTAGTTAGAAAGGTGCAGAACAGTAATAGACTTAATTAGGAAGAAGGGTGGGGTGCCCTGTCATATGTGGCATTTCGCCAAGAAGGGGTGTTGGAAATGAATGGCTGTCCAGAGCAATTGGTATTAATTGTTGGCTGGACGAGCACTGTAAGGATAAAGCGTACCATCAGACAACTGGAACCATTCTACGGGAAATGCATGTAT
>NC_069406.1:3351455-3398401 GCF_026875155.1 Cherax quadricarinatus | reverse complement strand
GCGGTGCAGCCTCAAAACCAAAATCTTCAACAATCCCTTGAAAAGGGCAACTACCGGGAAAAAAGGGGAAAACACTAATGTAGTCCCCTATTTAAGAAAGGAACAGAGACGAGGCACTAAAACTACAGACCTGGTCTCTGCATGTATTGTGTGCAAAGTCTGGGAAAGATTATCAGGGGAGAGTGGTCGAACACTTGGAAAGGAACAAGTTTATAAAAAAAAAACCAGTGGGTTCATGGAAGGCAAATTTGTATCCAAACCCCCGGGAGTTTTATAAAAGGAAACAAAATTTGGGCCCGGGAGAGAGAGGGGGGTGGTTAGATTGCGTTTTCCTAGACTGCGGGAGGGCCTTTGACACAGTTCCCCACAAGAGATTAGGCAGAAGCTGGAGGATCAGGCGCACGTAAAAGGGAGGGCACTGCAATGGATAAGGGAATACCTGACAGGGAGGCAGCAACGAGTCATGGTACGTGAAGAGGTATCACAGTGGGCGCCTGTTACGAGCGGGGTCCCACAGGGGTCAGTTCTAGGACCAGTCTATTTTTGATATATGTGAAAGGGCATGATGGAAGGAATAGACTCGAAGTGTCCCTGTTCGCAGATGACGTTGAAGTTGATGAGAAGAATTAAATTGGACGAGGATGAGGCAGGACTGCAAAGAGACCTGGACAGGCTGGACATGTGGTCCAGCAACTGGCTTCTCGAATTCAATCCAGCCAAATGCAAAGTCATGAAGATTGGGAGGGGCAAAGAAGACCACAGACAGAGTATAGGCTAGGTGGACAAAGACTACAGACCTCACTCAGGGAGAAAAACCTTTGGGGTGACCATAACACCGTGGCACATCACCGGAGGCACACATCAACCAAATAACCGCTGCAGCTAGGGGCCCGCCTTGAAAACCCTGAGAATAGCGTTCCGATCCCTTTAAATTTAAGGAATCGTTCAAGACACTGTACACTGTGTATGTTAGGCCCATACTGGAGTATGCAGCACCAGCCCTGGAACCCACACCTGGTCAAGCACGTCAAGAAGTTAGAGAAAGTACAAAGGTTTGCAACAAGGCTAGTCCCAGAGCTCAAGGGAATGTCGTACGGGGAAAAGGGTTTAAAGGGGAAATCGGACTGACGACATTGGGGGAAACCAGAAGGGTCAGGGGAGACATGATAACGACATACAAAAATACTGCGGGGAATAGAAAAAGGTGGACAGAGATAGGATGTTCCAGAGGGGACACAGGGACAAGGGGTCACAACTGGAAGCTGAAGGGCTCAGACGAGTCACAGGGACGTTTGGAAGTATTTCTTCAGTCATAGAGTTTTCAGCAAGTGGAAAAGCCTAGCAAGTGAAGTACTGGAGGGAGGAACCATTTCATAGTTTTAAGAAGAGGGATGACAAAGCTCAGGAAGCAGAGAGAGAGAGGATCCATAGCGAACAGTGGGAAGAGGCGGGGCCAGGAGCTGAGTCTCGACCCCTGCAACCACAATTAGGTGAGTACACACACACACACAACACACACACACACTATATATACACACAAAACACACATACACAGACACACACACAAAACACAACAAACACAATTTCACACACATACATACATTTCACACACACACATACACACAACATCAACACATAACTAACACACACACATACACACACACATACACCACACACACATTAAAACACACACACACGACACACACACACAACACACACAAAACAACACACCACACACATACATACACACACACAACACACATACAACACACACACATACACACATACACACCCACATACATACACACACACATTTCATACATACATACACACACACACACACACACACACACACACACACACACACCCCACACACACAACACAACACACACACTCACACCCCACACAACACCACACACACACACACAAGATAAAACACAGATACCACACACATACACACACACACACACACACATACACACACACACACACACATACCCCCACATACACACAAACACATACTACACATACGTACACACACAACACACATACACACACACACACACACACATACACACACACATCACACACCATACACACCACATACACACACACATACACACACACACACCACATACACACACACTACAATACACATACTCCAATCCATACACACACAACACAACACACACACACACACACACACACACACACTCCTGTGATCAGACGAGTCACGGGACGTTAGGAAGTATTTCTTCAGTCATAGAGTTGTCCCGCAATGGAATAACCTAGCAAGTGAGTATGGAGGCAGGAACAACATAGTTTTAAGAAGAGGAAAGACAAAGCTCAGGAAACAGGAGAGAAGAGGGCCCAGTACGATCAAGGGAAAAGGGGGGGCCAGAGCTAAGTCTCGATCCCTCAACCCCAATTAGGTGGTACAATTGGGGAGTACACCCACACACCCTCCACCACTTGACACAACACTTGACACCAAACACGTACCCCCCCCCCTATAACCACCTCTCCCCCTTCCCTAACCACCTCACCTTAGCCACCTACCCCTCCCCCAAAACCACCTAACCCCTCCCCAAACCGTCAAAACCCCCCCAATACCTACCCCCCCAAAAACCATCCTCCCCCTCCCCCAAAACCATCCACCCCCTCTCCCCCTCAAACTATCTAACCCCCTCCCCCAACTATCTTACCCCCCCAAAAAACCACCCCCCCCCCCCCCACAACCACCCACCCCTCCCCTAACCTCTATTCCCCTCCCCTAACCGGATGAGGACAACGGTCAGGACGAATCTGGGAGGGAGGAATGGGATGAACTAAAAAAAAAAGGGAGGAGGAGGGGGGGAAGGAGACTAGATGAGCGGGGAAAGGAAGAGGGAAAGAAGTTTAGCAGCAAATGCAGAAGGTGGAAGCAACAGGCCACAGCGCAAAATCAAGATAGAAGATAGAAAAAGGGCTGAGCATCTAAAACAACAGAGACAAAGAATTACAGAAGTACTCGGAAATGGTACATCAAACACGACAACAGGTCTAAAGGAAGCATGGAAACAAACGTTGCAAGGTCCTGCAAACCCACAGGGGCCAAAACAAAGATGGGGAGCCCCACTAGGACGAATGAGAGGTTGGAAGACATTAAAGGAAACTAGGACATGTGCAAGGCCCTTTTTACCAATACCTGTGGGGGCCAGGAGCAAGTGAGCAGGGGGGATAAACCAAGAAGAAAGGGGCCCCAATAACTAGGGAAGGGAGAAGGAACACTCCACGGGAAGGAACAAAAAAAATCAGGGGATGCAATGGGAGTCACAGGGGGAGGGGGAAAAGGGAAAAAGTCCGTGTTTGTCTAGGGGCTAGACGAAGCTAAAGGGGAAACTTATGATAAAAAAGAAAGCAGGGGGAGAAAAAAGCGTTGAAAAAATTCTCAAGGTAAAGGGCGGGGGGGACATGACCCAGGGGAAAATTTTTGGGGGAAAATTTGGGTGGTTTCACAAAAAAAGGAAAATGGGCCTCTCAAAGTAATTTTAAAGGCGAACAACCCGAACCTGATCCGCAGGGAAAGCAGGGCTGAGGGGAAAGCAGCGTTCCGGAGTTTACCTGAGCGAGACAGAACACGGGGACGAAAGGAAGACAATGAAAAGAGAGAGTTGAAAAACGGAAGGGAAATGGGGGGGGAAAGGAAAAAGGAGAGCAGAATAATCCAGGATCAAAGGGAAGGACAAGCGACCCCCCCAGAAACACATGCAGAAGGACCCAGCCACGACCCCCCCAAGGCAACGAACAATCCAAACCAACCATCACACACCGATCCCTCTGTTTCCACCCTCCGCACCACAGTTACAGTATTGAACAGAGTTGAAGGTTTGGTACAAAATGCAGAGGGAAAAAATTTTTTAACGAAAAACATGGGGAAGGAAAGAAAAATAAATGAGAAGCCCCTGAATCATAGCAGTACAGAAAAAAAACTCGGGAGACAATAAAGATGCAATCTTCCCACCGGGATACCAATCATGAGGAAAATAAAAGGGGGGCGGGAGGGGGGGGGGGGTTGTCGCTCGTAAAAACAGATAAAAATTCGAGAAAATGGAAGGAATGATAGACGGGGAAAGGACTACATAGCATACATTCATTTGGGGAACAAAAGTGGTTATTGCAGTGATGTAAATCCACCACAAAAACTGCAGGAGGCCAAGAGAGGAATATAAAGAGAGAAAAGCAATGGTGGAAAACCTTGCTGAGGTGGCAAGAAGAGCTCCCCCAAACAGAAAAAGTTGCATTTTATGGGGGTTTTCAACCAAGGGAGATTGACTGGGAAAACCCGGAGCCACAAGGGGGGCCCGAAAAAATGGAGAGCCAGGGGTGTTGGACTGGTGCTGGAAAACCTCACGCACCAACATGTTAAGACACACCAAAAGTGAAAGGGGGCGGTAACCCGCAAGATTGGGCCTTTTTTTCCCCCGGGAGCTCAATATTGAGGATATAAGTATGAGAGTCCCCTGGGGCTACGACCACGGGTTCTGTGCTTTTTAATACAAGTAGAACTGCAAGTGGAAAAAAACAGGGGTTGAATGGGAAAAAACCTGACTATAAAAAAAAGGGACTACATGGTTGAAGAACTTCCTGCGGGGGGTCCAGTGGGCAAGAATGGCAGGAAAGCCAGAAATGAAATATGGAAATGCCAAAAAACGGGGGAGTGGAAAATTTATTCCCAAGGGGAAAGTAAAAGGGAAGGGAAAAGAGGGGAGAGGGAAGGAGGAAAAAAAAAGAAAGAGAATGGGGAAAAAGACAGATGGAGGAAACCAGAAAATAGGAATAGTCCAAAAAAGACCCGGAAGGTATGCACAGTAAAGGAGGGAGCCCAGCGAAGAGGAAAAACAAGCATAAGAATAAAAACTGACCCGAAATGGAACCCCTCAGGAGGAAGAAACATAAAGACCAGGACAGTTAAGGGCAAAGTAGAATCACAAAAATGATAGGATATGTGAGGATGAAAAGTTTTTGGGAAATTTTTTACAGTAAGAAGGAAGGGGGGAAACAGACAGAAGGGGGCCACAAGAGGAATATACAACAAGTGTTTGGAGACAAAAACGAACAACTGGGAAAAGGGGGGTGAAGAAGCTCTTAAGGACCTTTACACCTCAAAGGCGATGGGGACCGGACACTCCCCATGGGTCCCTTTGGAAAGCAGAGTGCTGTGCGTGCCCAACCAAATCTTAACCATCCCAAACTGGGAACACCAGAAATGGGCGCAAGAGTCCCCCTTTTAGAAGCAAAACAAGGCCCCAATTCCCGGCCGACCTGTTTGGGCAAATCCGGAAAATTTTCAAGGAGATGGCGAACATAAAAACAGTTTTTAAAAAAACCAGCTGGGTATGGAAGGAAAATTTTTCCAAACCTTGGGTTTTTTGAAAGGGAAAGAAAGTGAAAGAGGAGAGGGGGTGGGTAGATTCTTTTCCCCTGCAAGGGCCGCCCTTTCCCCCGGATTTTGGGAAAGGGGGGGGGCCCCGATAAAAACACGTGTGGGGTCCGAAGGGGGGACAACATATGGCGTGGGGGAACACGGGGGCCCACGGCTTTCCCTCTTTTTGGCCATCTTTTTTGAATTTTCGCGATGGGGGCTGGGGTTCGTGTTCCGGTTTTTGGGGTTTTTCACCCCTGGGGGTCAAAAACCTCCTCTGGCCCAACTCCCCCCCCCAACCCCCCCAAAAAAAAAAAATCATTTAAATTACAAAAAACCCAACCCCTTTTTGGCTTCAAAAACCAAACCTCACCAAAAACCCCTTTGCCTCACCAACTCACCGGGGCCCATCCCAAATCCCCTTTTTTAGCCAAAACGGGCCCCGGCAAAACCAGAATAACGTTCCGATAAATTAATAAGGAATCGTTCAAGACACTGTACACTGTGTATGTTAGGCCCATACTGGTAGTATGCAGCACCAGTCTAGAACCCACACCTGGTCAAGCACGTCAAGAAGTTAGAGAAAGTACAAAGGTTTGCAACAAGGCTAGTCCCAGAGCTCAAGGGAATGTCGTACGAGGAAAGGTTAAGGGAAATCGGACTGACGACACTGGAGGACAGAAGGGTCAGGGGAGACATGATAACGACATACAAGATACTGCGGGAAATAGACAAGGTGGACAGAGATAGGATGTTCCAGAGAGGGGACGCAGGGACAAGGGGTCACAACTGGAAGCTGAAGACTCAGACGAGTCACAGGGACGTTAGGAAGTATTTCTTCACTCAAAGAGTTGTCAGCAAGTGGAATAGCCTAGCAAGTGAAGTAGTGGAGGCAGGAACCATACATAGTTTTAAGAAGAGGTATGACAAAGCTCAGGAATCAGAGAGAGAGAGGATCCAGTAGCGATCAGTGAAGAGGCGGTGCCAGGAGCTGAGTCTCGACCCCTGCAACCACAATTAGGTGAGTACAAATAGGTGAGTACACACACACACACACACATGCACACACTCTCATACACATACACACACACATGCTCACCTATTGTGGTTGTATGTTGTCGGGTTCTGGATTCTGGTCTTGCATCACTGTTAGATACTGGTCACTCACTCCTGCAAGCTATTACCAGAATTAGAGTAGAAATAGCATAGGTAAGGTGAAGATAGTGTTGATGAGAGTGTGAGAAGAGCAGTCTAGCGAGGGTAACGTCAGACACTTGTAGAAGCTGAGACAAGCTAAATTTTACAACCTAGTTACTTTCTGTGTTTTATATGTAGAATTGATAAGTGTTAGAAATACTATTGGTAGTTTTAGAATTACTGGTATTACTGCTGGTATTTATTTGCAATATGAATACTTAGAAGTGGGGCACACACACACACATACAGGAACAAGCGGTCAGGCACTTGTAAAAGCTGATGTACACATGCACACACACACACACATACACAGAATTTCACACCTTCCTGTTAACTGACCTGAAATCCTTCCCTCTATCATTCCACTACCCACCCTCTAAATACCTATCGATCTACCTCTCTCTATCTCTCTACCTATCTCTCTTTCAATACCTGTCTCTCTCTACCTCTACCTATCTCTCTACCTATCTCTCTCCCTCTCTCACTACCTCTACCTTTCTCTCTCTCTCTCTCTCTACCTATCTCTCTCTAACTATCTCTCTCTTTACCTATCGCTCTCTCTGCCTATCTCTCTCACTACCTATCCCTCTACCTATCTCTCTCTACCTATCTCTCTCTTTGCCTATCTCTCTCCCCTCTCCCATCTCTCCCCTCTAACATCTATTCTCTCTAACACCTCCCCCTTTCTAATGTCTCTCCCCCTCTAACATCTCTCCCCCTCTCATTATCTCTCCCCTCTCCCATTTCCCATCTCCCCTCTCTCTCCCCTATCCTCTTCTCCCCTCTCTCTCTTCCATCTCCCCCACCTCTCCCCCTCTCTCCTCTCTCTCTCTCTCTCTCTGTCTCTCTCTCTCTCACTTTTTTTTTTTTTTTTGGCACAGGGTTTGACAAGGTTAAGGATCCCTAGCTTTATTAACAAGCTATTTACAGTTTAAGGATTCCTAACTTTTTTGGCAAGCTAAGAGCTGTTACCTACATCAGCTCATTTGAAAGCATTTTTATTGTTATGAGACATACAAGTAGGGAACAGGATGAAGCCATCTGTGGACCAGCATTTTCATTTGATCAGCTGAATTTATCTCGTTGACATTATGCTGTACGAATGTGTTCCATACTCGAGTCACCCTGGGTATATATGATCTCAGATGGAGTGATGTTCTGGAGGAGGGTACAGCCAGAGTGAAGTTGCTGCTTTCTGCCCATATTGTGGCATAAAAGCTTGTTTCACGCTGTCCTCGAAGCGGATCCAAGTGTGGCACTTTGACAATATTGGCCTTGTACATAGCAGTAATGCCACCCACATCCCTCCTATGTTGAAGGCTCTGCTGAAATGAAAGATCTATCCAGGATGGGTCCAGGAGAGAGATGAGACGTCTTGCTGTGTTCGCTACTTTGTCAAGCAGTCGCAGATGAGAGGGGGCAGGCAAACCAAGAAAGTGGAGCATACTCAAGGTGTGAGCGTACTTGCGCCTTGTACAGAATCTTGCAACTCCTACTGTCAAGGAGATGCGAGATACGGTGAAGTACTGTGAGCTTCCTGGCTGCGTTTGTTTGCAAGATTTACAACATGGTTCTTCATGGTTAGTTTGGAGTCAAATTTCACCCTAAGGATATCAACTTCTTCTCCAGGTGCCAACACCCTCCCATTCATCCTTACTACTGCACCACCATTACCATTATGGTGCCTAGAGTTCAACATCATTTGCGTTTTCTCAGGTGCAAATGTTACTCAACAGATCCAAGGCTTCCTTCGTTGCTGGGAAGAGGATTTGTTCCCTCTGTTGTGGTATGAGGAATTGTGTTAGAATTCCCAAAGGTAGTGTTTTGAACTCTGTCAATCTGTGGGGCCTAAGCGATGACAGAATTCCACCAGTTATTTACCCCTGAGTTAAGCTCAGTGTGGGACTTCCAGTCTTTGTCAGTAGTGTCACCAACAGCTGAGCAGTTTATGTCACTTGATGTAGGCTTGCACTGACCTACAATAGCTTGTAGGTTATCTAATGATCTGAGGAGCTCATGAAGTGCTTCGCTGTGATGGATTATCTTAGCTGCGACTTTACAACACAGCCCAAGAGGGCAGTCTTGATCTTTGGACAGGAGTCCCTGAGGTAGGACTTCTGAAATTTCCTCCTGTAGCTCCAGGCTTGTATCCACATATACCACAGGATTATGGATATCCTTCAATTTTCTGAAATTTTCAACCTGGCTGCAACAAAATTCTTCTTCTGGAATGCAATCTGTGTGGCAGTAGTTGGAACAAGTAGGCTCCTTACATCTAAGAAGAATTTTGTTCCTTGTGGTATACCCACGAACACTGCAGTGGCTACTGGGACAATAGCTCTCTCTCTCTCCTCCCTTTTCGCTTCTCTCTCACTCTCCCCCTCTCTCCTAAATTTCCCTTCTCTCTCTTTTCCTCTCTTTCTCTCACTCTCTCTCTCTCCCTTTTCTCTTCTCACTCTCCCCTCTCCCTCTCCTTTTTCCTTCTCTCTCTTTCTCTCTCTCTCTCTCTCTCACTCATTTCTCTTTCAAAAAAAGAAAAAAAGGGGGAAGAGGGAAAAAAGAAGGAAAAAAAAAGAAAAAAGAAAAAATGGTGGGGACTCGCAGGAACCAGGGATCAGATGAGAATGGTTCTGGTAGGGAGGAGTAGATAGAGGAGCAGTGGAAAAGGATGGAACAAGAATGGGAGAGAAAATTAGGAGAGCTGTCTGAAAAAATGGAGACAGAGCTTTCTGTGAAATTAGAAAAGGGGTTGGAGAAGGAGAAGAAGAATTGGGAGGCACAAGTCGAAGCTGCAGTAACCAGGATAAGGGTCCTAGAAGGTGAGGTAAACAGGCTGAAGCAAGTTACAGGGGCACTGACTAGAGAAAACACAGCATATGAAGCTGAGAGGCCGAACAGGAAGGAAGGAGATATGAATTATGCTAAGGCCATATCAGCCTGCCAAGAAGGGCCAAGGAGTGAAAGGGGAGAGCAGCTGGGTGCAGGTGGAGAGGGTGACAGGTCAAATGCAGACACAACAATGCTACCAAGAACCACTGGAAAAAAAAGGAAGAAAATGACCACATACAGACAGGAACCAGAGTCACAGAGGGAGAGGCGATGGGAGGAGGAAAGGGCAAAATCAGTGTTTATCCACGGGCTTCAGGAGAGAGTGGAAAGGACACACACTGAAAGACAGCAGGCAGAAAGAAAGGAGATTGAGAACATCACAGAAATAGGTGAAGAAGACATGGACGAGATTGTAAATTTTCAGAGAATAGGGGGTACTTGAAGGGAAGAAAATGACTGATCAAGCTGATTCTCAGGACAGAAACAGTGTGGTACAGGATCCTCCAAGAGAAACCCGGTTAAAATACTCGGAAAAGTACAAGAGGGTGTTCCTAGACAGACAGAACACAAACAAAACGACAGCAGCTGAGGGAGAGTACAAAAAAGCGAAAGGAGCTAGGGAAGGAGACAAGGATGGAACCAGCAGAGGTCAAACAGAGCAGCAAGGGCAAGCACACACAGAACTATCCTCAGAACACCATCCTACAATCCACACTCACAGCTTCCACCGAACACCCAACTATAGAATCCCACAGTATGCTACCAGGTCTCCCACCCTCACAGGCCCCCCAAACCACAGTGTTGGAAAGGAAACTGAAGGTATGGTACACAAACGCTGATGGAATAAAAAATAAGTGGGAGAAGTGACTCGAAAGAGTCAAAGAGGCATCACTGGACATCATAGCTCTCACAGAAACCAAGCTAACAGGTATGATAACAGATGCCATCTTTCCAACGGGATACCAGATCCTGAGGAAAGACAGAGGTAACAGGGGAGTGGAGGAGTGGCACTGTTGATCAAAACCCGATGAAATTTTGATGAGCTGGAGAGAGGAGACAGTGGAGAAGCAAGTGATTACATAGCGGGAACACTTCACTCTGGAGGTCCCAAGGTGGTAATTGCAGTGATGTATAACCCACCACAGAACAGCAGGAGGCCAAGGCAAGAGTATGACGAGAGCAATAGAGCGATGATTGACACACTGGCTGCAGTGGCCAGAAGAGCTCATGCATGCAGGGCAAAGCTCCTGATCATGGGTGACTTTAACCACAAGGAGATCGATTGGGAGAACTTGGAGCCACATGTGTGCCAAGACACATGGAGGGCTAAGATGATGGAGGTGGTACTGGAAAACTTTATGTACCAACATGTAAGGGACACTACAAGAGAGAGAGGAGAGGGTGAACCAGAAAAACTGGACCTAGTATTCACCTTGAGTAGTGCAGACATTGAGGACATCACATATTAAAGACCCCTTCGGGCCAGCGATCATGTGGTTTTAAGCTTCGAATACACAGTCGAGTTACAAGTGGAGGGGGAAGCAAGAAGGCCAGGACAAATGAAGCCAAACTACAAGAAAAGGGACTACACGGGAATGAGGAACTTCCTGAACGGGGTTCAGTGGGACAGAGAACTGGCAGGGAAAGCAGTTAATGAGATGATGGAATATGTAGCAACAATGTGCAAGGAGGCTGAGGAAAGGTTTGTACCCAAGGGTAACAGGATTAACGAAAAAGCCAGGATGAGCCCATGGTTCACCCAAAGGTGCAGGCAGGCAAAAACCAAGTGTGCTAGGGAATGGAAGAAATATAGAAGGCAAAGGACCCAGGAGAATAAGTAGAGCAGTCGTTGAGCCAGAAATGAATATGCACAGATAAGAAGGGAGGCCCAAAGACAATATGAAAACGACATAGCAGCGAAAGCCAAATCTGACCCGAAGCTGTTATACAGCCACATAAGAAGGAAAACAACAGTCAAGGACCAAGTAATCAGGCTAAGGAAGGAAGGAGGAGAGACAACAAGAAATGACCGTGAAGAATGTGAGGAACTCTCAAAAAGAGATTTAAAGAAGTGTTCACAGAGGAGACAGAAGGGGCTTCAGTAAGACAGAGAGGTGGGGCACACGACCAAGTGCTGGACACAGTACACACAACCGAGGAAGAAGTGAAGAGGCTTCTGAGTGAGCTAGATACCTCAAAGGCAATGGGGCCCGATAACATCTCTCCATGGGTCCTGAGAGAGGGAGCTGAGGCGCTATGTGTACTCCTAACAACAATATTCAATACATCTATAGAAACAGGGAGATTGCCTGAGGCATGGAAGACAGCAAATGTAGTCCCAGTCTTTAAAAAGGAGACAGACATGAAGCACTAAACTACAGACCAGTGTCACTGACATGTATAGTATGCAAAGTCATGGAGAAGATTATCAGAAGAATGGTGCAACACCTAGAAGGGAATCATCTCATCAACAGCAGCCAACATGGTTTCAGGGATGGGAAATCCTGTGTCACAAACCTACTGGAGTTCTATGACATGGTGACAGCAGTAAGACAAGGGGGAGAGGGGTGGGTGGATTACATTTTCTTGGACTGCAAGAAGGCGTTTGACACAGCTCCACACAAGAGATTAGTGCAAAAACTGGAGGACCAAGCAGGGATAACAGGGAAGGCACTACAATGGATCAGGGAATACTTGTCAGGAAGACAGCAGCGAGTCATGGTACGTGGCGAGGTGTCAGAGTGGGCACCTGTGACCAGCGGGGTCCCACAGGGGTCAGTCCTAAAACCAGTGCTGTTTCTGGTATTTGTGAACGACATGACAGAAGGAGTAGACTCCGAAGTGTCCCTGTTTGCAGACGACATGAAGTTGATGAGAAGAATTCATTCGATCGAAGACCAGGCAGAACTACAAAGGGATCTGGACAGGCTGCAGACCTGGTCTAGAAATTTGCTCCTGGAGTTCAACCCCACAAAGTGCAAAGTCATGAAGATTGGGAAAGGGCAAAGAAGACCGCAGATGGAGTACAGTCTAGGGGGCCAGAGACTACAAACCTCACTCAAGGAAAATAATCTTGGGGTGAGAATAACACCAGGCACATCTATTGAAGCGCACATCAACCAAATAACTGCTGCAGCATATGGGCGCCTAGCAAACCTCAGAACAGCATTTCGACATCTTAATAAGGAATCGTTCAGGACCCTGTACACCGTGTACGTTAGGCCCATATTGGAGTATGCTGCACCAGTTTGGAACCCACACCTAGCCAAGCACGTAAAGAAACTAGAGAAAGTGCAAAGATTTGCAACAAGACTAGTCCCAGAACTAAGAGGTATGTCCTACGAAGAGAGGTTAAGGGAAATCAACCTGACGACACTGGAGGACAGGAGAGATAGGGGGGACATGATAACGACATACAAAATACTGAGAGGAATTGACAAGGTGGACAAAGACAGGGTGTTCCAGAGACGGGACTCAGCAACAAGGGGACACTGTTGGAAGTTGAAGACACAGATGAATCAGAGGGATGTTAGGAAGTATTTGTTCAGCCACAGAGTAGTCAGGAAGTGGAATAGTTTGGGAAGCGATGTAGTGGAGGCGGGATCCATACATAGCTTTAAGCAGATGATAAAGCTCACGGTTCAGGGAGAGTGACTTAGTAGCGACCAGTGAAGAGGCGGGGCCAGGAGCTTGGACTCGACCCCTGCAACCTCAACTAGGTGAGTACAACTAGGTGAGTACACGCACACACAGAAGACCGCAGACTGAGTACAGGCTCCGGGAGCACACAATGGCTGCCAACAGCACTTATTTGGTTGATGTGCAAATTTTTTCCACCTTCAAGTAAAGAGTGGTTCATCGTGTATGACAAGAGCACTTTAGAGCAAGCAGCACTCGTGTAAACACACATATGGTCAAGCACATCAAGAGACTGAAGAAAAGGCAAAGATTGGTAACAAGACTAGACTCGGAGCTAAGGAGAGTTTAGGGAACTCAGTTTGATAACACTAGAGGACAGGACGACTAGGCGGGATATAATAACGTAGTACAAAATACTGAGGGGAAACAAACCATACCACTGGCGAGGATTGAATTTATGGCAAGTGAGCCATCCTAGTAGGATGAATCTTACTGTAGCCCGCTGGCCCAGTAGCTTATGCGCAACATCTCTCCGTGGGTTCTTACTAAGGGAGCAGAGGAGCTGTGTGCGCCACTAACAAGTCTTCAACACATCCATTGAATGTAGACAAATAGTTCAGTGAAACGAAACGTTCACATATTAGACATCCGTGCGACACTTGGGTATCTTTGCAGAGGAAACGTTTCCTCAGACGCAGAAACATCTTGCGATCTTGATACAGGGAATTCTTTACTTGCCTAACCTACAGACATGACTCAAGGATGAGGGACTGATGACTTTAAACTCTGTGTGATCTTCACCATTCGTCTTTTATAAGACTGATGAAGCCACTGTGTGGCGAAACGTTTCCTCAATAAAGATATCCAAGTGCTGTACATGTGTCTACTTTATCAACATCAACTGAAACTGGTCAACTATCCGAGGTGTGGAAGACGGCAAATGGAGCCCCAGTTATTAAGAAACGTGATAGACATGAGACATTAAACTACAGACCAGTGTCACTGACTTGTATAGTATGCAGAATTATGGAGAAGATTATCAGGAGGAAAGAGGTGGAGCACCTAGAAAGGAACAAGCTTATACACGACAACCAGCACTGTTTCAGGGAAGAAAAATCCTGTATCGCAAACCTACTTGGAGATTTATGACAAGATAACGGAAGCAATACAAGAGTGGGGGTGGGTAGATTGCATTTTCTTGGACTCTAAGAAGGTTTTCGACACAGCTTCACATAAAATAGTGCAAATGCTAAAGAGTCAGGCACACATAGCATGAAAAGCAGTGCAATGGAAAGGAGAATACCTGACAGGGAGGCAACAATGAGTAATTGTAAGTGACGAGATGACTGAGTGGGCGCCTGTGACGAGCAGGGTTGTGGAACCCTGCTGTTTCTGGCATTTGTGAATGACATGGCAGGAGGAATAGACTCAGAAGTGTCCCTCTTTGCAGATGATGTGAAGTTAATGAGAAGAATTAAAATGGATGAAGATCAGGCAGGAATACAAAGAGACCTGGACAGGTTGCAAGCCTGGTCCAGCAACTGGCTCTTCGAATATAACCCCGTCAAATGCAAGGTCATGAAGATCGGGCAAGGGCAGAGAAAACCCAACCATGGCCCTTAAGGTTATTCAATTTAACATACGAGCTTATAACGCAAATAAACACATTCTTGCTGACCTCATTGAATCTGAACGATCAGCACGTGTGTGCGAGATGATCAACGTGTCAGACATTTAGGATACACAGCCCGTCAATCCCCTGCCGATAACTGGAATGGCGTAGCTATCCTCCATCAAACATGAATTCTTATCCCTCCCATTTACATATTCTCACAGCATGGCTGTGAAAATTAACACGACACACGGTCCCCATCATCCTTTGCACGACTTAAACCAGACCTAACCAAAACATTAAAATTCATGATTTAACCATACTTTTTAATCACACACATCTCCCTGTATACTTACTTGCCGACCTAAATGCAAAATACACTGTCTGAACGACAACACCAACCTGCATGGTAGGCAACTTCATACCCTTGTATCACAAAAACATCTCATTCGCCTTGGACCTTACTTCCCTACAGTCTTTACACATAATGGCCAAGGTACTCCTGATAAAATTTTTACAAACAGAGCCAGTACTCACCTACACCACTTCACAACACCTGGCCCGCTCTCCGGAACTGATCACATTCATGTCATTTTCCATATTTCTTCAAACCCCTTACTCATTCCTGTTCGCCCCTCTCCAGCTTATTCTCAGGCGGATTGGGATGTGTTCAAACAACACCTTAAAACTGTAGATCTTACACATAACTATGACAATAGGCCAATATCAGACATAGACACACAAATTCAACGTATTCAACAGTACATTATCCAAGCCGCTGCAGAGGCTGTACCCATGACACTACAAAGTACGTTACTATTTCCGCCCTTCAGATAGAACAAAACGATTGCTCAGTTGTTATAGACACCGTTTCCTAGCTAATCAAAACAGACTAAACATTATCCGCTGGGATTTAACTGTCTTACGCGTACATATTATCCATAGCCTAGATGATGACCACGCCCGACACTGGCAATCTATCATAAACACAGCTGATGCTCAGCGTAAAAGAGATCCCAAAGCATTCTGGTCATTCATCAGGAGCCTCACAGGCACCTCTTCAACTACAAGTTTTAGACACATCAACCACAACAACAGACAAATCTCTGACCCTGCTGAAGCTGTCCACATTTTCAAAGACATATGGGAACACATCTTCCATCAACATCCTCCAGACCCAGCTGCCATAGCACACACATTAGACATTGAGCGATGGGTCTCCAATCATGAAGACTTAACAAATCCTGATCCCATCATAAAACTAAACACTTTCCTCCACACATCCTCTCAACTCTCCTTTTTCCGTAACCGATGTTCACTCTCTATTAACACAACTTCCCAAAAAAGCCCCGGGTCTATAGAACAAAAGTCAGAGATAAGATAGGTCCCCTTAAAAATAACTATGGGCACCTTACTGACAAAGAGAATGAAATGTGCTCGATTTTAAATAATTATTTTCTCTCAGTTTTTACACAGGAAGACACTAACAATATTCCAGTAATTAATTTTTAACAGTGTGCTAGAAGAAGATAAATTATGTAACATCACAGTCACTAGTGAGATGGTTGTGAAGCAGATAGACAGACTGAAGCAAAATAAGTCACCGGGTCCTGATGAGGTTTTTTCAAGGGTTCTTAAGGAATGCAAAATGGAACTCTGTGAACCATTAACTAATATTTTTAATTTATCTCTTCAAACAGGTGTAGTGTCTGATATGTGGAAGATGGCTAATGTAACTCCTATTTTTAAAACAGGGGACAAGTCGTTACCGTCAAATTACCGCCCAATAAGCCTGACCTCAATTGTAGGCAAATTACTAGAGTCAATTATAGCTGAGATTATAAGAAGCCATCTCGATAAGCATAGCTTGATTAATGATACTCAGCATGGATTCACAAGAGGCCGGTCTTGTCTAACTAATTTATTAACTTTCTTCAGTAAAGCTTTTGAGGCTGTTGACCACAATAAAGAATTTGATATTATTTACTTAGATTTTAGTAAGGCTTTTGATAGAGTTCCGCACCATAGACTGTTAAAGAAAGTGGCAGCTCATGGCATTGGGGGAAAAGTGCTCTCGTGGATCGAGTCATGGCTCACTGACAGGAAGCAGAGTGTCCATAAATGGGGTTAAATCCGAGTGGAGATCTGTAACAAGTGGCGTTCCACAGGATCAGTCTTGGCCCGTTGTTGTTTATAATATATATCAATGATCTTGATGAGGGAATTACTAGTGATATGAGCAAATTCGCCGATGACACAAAGATAGGTAGGATAATTGATTCAAACGTAGATGTTATGGAACTTCTGGAGGATTTAAACAAACTCTATTCTTGGTCAGAAAAGTGGCAGATGCAGTTCAATGTAGATAAATGCAAGGATCTGAAGCTTGGGAGTGCCCATAACCCTAGTACTTATAAGTTAAATGATGTAGAACTTAGCCATACAGATTACGAAAAGGACTTGGGGGTTATGGTGAGCAGTAACCTTAAACCAAGACAGCAATGCCTAAGCGTACGTAATAAGGCAAATAGATTACTGGGATTTATATCAAGAAGTGTAAGCAACAGAAGTCCAGAGGTCATACTGCAGCTTTATACATCATTAGTAAGGCCTCACCTAGATTATGCAGCTCAGTTCTGGTCTCCGTATTACAAAATGGACATAAATTCGTTAGAAAACATTCAGCGTAGGATGACTAAATTAATACATAGCATTAGAAATCTTCCTTATGAAGAAAGATTGAAGACTCTTAAGTTACATTCACTTGTAGATGAATGGTTCAGAGAACCGACATGTTGATAAATTAGACACATGTGCAACTCTTGGGTATCTTTATTGAGGAAACGTTTCGCCACACAGTGGCTTCATCAGTCCATACACAGGAGAAACTTGAAGAACAGGAGGAGAATGAGGTAATCAGTCCCTCAACCTTGAGTCGATGTGTTCAGTCCATCAATCTTGAGTAGAATACGGCAGATGAGCGGAGAAGCAGCTTATAAACGTATGGCAGGAGAGGTGTAGCAGTCAAGGTAGTGTCACATTTGTTCAATGTGGAAGTAGGTTGTGCCCAAGAATTAGGCAAGCGAAGAATTCCTAAGTATTAAGATCCCAAGAAGTTGCAGTGTCTGACAGGTTTGTAGATGAATGGTTCAGAGAACCGACATGTTGATAAATTAGACACATGGGCACAACCTACTTCCACATTGAACAAATGTGACACTACCTATGACTGCTACACCTCTCCTGCCATACGGTTTATAAGCTGCTTCTCCGCTCATCTGCCGTATTCTACTCAAGATTGATGGACTGAACACATCGACTCAAGGTTGAGGGACTGATTACCTCATTCTCCTCCTGTTCTTCAAGTTTCTCCTGTGTATGGACTGATGAAGCCACTGTGTGGCGAAACGTTTCCTCAATAAAGATACCCAAGAGTTGCACATGTGTCTAATTTATCTACATTCACTTGTTAGACGAAGAATGAGGGGAGACCTGATCAAAGTGTATAAGTGGAAGATAGGTATTGATAAATTAGACACATGTGCAACTCTTGGGTATCTTTATTGAGGAAACGTTTCGCCACACAGTGGCTTCATCAGTCCATACAAAGGAGAATCTTGAAGAACAGGAGGAGAATGAGGTAATCAGTCCCTCAACCTTGAGTCGATGTGGTCAGTCCATCAATCTTGAATAGAATACGGCATACGTGCTGAGAAGGAGCTTATAAACCGTTGGCAGGAGAGGTGCAGAAGTCATAGGTTGTGTAACATTTGTTCAATGTTGAAGTAGGTCGTGCCCAAGAATTAGGCAAGCGAAGAATTCCCAAGTATTAAGATCCCAAGTGTCTAATTTATCAACATGTCGGTTCTCTGAACCATTCATCTACAAATCTGTCAGACACTGCAACTTCTTGGGATCTTAATACTTGGGAATTCCTCGCTTGCCTAATTCTTGGGCACGACCTACTTCAACATTGAACAAATGTTACACGACCTATGACTGCTGCTCCTCTCCTGCCAACGGTTTATAAGCTCCTTCTCAGCACGTATGCCGTATTCTATTCAAGATTGATGGACTGACCACATCGACTCAAGGTTGAGGGACTGATTACCTCATTCTCCTCCTGTTCTTCAAGATTCTCCTTTGTATGGACTGATGAAGCCACTGTGTGGCGAAACGTTTCCTCAATAAAGATACCCAAGAGTTGCACATGTGTCTAATTTATCAACATGTCGGTTCTCTGAACCATTCATCTACAAGTGATAGGTATTAATAAAGGGGATTGACATTAAAAGGAAAATACGACGTTGTTAGGTAAGACACTATCACATTAGTTCTTTATTATGAAACGTTCCCTACACAGTAGGCTTTTCATCAAGTACAGAAAGTTGATAGATTAGAAAGACTGAAGACGATGTAAGTCAGTCCATCACACTTAAAGTTTGAGTGGTCAACCCTCAGTCTGAGAAGAGCATGTTCCATAGTATGAAACAATATTGCCTTCAACTATGGGAACAATGTCTTCTCCAGACGAGGGATGACCACCTCAAAACTTATAAAGGGTGATGGACGATTAATCAGTCTTCAAGTACTCTGCTTCTATCACTTACTGTACTTGACTTGAAGAAGCCACTCTGTAGCGATACGTTTCTAATAAAGATACCTAACTGTTGCATATGTGTCTTACCTAACAATAAAGGGGATATTAATAAGGTCTTGAGGATGTCTCTCCAAGAGAGAACCCGCAGTAATGGATTTAAATTAGATAAGTTTAGATTTTGAAAGGACATAGGAAAGTGTGGTTAGGTAAGACACATATGCAACAGTTAGGTATCTTTATTTTGAAACGTTTCGCCTACACAGTAGGCTTCTTCAGTCGAGTACAGAAAAGTTGATAGAAGCAGAAGAGACTTGAAGACGATGTAATCAGTCCATCACCCTTAAAGATACCTAACTGTGTTAGGAAAGACACATCAACAGTTAGGTATCTTTATTTCGAAACGTTTCGCCTACACAGTAGGCTTCTTCAGTCGAGTACAGAAAAAATGGTCTGTACCAAGATACCCTTGTGTTGCAACACAAGGTATCTTGGTACAGACCATCAACTTCGACATCTCTACTAGTGAGAACGGCTGGGTTTGAGAGGGACCTGCCCTCCAACGCAACCTACGTCTCACATAATAAAGATACCTAACTGTTGCATATGTCTTACCTAACAACCGTCGGTAATTTTATACCATTTTAATGTTCAGTCTGTCAGAGACTGCAGCACAAGGGTATCTTGGTACAGACCTGCAATCAACTTCGACAACTTCCACTAGTGAGAGCGGCTGAATTTGAGAGGGACCTAAACTCACAGCATCTGAGTTCTTACCTCTCCTAGTGGCCTACGTCTCACCTCTTGGCGCTAATAAAAAGCTCCATCCTGTCACTTCATCTCCATATTGTTTCATACTATGGAACAATGCTCTTCTCCAGACTGAGGGACTGACCACCTCAAAACTTTAAGGGTGATGGACTGATTACATCGTCTTCAAGTATCTTCTGCTTCTATCAACTTTTCAGTACTTGACTGAAGAAGCCTACTGTGTAGGCGAAACGTTTCATAATAAAGATACCTAACTGTTGCATAGTGTCTTACCTAACAACCTGTCGGTATTTTTATACCATTTTAATGTTCAATCTGTCAGACACTGCAACACAAGGGTATCTTGGTACAGACCTGCAATCAACTTCGACAACTTCCACTAGTAAGAGCGGCTGGATTTGAGAGGGACCTGACCTCTCAGCATCTGAGTTCTTACCTCTCCTAGTGGCCTACGTCTCACCTCTTGGCGCTATAAAAAGCTCCATCCTGTCACTTCATCTCCATTCATCTGACCACATTCCTATCATTTTGCATATTTCCTCAAATCCTATACTCATTCCAGTTCGCCCCTCTCCAGCTTATTCTCAGGCAGACTGGGATCTGTTCAAACAACGCTTAAACACTCTTGATCTCACACACAATTATAACATAGACCAGTATCAGACATAGACACACAAATTCAATGCATTCAACAATCAATTACCCAAACTGCTACAGAGGTTATCCCAATGACACACCACAAAGTACGATACTCTTTTCGTCCATCAGAAAGAACAAAAAGATTACTCACATGTTACAGACACCGTTTCTTAGCAAACCAAAACAGACTCAATATCATCCGATGGGACCTCACTATTTTACGTACACATATCATCCATAGCCTAGACGATGACCACGCCCGGCATTGGCAATCAATTATAAATCATACAGATGTACAGCGTACAAGAGATCCCAAAGCATTCTGGTCATCCATTCGGAAACTTACAGGCACCCCTCGATCCACAACCTTTAGACACATAAACAGCAACAACAGACAGATCTCTGACCCTGCTGAAGCGGTACATATTTTCAAAGACATATGGGAAAACATCTTCCACCCACATCCACCAGACCAAGCTGTCATAGCACACACATTAGACATAGAAAGATGGGTATCCAACCATGAAGATTTAACAAATCCTGATCCAATCACAAACCTAAATACCCTATCTTCCACACATCCTCTAAACTCTCCTTTTACTGTTAATGATGTTCACTCCTTACTAACACACCTTCCAAAAAAAGCTCCAGGAGCTTCAGGTCTGTCACATACAGTCCTTCGTCACCTTCCACTTTCTGTTGCTTCTGCTATCACTGACCTCTTTAATGCCTCTCTTGCATCTGGCTATTTCCCCCCATTCTTTAAATCTGCAACTGCATGTCTCATACCGAAACATGGAAAAGACTTGACTGACCCCAAGAACTATAGACCAATTAGCCTCCTCGAAATTTTGGGTAAGACCTTTGAACGACTTGTAAATATGCGACTCAGGACTCACCTAGAGACACATAACTTGCTTACTGAAAGACAATTCGGTTTCCGAAAAAAACGATCTACCCAAGACGTTTTGAATATGATCCTGAACTATATACGTATCAATAAAGCCCAGAACTGTACCTCCGCCCTTGTCGCCAAAGATGTAGAAAAAGCTTTTGACACTGTTTGGCATGAAGGATTAAAATACAAACTCTGCACTTCCTTTGACTTAACTATAAATATAAACGAAATTATTATGTCATTTTTTAGACGGCCGAACGATGCGTATACGGTTCAGAGATCATTATTCGGACTATTTCACGTTAAAAGCGGGGGTACCCCCAAAGGGTTCTGTCTTATCTCCCCCCCTATATATTCTCTACACGAATGATTTACCTGAACCTCTTTACCCAAACACAATTACCCTTTCTTACGCAAACGACATCACTCAACTCACAACACATGAAAACTTTCGTTTCTTTGCACGCAGAACACAAAGAGAGGTCGACAGGATTACCGCCTGGGAATTATTATGGCGCATAAAAACCAACCCAAATAAGTCAAAAATCACTTACTTCCATAGAATGCGTGATGTCCCCACTCCTGTCGAACTCAAAACAAGCACCTCCCGTACCCCCATCCCACGCCCTTCACGACAGTTGTCCTTGGTATTACCCCGACCACACACTGAACTTAAAATCTCACATTACTACAAAGACCATACTGGCGGGAACTGCACTCTCAAGGTTATATAAGCTGCGAGGAGCCAGTCCCAAGACAAAACTACATCTTACTCTCTTACTTTCCACTCGCTCTGACGTTCATTGCCAAGACAAACGCACAAAAATTTCAACGTATCCAGAATCGTGCATTACGTTGGGTGTTGGGAGTGAGGTGGGACGAATTTGCCACCAGTGAATCTCTCCACCTCACGACAAACACACCGGCTTTGAACGTATACTGGAAGACACTTAGTGACAAACAACTTGACAGACTTGAAACATATCATGACTACTGAGACGTCCTTACAATGATGTAAATCTTTTTCAGTCATTGAATGATCCGGCACCTCCACCACAATACACATAAATTATCTGACTTTTTGCTTAAAAATTCAAATAACTTAAAAGTGCCATTGCCGTATAGCTGTGTCTTTGTGCGTTTTTAGGGCTGAAGTGCTTGCGATGTGCGTTTTTGCGTCGCCTTTGCAACAACGTGTCCCTGAACCATATCCAGTCATTGCAAGTTGAAGTGCTCCAGTCAGTTGCAGTCAGCACCCGCAGAGTCCCTGTTATCTTCTATGTCGTCTTCGTTATTGTTTATCAAGGCTTAGCAGTTGGGTCTAGTCCTGACTCTTCTCTCTTCAACTCAAGACATTCCTCTCACCATCTATTCTTCGCACTGTCCCCACTTGCCCCTCGCCCCTCGTGGGTCCTTGCCTGTGAGTCCTATCATCATCATCATCTCCATATTGTTTCATACTATGGAACAATGCTCTTCTCCAGACTGAGGGACTGACCACCTCAAAACTTTAAGGGTGATGGACTGATTACATCGTCTTCAAGTATCTTCTGCTTCTAACAACTTTTCTGTACTTGACTGAAGAAGCCTACTGTGTAGGCGAAACGTTTCATAATAAAGATACCTAACTGTTGCATATGTGTCTTACCTAACACACACGGATCTACCTGGGGTTTGGAAGGTACGAGAGTACCTTCCAACCCCAGGTAGATCCGTGTGTGACTTGAAAAAGCCCACTGTGTGGGTGAAACGTTGTCAATAAAGGATCACATTATACTGCATTTGTGTTTATATTTCCATGATGAAATTATTATGTCATTTTTTAGATGACCGCACGATGCGTATACGATTCAGAGATCACTATTCTGACTATTTCACTTTACAAGCAGGTGTTCCCCAAGGCTCTGTTCTATCTCCCACCCTATACATACTCTACACCAACGATTTACCTGAACCACTGTATCCTAATACACTTACACTCTCCTATGCAGACGACATCACTTAATTGACAGCAAATGAAAACATTCGTCTCCTTGCATGCAGAACACAAAGAGAGGTCGACAGGATTATCGCCTGAGAATTATTATGGCGCATTAAGACCAACCCAAACAAGTCAAAGATCCAAGTGCAACTAATGTGACATTTATTGTGGCAACGTTTCGCTCTCCAGGAGCTTTATCAAGCCATTACAAACAATACATGGACACAGAGGGTATATAAAGGCTCAGAGTGAGGTGAATATTAGTGAGGTACCATTTCGATGTTCACTAGTGGTAGTAGTAGTAGTAGTAGTAGTAGTAGTGGTAGTGACAAAAGTAATACAATATGGTAGAGCAATTAATTCGTACATGAGTAAAAGGATATAAAAGCTATTACTTGGGTAACATAAAAATAGGTTGGACAAATATAAACTGGAATGAGGCAGCTTGTTTCAGTGTTCACTTCTGTGCTTTGTGTAGTTAACAGGAGAGCATGTGATGGCAGGGTTTATGTTTTCAGGGGATTCTTGCTAGATTCGGAATGGTGAAGCTGCCGTTGTTTTGTTTAATTGTATTGGGAAACACGATCAGGCTGTTTCAAGGGCACTTGGGGTTGCGGAAATTATTTTTTTTATCAAATTGGGCGCTCTGAATTCATAAGATGATTGGGGGTTTTTGGGTGTTGACACGGCGTTTTTTAAAGTTGTCTTTCCTACATGCGAAAATTGTGTTCATTGAGGCGGGTGTCGGGGTTTCTTGCTGTTTCCCCTAGGGAATCTTTCACGCCTCCACAGGGTATAGTGTAAATCCTGCTTGACGGGTTCGTGGTGTTTGGGTTTTTGCCCCGGTTAGATCCTTTATTGAAGGGTAGAAGCGAGGGCGACTCTGTGTTAGTTGTGAAAGATTTTTTGAGACGTTTAGGAACCCGGGCTTTTGGGGAAAAATTATAACTTTGTGGGAGCGGTGTTGATGGTGGAAAATTTGATGATTGAAGAGCTCTTTCTTGCAGTTTTGATGAAAAAAAAAGGGAAAATTGTAACCAGGAAGTTTGGTGAATAAAGTAATTCCTCTCAAAAACTCAGGACACAATTCGGTACCCTCTTAGGAAAAAACCCGAGAGTGCCTCTTTTGGTCTTGTATTTTTGACGGAATAGAAGTGTGTGAGATCTTTTTTTATTGGGTGGGTTTCCGATAAACTTGAAATCTTGTTTTGTCTACTTTGTAAATGAGGACGCGAGGAAAGGAAATTGTCTTTGGGATTTTCTTCTGTGTAAACTAAATCGCTGGTTCAACTGCGTTGAGCCTGCCAAAGACCCCCGTACATCAAAACGTTTTGGAGTTTTTAAAGGGGACATCGTCCACGTAACGTAACCAAGTACGCTTGAAAGGGATGAGTTGGCAAAGTGTTTCGACTCTAGGTGTTCCAGTAAATTTTGGCTAGGCGGCATTTATTGGGGCCCCATTCCCATGCCGTAGGTTTTTTTGTAGAGCTTTTAAATTGAAGGAAAAACTTTTTAAGTTAACACAAGTTAAATCAAGTCAAAAAATCTCCGGGGGAAAAGGGAAGATTAAGGTCCGGTTGATTTCGTCTAAAACCTCGAGGCTTTTTTGGTAGGTACTTTTGTAAGAGGGAAGTCACATCCAAACTGCTTTTTTTTCTTGTTCGGATGGAGGGGTTTACGGATGGGGTTTGAAAGGTCGCCTGAGTGTTTAAGATGAGCGGGGCGAGGCCCCCAAAGGCGGGAAAGATGTTTGGAAAGACCCCGCTATTTGTGTGGAGCATCCATTCCTGACGTGTTTTGGTTGAAGGAATTTTGTGTTTAGGGGTCTTGGGTAAACCACACATGTTGCTGGTTTAGGGTTTTTGGGAACAAGTAAGAATTTCTCCCTTTTCTCTGTGCTTTGAGTTTTTGTCGGGTTTGTTAAAAAAGTCTTTGGTGAGCTCTCCCAGTTGATGCTGATGGTTCGAGTAATTGATCATTCAAAGGTCCACTTTTAGTGTTTAGTCACTGGTGTTGAGAGACGACTCCACCCCTTTGTGGGGTGGTGAATAATTTGGGGGGTCGTTGGCGAGGTCCTTAAGGCAGGATGATCTTCTAGGAAGTTTAGAAGAAAAGGGTTTTCACATAAAGCTGCAGTGAAAGGCCCTGAAAAAACCCTTCTGGAATTGCTGTCCTGTGTCTAGGGTTTCCGGGTAACAAGATGATTTGTAGTTGGGTTTGCGTATGTTGGTGGAAATTTTGAGCCCCAGACTCAGTGCTTTTTCTCGTAGTGGGTTTAAAGGGTGGGGTCGATAATTGTTTATCGGGGTTTTCGCGTCCCTTTTCCCTTCATCGACTTTTAGTGCAGAGGTACTGAAGTTTGCGATTGATTTTGATCTTCTGTTTTAGGTTAGCAACCAACTATCAACTCAACTTGTTACCAGGGAACCCTAGACACAGTGACAGCAACTTCCAAAGGGGTTTAAAGGGGCCCTTTTCACTGCAGCTTTATTGAACCTTCTTCTAATCTTTCCCGAAAACATCACTGCCCTTAAGGACCTCGCCCAAGACCCCAACATTTTTCGTCACCCCCGCCGACAAAGGAGGTGGGTGTCATACTCAACACCCGTGACTACAACACTAAAATGATGGACCTTTTGAATGATCAATCTACATAGAACCCCCTCAGCACTCAACAGTGGGAGAAAGCCACCAAAGACTTTCATACAAAACCAACAAATACTCAAAAAACACTAGAGAAGGGGGGAAATTCTGTTTCTTGTTACCAGCAACCCCAAACCGACACTGTATGGTTTTACCCCCAAGACCCCTAAACACAATTTTCCTCTCCCCGACCAATCACGTCAGGAAAAGGCGTGCTCCACACAAAAGCCGGGTTCTTGCCAAACATCTTTTCCCGCCTTCGGGGCCCTCGCCCCCCCTCATCTAAACATCAGCGCCTTTTCAACCGCATCCTAACCTTCCATCCGTAACAAGAAACTAAGCAGTTTTTATGTGACTTCCCTCTTTACAAAAGTACCTACCAAAAAAACCCTCGAGGTTCTACGCGTAAAGTCAACCCAAACCCTTTTCTTCCTTTACCTCCCGGAGATTTTTTTGCTTGATTGAACCCGGGGTTTAAATTCAACTGTTTTTCCTTCAATAAAACTTACAAACAAACCTACGGGATGGAATGGGTCCCCCCAAAAAGTCCGCCTACAACTTAAAGGAACACCCGAGTCCCAAACTTTTGCCCAAAATCACCCTTCAAACGTACTTGGTTTCGTTTGTGGGACGATGTCCCCGTAATAAAATCCAAAACGTTTTGATTACGGGGTTCCAAGCTCAACGCAGTTGAACCGCATTCGTTTACACTAGAAAAAGAAAACCCAATAAAATACCTTTCCTCGACGTCCCATTCACAAAGTAGACAACAACCTAAATTTCAAGTTTTTGGAAACCCCCAATAAAAAAAGATCCACACACTTCTATTCAGTCAAAATACCAAGACCAAAAAAGGATCACACGGGTTTTTTCCCAAAACTACCAATTGTAGTCCTGGTTTTTTGACGAGGAATGACTTACATCACCAAAAATTCACGAGTTCAATTTTCCTTTTTTTTTCACAAAGACTGCAAAAAAAGAGCTCTTCAGATCATCAATTTTCCCCATCAACACCCCCCCAACAAAATTATAATTCTTCCCAAAAGCCCGGTTCACTAAAAGCCCAAAAAAACTTTCACAAGCAACCCAGAGTCGCCATCGCTTCTACCACTTAATAAAAGGGCTAACCAGGGCAAAACCCAAGCCCACGACCATCAAGCAGGGGTTTACACATACCTGTGGAGGCTGTACAAATCTACGTAGGGGAAACACAAGAAACCCCGAACCCCCTCAATGAACCATAAACATTAGGAGCAACTTAAAAACCTGTGTACAACATCGAAATTCCCCAAACATCTTTGAAAAATTTAGAGCGCCAATAAATGATAAAAAAACTAATTTCCGCACACGCAATGCCTTGAATTTAGCACTGACGCTGTTTCGAAATACAATTAAACAAAACAAAGGCAGCTTCCCACTCCGAAGCTTTTGCAAGAATCCTCCTGAAAACAGTAAACCCGCCCTCACATAGTCTCTCCTGTTATCTTCACAAAGCCCAGAAGTGAACACTAAAAAAGCTGCCTCTTCCAGTTATATTTGTCCAACCCATTTTTATTTACCCAAGTAATAGCTTTTATATCCTTTACTCAGTACGAATTAATTGCTTACCATTTGTAACTTTTGTCATACCACACTACTATTAAATATATATACTAATACTACTACCACTGTGAACATCGAAATGTACCTCAATAGTATTCCCCCCACTCTGAGCCTTTATAACCCCCCTGTGTCCATGTATTGTTTGTAATGGCTTGAAAAGTCCCGGGGAGCGAAACGTTGCCCCAAAAATGTCCATTAGTTGCACTTGTGCCTTTTTCTTTTCATATTGTCGGTAATTCTACAACTTTTTTTACAAGTCAAAAATCACAACTTTCATAGAAAAATGCGATGTCCCAACTCCTGCGAACTCAAAAAAAACCCCCGTACTCCTATCCCCCCTCCCCTCCACAGTTGTCCTTGGGTTACCCTACAACAGACTGATCAAAACCACACATTACTGCTAAATGAAGGCTGGGATCGCACCTCAAGGCATTAAGCTGCGGGACTAATCCCAAGTCTAAACTAATCTCAACTAAGCTTTTATTTGACCTCACTCCTTATTCCACTTGCTCTGCGTTTTTCTGCCAAAACAAACGATAAAATTCCAAAAACTCCAAATCTTCTTACGTTTGGGTGTTGGTAGTAGGTTGGACGGTCGTCACCAGAGAATCTCCCACCCACGCTAACGCACCGGCTTTTAACGTGACTGGAAGACATATGACAAAAACTTGAAAGATTTGAGGCATGCCATGACTACTGGACTACCTATTTAGGTGAGACTGTCAGGCATCCTTACAATGACGTAAATCTCTTTCAAACGTTGTACGACCCTGCTCCTCCACCTCGATACATATAAACTACTTGACTTATTTGCGCAATTATTCCAACAATTCTATAGCTGCCATTGTCGCAGAGCTGTGTCTCTGTGCGTTTTATGCTGAATTGCTTTCGATAGTCGTTTGCGTCACCTTTCTACAGTAACCAGAGCCTGTTGCGCGTCCAGTCGTTGCTAGTGATGTGCTCCTGAGATTGACACTGCTGCATTTTATGTTTCCCTTGATTAGCAGTTGGGTCTAGCCCTTACACTTTACCTCCTTCTCAAGATATTTTCTCTCCCCCAACCTATTTTCTTCCTCCTGTCCCCACTTGCCCCTCGTCCCCAGCGGGTCCTTACCTGTGAGTCCTCTGTTCTGTTCGGGACAAGAGAAGTAGTAGTGGAGGTTGTGGTGGTGGTAGTAGTAGTGGAGGAAGTAGCGGTGGAGGTAGTAATAGTAGTAGTGGAGTCAGTCAAATACTAAGAAAGAGGAACACTGCACGGGATTTTGATCTTATTCAACGTTTTCTTGTCATCTGTCTCTCTCTGCCCTATTTTTCTACGGCCTTCCCAAAACTCATAAACCTGATATTCCTCTGTATCCTATCATATTCTCTAGAGGTTCTGTGTCTTATTCTCTTGCTTCTTGGCTGGCCAAAACCCTCACTCCCATTCTTGGTACATTTTTTCCTGCCCACCTCCGTCTCTCTATAAGCTTCATTGAAAGGGTTCGCTCTCTCCCGACCTGTATGATGCTTAGTCTTGACGTTGAGTCCCTCTTCACCAATGTCCCTCTTGATGATGTCTTTGATTTTCTTAGAAAGAAGGCCAATGAAGGGTTTCTTCATCTCCCTATACCAAATGATGTCTTTCTTGATCTTATCCGCCTCTGTGTGGACTAATTCCTTTTCCTTCCAAGGGAAATATTATTCTCAAACCTTCGGTGTAGTTATGGGCTCTCCTCTCTCTCCTCTCCTTGCTAATCTTTACATGTTCTTCTACCTACCATCGATGTGCGACCTTCACTCTGGCTCCGCTATGTTGATGACATCTTTGCTCTGTGGCCTCATGACTCCAGTCTCTTCCAACCATTTTTTGATGCTCTTAATAACCTTGCCCTTTCTATTAAGTTTGAGTCCTTGATGCTCATGTCCACCTCTCAGATACAGGTTTTGCCTTTTCGGTTTACCACAAACCTATGCACAGTGGCATGTACATTCACTACTTTTCTTATCATGCTTCTTCTGTTACTAAAAGTGTTTTCGTTTCCCTCTTCCTCCGTGTTTTCTGCATTTGTGACCCTCAATTCCTTGAATCAGAAATTTCCACTCTTCATAATTAATTTTGTCGTCTTGGCTACCCTTCCATTTCATAGATTGTCTTCTCACGTGCTAAACGGACTTTCTTCTCTCCCAAACTCTCTACTCCTGGGAACTCTAGTGTCCTCTGCCTTCCCTACATTTCCGGTCTTCCTAATTTCAACAACTTTCTCCGTTCCTTAGACATAAGAACATAAGAACATAAGAATGGAGGAACACTGCAGAAGGCATACTGGCCCATGCGAGGCAGGTCCTAAACATAATTTTTAAGGGCTTATTTGGAGCCCTTGTTCCACTCCTACCACCTCACTGATACGCTTATTAATCAACTTTCTTACGTTTCATAAGAACATAAGAACATAAGAACGAAGGAACAGTGCAGAAGGCCTACTGGCCCATGCGAGGCAGGTCCAAGTCTCCTACCGGCTTAAGCCAATGCACCCAACCTAGTCAGGTCAGGTCACATTGACTTAAGGGAGGAACACGGCAACCGACCTGGTAGCACAAGCTATCAGGTCCAACTCACACCCACCCACATCCACTCATGTATTTATCCAACCTATTTTTAAAGCTACACAACGTTCTGGCCTCTATAACTGTACTCGGGAGTTGGTTCCACTCATCCACAACTCTATTACCAAACCAGTACTTTCCTATATCCTTCCTGAATCTGAATTTTTCCAACTTAAAACCATTGCTGCGAGTCCTGACTAGGCTAGATATTTTCAGCACACTATTTACATCCCCTTTATTTATTCCTGTCTTCCATTTATACACCTCAATCATATCCCCCCTAATTCTACGTCTTTCTAGAGAGTGCAGATTCAGGGCCCTTAGTCTATCCTCATAGGGAAGGTTTCTGATACATGGGATCAACTTTGACATCCTCCTTTGTACATTTTCCAGAGAATTTATATCCATTCTGTAATACGGTGACCAAAACTGCGCAGCATAATCCAAATGAGGCCTAACCAAGGATGTATAGAGTTGAAGAACAACCTGAGGACTCCTATTATTTATGCTTCTTGATATAAAGCCAAGGATTCTATTAGCTTTATTGCGAACACTTATGCACTGTTGTCTTGGTTTCAGATTACTGCTAACCAGAACTCCTAAATCTTTTTCGCAATCCGTAATATTAAGATCTACATTATTTAGTTTATATGTGGCATGGTTATTGTCCTGTCCAACATTTAGAACTTTGCATTTGTCTATATTAAACTGCATCTGCCACTTCTCCGACCACTGCATCAGTCTATTCAAATCTTCCTGGAGTGCTCCAATGTCCTCGTCAGAATGAATTCGACGGCCTATTTTGGTGTCATCGGCAAACTTGCCGATGTCGCTCTTTATGCCCTCATCTATGTCGTTTATGTAGATTGTGAACAGCAGGGGGCCCAACACTGACCCCTGTGGAACACCGCTCGTGACGCTTCCCCACTCTGATTTCTCCCCATTTATGCAAACTCTCTGCTGCCTATTTGTCAACCATGCCTCTATCCAGGAAAAAATTTATCCTCCTATTCCATGTGCTTTAATTTTCCTCAATAGTCTCTGATTTGGGACCCTGTCAAAAGCCTTACTGAAGTCCATATACACAATATCATATTCATTACCATGATCTACCTCCTCAAATACCCTTTGTGAAAAAAGTTAATAAAAATTTGTAAGGCAGGAACGCCCCTTTGTAAAACCATGCTGAGATTCGTTTTATTAATTTATGCTTTTCAAGGTGGCTACGAACTGCCTAGGCATATTATTGATTCCATAAAATTTTCCCACTATGGAGGTAGGCTTATTGGTCTATAGTTCGAAGCTAAGGACCTGTCACCTGTTTTTAAAAAAAGGGATCAATTTTTCCCTTTTTACTTTCTGGACCATGCCAGTTTGTATGAATGTTGAAAAGATTTTCCAAAAGGGGTCTAAGCTCCTCTTTACTTCCTTTAGAACCTTTCATCATTTTTCAGGGCCTGGGATTTTTTGGTTTTTTTTTTATCTATTTTCCAAGGACCTGTCACTTGTACCCAATCGTGCACATTTATTTCGTCCCGTTCTACATAATTTTCATTACTGGAATACCTGTATCCTCCTGTGTAAAAACTGAGAAAGTATGTGTTAAAAATTCTACAAATTCCTTAACGTCGTGACTGACCCCGGGGAAATTTTTGGTGGGGCCCATCTTGTCCCGATCTTACTTCTTTATACCTGAAAGAAACCTTTTGGTTATTTTGATTCTCTTGCAACTTTAAAACCCATTCTCTTTTTTCTTTTCTAATTCCCCTTTTTATTTCTCTCTTTAACTGAATATATGTTTCTTAATTGCCCCTCTCCTCTTTGATTTCCTATATGCCCTCTTTTGACCAATCAATTTTTTTAATCTATTTCTTTCCTTTTAGGTCATTTTTTTTTTGATCTTTTCCCTATTTGGAACATTTTTTGACTGAGCAGCAAACTTCCCCCTGGAAAGCACATAGGGAAACCCATCACCACCCCTGCCCTTGTAGGCATTCCAGTTCACCCCACCTAATAATTTTTCAGCCCTTGAAACACCAAAGCGAAAGTCAGGGACGGAGACTTGTTGCCATTTTTTGGGGGAATTCCATGATAAAAAAAACTGAGTGTTTTGTGATCATTTTCCCCAAGCCATCATTAACCCAAGTTTAAATTTAGTTTTCCCCTATGGCAAAACCAAGCAAGGGGGTTTTTTCCCCTATTTGGGCTCTGTCACAAACTGTTTAAAAAAAAATCCGGATTGTATCAAGAAATCCCTGATAAATTTCCTGCAAATTGCTCCGTCAATCTTCTATAGTTGAAATCCCCATTACACAACATTTTCTATGTGATCCTTTCAAATTTTGCCCATAGAAATTTCTGCACTCCCCAAGATTTGGGGGGCCGTAAAAACCACCCAAAATTTGTTTTTCTCGGCCCCGAGAAGCTGTAAAACCAAACAGATTTAGTGGCTGAGCTTCTAAATTTAATATCGTCTAACACAACAATTAAATTGTCTCTGACTACATCGGTACTTTTCCCCCACCTTTCCCTTTTACCCCTGTCTGTGGAATAATTTATACCTTGTTTTTGACTTAGAGGGACTCTTATCTTTTTTAGATTTAGCCAGGTCTCGTTATAGCAATAAAATTTTATGTTTTTCCCGCACTTGCAATTAAACTTTGCTCATCTTTTTATTTCTTTCACCCGCTATTAGTATAGTAAACCTTAAGGAGCTAGTCCCTTGCTGCCCCTTTCTGTCCCCCTTTTTTGCTGACCTGATCTATTGTCCAAATTTATAACTTCATGCAAAATGCCTTTTATTAACTTTTAAACGGGTTTCCAAAACCCTATTGTTGCAACCTCCCTTTTTTTCCCACAAACACCCAACCTCTACTTCCATCAGTTTAAAATCATAGGCATTTCCCCAAGGGCCCTTTTCCCAATCGAGCCCTGCAATTTGTTAACCCCCTGACCCAGAGAGATTACCCCATCCCTTGCATACATTTTCCATGTTTGCCATAAAAGTTTTTTTCCATTTTGTCAATAAATTGGGGAAATTGCAAGTTCCTTGCATTTATCTGTCTAGCCGGGAAATTTAAAACCAATTGCCCTGAAAACCCATTCTTTTCCTCCCCCCCCTTCTGGGAAAGATGCAAATTTGGTTTGGGGATCCCCCCCTTTTGGGACTTAATAAAATTTTATAGGGGCCTGTATTTTATCTAGCGGGCTCTTCTTTTTCCTACCCTCCCAAATTCTTTTCCCACCAGAAACTGGCAGTTTGATGGGCTTTTTTCCCCATTAGGGACTGATATTATCCAGCCTGTTGACTTTGTCCCCAACACCGCTTCCAGGAAAGCACACTCAATCTTCATCTTTTTATTCCTTTTTTTACAAAAAGCACGGCCCAATTCCCCCTTCCCTGAGAGCCCCCAAAAAACCACAAAAAAACCCGTTTAAAACCCCCCATTAGCGGGGCATTTGTCCCCTTCCCTTCACTGGCCACTAAAAGTACATTTATCCGAAGAACAAAAGAAGGGTTTTTCTGCCTTCATTTTCTTTCACTCTTAACTTTCCTTCCCCTGTTTGCGCCTCCCTTTTACTGTAAAACCACTCGCCACTTGTAGAAAGGTGTTTGGGCTGCCCCTCACTGGTGGTAGCCGTTGCTACCCCCCCAAAACTACGCCTCCCACAGGAGAGCCGGGGAGGGCCACCCCTGTAGAAGCCTTTTTTTCCCCCAACTCCAGCCACCTACACTTTTCCCCCAGCCCCAATTAAAGGGGGACCTAGCCTCCTAATCTCCTCCGGGAAGAAAAACCTCCCCCTTTTCAACTCCCCCAACCTAAATTTTTAAAAAAACCACTCCCAGAAGCAAGCCATGCTTTTTAACCGTCCACGCTAATCCCCAAAGCAGCTCGGGTCTGTGACCTCAACCCTGACGACTGACCTTTTTGCACTAATCTAATTTTATACCTCTCCCCCCCCCTTTAGATGCTCGTAGTATCTACTCTACTTTTTGTTCATCTTGTCCTTTTTCAGTATTTTGGAAGAAACGGCCGAAACCTTTTTTGACAGACCCTTTGGGAGCACAAAAGTAGGTCAGGCTTGCGGGCCCCCCAAAATTGCTCTTTTCTGCCCCGTCAGACCTCACTTCATTTCCCATTGATTGGTTTTCTGCTAAAACTGTCTACCCTACTTCCCAACTTTTACAGTCGCCGTCTGGTTTGAATCCTTTCCCTTTTACAAATCTTTTCCTTTCAAAGAAAACTTTCCCCCTACATTGTAAAAGCTCCCAAAAATTTATAACACCCTGACTTAAACCCCGATTTATTTTTTTTTTTCTTTTTCCTCTTCCCCTTTCCTCTTTCCTCTTTCACCTTTGGGTTTTCTTTTTTCTGCCTTGGTATTTGTTCCTTCATTATTTGTCCTCCCTCTGTGTTTTGCTCGTACCCTTTTTGGGCCACTAGTTCCCTTGCAGTGCTTCTCTTTCTTAGTATTTGACTGACTCCACCACTACTATTACTACTTCCACCGTTATTACCTACTACCTCCACTACTACTACTACTACTACTACTACTACTACTACTACCACCTCCACTGCTACCTCTCTTGTCCCGTCCCTCTCTGCTGACCTATATATACTCCCTCCTTCTCCCCTTTTTGTTAGTGTGACAAACCCATTTACAAAGTTACATGAGTGTTATTTGTATAATAACACAATTGTTCATTAGTTACTGTGGGATCACCTATAATACTGACTACTAGTCTTTATGTCATGGAAAGTATTTGAGCTGTGAACATACAAGTTCGTGTGTGCACTCACCTAATTTACCTAATTGTGGTTGCAGAGGTCGATACATAGCTCATGGATCCGCGTCTTCATTGATCGCTACTAGGTCACTCTTCCTGCTCCATGAGCTTTATCATACCTCTTCTTAAAGCAATGTATGGTGCCTGCCTCCACTACATACCTTCCCAGACTTTTCCACTTCTTGACAACTCCATGACTCATCTGAGTCTTCATCTTTCACTTGTCACTCCATGTTAATGTGACAGATCTCAGAAACATCCTGTCTTTGTCCACCTTGTCAATTCTTCTCAGTATTATATTACCTCTGATCCTCCTGTCCTCCAGTGTCGTCAGGTCGATTTCCCTTAATTTTTCTTTCTTTAGGACATTCCCCCTTAGCTCCGGGACTAGTCTTGTTGCAAACCCATTGCACTTTCTAATTTCTTGATTTTGCTTTGACCAGGTGTGGGATCCAAACTAGTGCTGCATACTCCAACATGGGACTGACGTACACGATGTACAGAGTCTTGAACGATTCCTTACTTAGGTGTGGAAACGCAATTCTTAGATTTACCAGGCGCCCATATGCTGTAGCAGTTATCTGACTGATGTGCGCCTCAGATGTGCTCGGTATTATACTCACCCCAAGATCCTTTTCCATGAGTGAGGCTTGCAGTCTTTCGTCACCTTCCTTATATTTATCTGGATAACCCATCATAATTGTACCTTCAGCTGATCTGTTCTTGATCGGATGTGTGTCTTTTCTACGGTTTTTGGGTTCAGGACGGGGAGGGGAGGATGAGAGGGGGCGGGAGGAGCAGGTGGGACGAGAGGATGAGGTAGGGCGAGAGGATGAGGTAGGGCGAGAGGATGAGGTAGGGCGAGAGGAAGTGTTAGGGAGAGAGGAGGGGAGGTCAAGGGTTGGTTTATTTGTTGTGAAGTGCATCCAATGCGAGTTGAACGTTGGGGAGAATCAGAAGCATATTTCTTACGAGAAGGCATTGAAAGAAGTAGCCGAATGTGCTGAGAGCGTGCAAGCAATGGGGAGGGTTCGCCAACATTTTTGCCATGTGTGGCCTGGAGAAGAACACTTAGAAAGCTGGTGCTTGTCACAGGTATTTCTTAAATGTCCAAAGAGAAGACATTTTTAAACTGATGAATAGGAACCATAGTTAAGGAAGAAACAGTGAAGTAGGTTTGGGAAAAAAGGAAGTGTTTGCTCGAACACATGTTTAACAACATATAGCCTCGGCTGGGAGTAGAACATACGATATTAAGAAAGTTGGACGTTATATTCATTAATCAATGAAGATCACAGTTTTTGCCCGACTGTATCCTGGCCTATGATCAGGGCCCAGTCGATAGGGCAAAACCTCCTGAGAGAGCTTGTCTCGGACATCCTTTCTAATGCAGAGGTCATAGTTCACAGGATCAAGATTAACTTTACAGCCAGTATTGTTCTTGAAATTGTTTTAAACATGCGGGGGCCCGGGTAATGTTGAAAAAGGTGGAACAAAGTCATAGTAAACCTTATCATCTTCAGATACTTTAACATAAGGCCATTGTCGGAAAGCTAGGGCTCTGTGCAGTTGCCATGACGACAACAGCACAGGGAGGGATCTGCATAAGTCGTAAGTGGCTTCTAGGGCTAAGTGTATAGTCCCGAAGGACATGTTTTGTTGGGTTTTTACCTGCCAAGATGAGGTTTCCCGGCGCAAATCACTTGGAACCCGCCCGGGCACCTACCAGACGAATCTCCCCCCGCGCGGGCAGGTCCAGCCAATCCAAAAAAAGGAAAAAAATTTTTAGAGGGAGAGAAAGGTGTGGTGTCTCCAAAACGATTAGTCAAGCGATCCACTGTGTGGGGATCTTTTAAACCCCCTCAATGAAGAGGGCTTGAGGCCTCTAAGGAATTTGGGACAAAAGGAGCAAAAAAAAAAAATGTCTTATTTTCGAGATGCTGTCAACCGAACATGGAACGAGGGTAACGGGGTGCCTAGTTACAAACACAGGTCGAGGTGGGAAGTGTGCTTTTTAAAATAGTGAGGCCCCAGACGTCACCTTTGGCAGTGGGGGGACTTCAACCAGTGCAAGAGTGAGAGGCCACGTCTGCCCCTTGGGGAGGCATCCGCGAGCAAGAATCTTGAAACAAAGATGAAGAATGTCCAGGATCAGCCAGAAAGGCAAAATCTTCTTTAAACAGAAGTTCAGTGCAGTTTCCATCAGCAGACTCAGCAACTAGAGTGAAAAGAAAAGAGCCTCTCCCAGCACGGGGATCGCAAGGCAACCAATCAGGAGCAAGGCAGCCAATCGGGAGCAGGAGCATCTGTCCAGTGCGGAAGCTAACAGAGGAATGTCTTGTTCCGTCCCTGTCTGCTGGCCTATATATACTCCCTCCTTCTCTCCTTTTCGTTGGGGTTGCCATCCTTGTCAAATCCAACATAAAACACGAATTTCTCCCAATCCCCTTTATTCACCTACACTGTTTTGTGATCAGAATTCACACCCACCTTGGACCCTTTATCTTTTTCACCACCTATGCTCGCCCAAACACTATTCTCAACATACACGACCTTTCCTTAGTCTTGAACCAACACCAACTCACCAACATACCTACTAGCTGACACAAATGCCAAACACACCGCCTTTCATCACACCAGTAAAAACCAAGTTGGTCACCAATTACTCAACTTCACAAACCATAAACACCTAATTCATCTCGGCCCAGACTTCAACGCCTTCTACAACAACATGGGCCAAGGCGTACCTGACATCATTCAGGCAAACCGAGCCAGCTCTCCTTTTCAACACTACATCTCACCTGGCCCTATTACAGGCTCTGATCACATCCCAGTCATCTTTCACATCTCCTCCAACCCTATCCTCATCCCAGCCACACCTTCCTTCTCCTACAAGAACGCTGACTGGGATGCTTTCAAACAACACATAGACAATACTAACCTCACCTATGACTACAACAACAAACCTGTCTCTAACATTGGCACTCAACTTGATCTCATCCAGGTCACCATTACACAAGCAGCCAACATTGCAATACCAAGAAAAACTCTCACCACTCGTTATTTTTCTTCAAACCCTATATCAGAACAAGAAGACTAATTATCTGCTACAACAACCGCTTCCTCTACAACACACACAGATTTAATCAAGTCCGATTAGATCTCACTTACCTCAGAAACAACATTCTACACAGTTTAGACCAAGACCACAACAATCACTGGTCACAGCTCATACAACAAGCAGACAAATAGCATATTAGAAACACCAAAGCCTTCTGGAACTTTATCAAAAAAATCAGAGGCACAACTCTCACCAACAAATTCAAACACATCACCCACAACAACACACACATCTCAGACCCACAGGCTGCTACTAACATATTCAAAAACATCTGGGAGAACATCTTCCACCCTCACCCACCCCACCCTAACGCTATTCAACACATTCAGAACATAGAACACTGGAACACTACACACACACACACACACACAACACACACACACAACACACACACACACACACACAAAAAAAAAAAAAAAAAAAAAAAAAAAAAAAAAAAAAAAAAAAAAAAAAAAAATTAGCACCCACATCCATCTGGACTCTCTTACCTCCTCCCAAGAACTCGACACTCCTCTCACCAACACAGACATTAAACTCTTCTCAGACACCTTCCTCCCAAGACTCCTGGTGACTCTGGCCTAAACCATATTATCCTAAAACACCTTCCTGACTCTATCATTACTGCTTACACAAACCTCCTCAATGCCTCCCTTGCCTCTGGATATTTTCCCTGTCTTCTTCAAAGCTGCTACTTTTATCCCCCTTCCCCAAAACCCAAAAAAGCCATTGACCCTAGAAACAAATCGCCATATCAGCCTCCTCGAACTTTAATAAAAACTCTTTGAAAACTCATCAACCATCGCCTTCGCAGATACCTGGAACACAACTCACTACTTTCTGATGGCCAGTTTGGCTTCAGAATTCGCAGATCCACACAGGATGCCAATTAACATCATTCTAAACTACATCCACAAAAAATACAAAACAAAGAAACAGCACATCATGGTTGCAAAAGACGTTGAAAAAGTTTGACACTGGCACGAAGGGCTCAAAAAACAAACTCTGCACTAACTTTAACATGCGTCCACTACTCGTAAACTCCTCGGGCAACTTCCAAGACGGCCGCTCCATGAGAATCAAATTCCAAAGGGGTTATTACTCGACTACTTCACATTTAATGCTGGAGTACCCCAGGGAACTGTCTCTCTCCTACCCTTACATTTTATACACTAGCCTATGCAGACGACATAACACAACTTATCACTCACGCCAATATAGATACACTCACACACAAAAACACAAAACACAAAATGAGGTCGCGGGAAATAGCCATCTGAGAACAAAAATAGAAAATCAAATCCAATGCAGCTAAATCCAGCATTTCATATTTTTCCTATAGGAAACGCGATCCTCCATTACCTGTCGAGCTCAGAACAGCTGGCACACGCACATACATCCCCATCACACAATCTGTCACGGTCCTTGGCGTTAATCTTGACTACCTTCCTCGCTTACACGGACACATTCACTCAAGGAATGCAATAGTTAGTAAGGCCCTTGCGGACCTCTACAAGCTGCAACACGCCTCCCAACGCAACAAACTACTCCTCTACAAATCCCTAATACGTCCTTGATAACTTACTCTCCTCTATCCCTCTCTCTTGCAGCTAAAACAAACTTACTTAAACTGCAGCATGTCCAGAACAAGGCGCTGCGCTGGGTGTTTGATGTCAGATGGGATGACTTCGCAGCTAGCGAGTCTCTCCATGATCAGTTAGACATCCCTGCGCTGAATCTGTGCTGGAAGACGCTCAGTGACAGACAGACAAACTTGAGACACGACATGACTACTGGACCTCTTTCTTTGATGAAGACATTCGCAGACCCACAAACCAACACAACCTTTTCTACTCCTTGTATGATCCTGCTCCTAACCGTTTTATAAATAACCTTTGGATTCTTTGTCAGGTACCTTGCGCTGTTCGTTCTCCGACCAACGTTTGCCTTAGCTGCTGGGTTTAGCCCTGGCTCTATTTCTACCACTAAGAACACTCCTCTCCAGCGCTATTCTTCGTCTGTCCCGTGTTCCCCGCTCGTCCAATTGGGATCTTACCTGAACTTGTTCGTTCGTTCGTTCGTTCGTTCCTTATCGTTAGTGTGACTTTGTAAATGGTCCAAGTCGGACCGAAACGTCGTCGTAAGCTCCTCTTTCTATGTGCGGGTTATCTGTGTATAGAACTTCCTAAGAGTTACTGTAGGTGAGACTGGCGGAATTCCATAGCAGATGCTAGACGCAGGAATATAATTACATCCTAGAAAATAATAGAAAAGCCTAGGTCATTTGTGATGCAAGATCAGGAATATTGTTTCATCTGATCATATCATTCTGTCAAAGCATTAGTTTAATTATTTTAGAAGCAACACTGTTGCATCTTATACCAGCCTAAACTATTACATATTTGAGAAATGTTTACACTGCTTTGTTTCACCTAATATTATATAGCGGACTTCTTCATTAACAGCTAAAGAGTAATGTTTAACTCCATGTTATCGCCTGATGCCACATGTATCATAAATATTTCTCTTTATCAGTAGTGACATGTACTTAGCTCTGTGACGACCTGCTTGTGTGCTCTCTATGAATCTAAACCAGGATGCCCTCTCTTGAGCAACTTTACTAGCAGCTAAAAAAAAAAAGCTTAGGGTTGCTTAGCAGGAGATACGGCGATTAACGGAGGAGAACAAGAGGATTCGAAGTAATCCTCCTGTTGTGAGTCCCTAGGTTATGAGGGGAACTTGGTCAGTGGCCGGGCAACATGGAACCAAGCTGAGGATCAAGAAAACTGTTGGAGAGGCAGAAACAACGAGGACCCAGAAAACTACTGTGGAAACTTCCAACCCATTTTCGGTGCAAACCTGACGAATTTGTGGGTGTTCTACTGGGAATGTCACAACGAGCCCCAAAGGGAGCATTGGCTGACGTGAGTGAGACATCCCTAGAAACCCCAACGAAAACCATGGGAAACGTCTTGACGAATTCCACAAGTGAAGGTGTAGGCTGCCTAACGAATGTGAGTCGACTACTGGAAGCATCACGACGGACGAGGGCCAAAGAAAGGTAAAAACATTGTTGTTGTTGGGGATAGCCAGATTAGGTACATGGATAGGGCATTCTACTTGAAGGATAGGAGTAGGAGGCAGAGAGTGTGCTTTCCTGGGGCTGGGATGAAGGATTTTGTTCCCATTGGATGACATAAAGAGAGAAAATTTGGGAGCAATCCTATTTGTTCAGTGCTGGAGGCAACGATGTTGGCAGACATGGGAGTGAGGACCTGATTAGCAGGTATAGGTCAGCAATACAGATAATTAGGAAGAAGGGGGGGAAACCTGTCATATGTGATATTTTGCCAAGGAGAGGAGTTGGAAATGAAGGGGTTGTCCAGGGCAATTGGTGTAAATTTGGGTTGGCTGGACAAATGCTGTAAGGAAAATGCAGAAAATTTAAATTGACAACTGGGGCAGAAATGACATGTATGCCGGGGATGGGGTCCACTTATCTAGGGTTTGGGGTGGAGCACTGGCCAACGCAGTTGAGAGAGCAGTTGGTCTTTAAACTAAAAATAGAAGTTGGTATGGGTTTTCGTGGAAAATCAATGAATTCTGAGTGTAGCGATAGTGTGAGTTTAAGGAAACAAGTTATAGGCAGAAATGGGGAAGAGTTATTGATGAACAAGGAAAGCCAATGGCATTAGGTGATAAGGAGAGTAACAGGCATAGGGGAGGAAGAGAAATCAGCAGGAAGGGTAAAGAGAAAGGAGGGTCCTTAAATATATATTAAACAAATAGTCGTAGTGCTAGGAATCAGATGGATAGTTGAGACTATTTTTTTAGTGCAGGTAACATTGATGTATTTGCCTTAACTGAAACGTGGTTCAATACGAAAAATCGGGACATGCCCTGCTGAATGTCACATACAGGGTTTTAAATTGTTCTAAGTGGACAGAAGTATCGGGAAGGGGGAGGGGTTTGGGACTGCATGTCCGAGATCGCTTGAACTTTTGCATAAAACAGGTATAAAGTCTGAACCCCACTGAGTCTGTTTGGGTAGAATTTTCAGAGGGCATTAAAATTTATTTTAGGCGTGATATACTGTCCCCCAAACTTAGATAGGGGCCAAGGAGACTACTATGGGAGGAAATTGTTAAGGCCACAAGGCACGAAAACGTAGTAATTCTAGGAGACTAACTTTAGCCATATTGATTGGAATTTTCTTGACTGGGTAATTTAGAATCAAACGACTTCTAGAATTAGTTAGGATTGTTTTTGAAGCATTGGAAGAGCCTACAAGGGGAAATAACTGCTTGACCCTTGTTTTTGCAAAAAATGAATCCTTTTAAATAATTTAGAATTTGGGAAATTTCTAGCGACCACAAATCAATTAATTAGCATTGAATGGAAATAGATAGTATGATAACTTAGTTTAAAAGTTCAGATTTTGCTAAGCAGATTACGAGGGGCTTTGAAAGCGCTTTATCATCTTTGACTGGGGAACGAAGGAGCTTTCAAATGACAGTTTTTCTGAACACTATAATGCAGCCAAAGAACATTATCCAGTATAAGAAATTTGATCAAGCAGAAATGAAACCAAAATTGATGAATAATGGCTCAAATATTTTTAGGGCATAAGAAAGGAATTAAGGGTACAAAAAAAGGTGAGAGTCATCTTATGAATCAGTATAATGACATTAAGAGGGACCATACCCCCGCGGGATTGAAACCCCCCGTCAGGTATGGTTTATTTGCAATCGTGTCATTACGATTTCTTTAGTCATTAAAGGACGTTAAAAAGGGGATAAGAAAAGCTAAACGGATATGAAAAATTTAAAAATTGCCAGGGATTCAAAAATTTAAACCAAAAATTTTTTCAGGGGATAGAACAAAAGTTAGAGATAAATAAGTCCCTTAAAAATTAACTATGGGCATCTTACTGACAAAGAAAGAAAAGTGCTCAATTTTAAATTATTTTCACAGGAGACACTAACAATATCCCAGTAATTATTTTTTAGTGGGCCTGAAGAAGATAAATTTTCGTAACATCACAGTCACTAGTTTGGTTAGGTAAGGTTCGTCAGGAAACAGGAAAAAATGTTTCCTGACGCGGGTCTTAGTCAGAGATGACCCGCCTTTGGAGCTTTTGGTAAACTGACCGAGGCCTTCCTGGCTACCCTCCCCCCTTTAAAAATTATGGTCCTAGTGAAATGGTTAAAGAGACAGATAGACCGATGAAGCAAAATAGTCGCCGGGCCTGATGAGCTTTTTTCAAGGTTCTTAAGGAATGCAAATGGAACTCTGTGAAAACCCTTTACTAGCATTTTTTAAATTTTTTTTCTTCAAACAGGTAAGGGGCCTGATGTGTGGAAGATGCTAATGTGTTCCTTTTTTAAATCATGGGGTAAGACATTACCGTAAATTACGCTATTTAAACCTGACCTCAATTGTAGGAAATTGCTAAGTCAGTTATAGCTGAGATTAAAAGAAGCCCTGGTAAGCATTTAAATTTATTAATGATACTCAGCATGATTCTCGAGAGGCCGTTGTGCTAACTAATTTATAACTTCTTCATAAAGCTTGTGAGCTGTTGATCACGATAAGATTTGTTTTTTTCTACTTAGATTTTTGTAAGGCTTTGATAAAGTTCCGCGCCAAAGACTGTTAAAGGGAAAATGCAGCTCATGGCATTTAGGAAAAGTGCTCCTTGGGTCGAGTCATGGCTCACAGACGGAAGCAGAGAAGGCCATAAGTGGGGTTAAATTCCGAGTGGGATCGTAACAGTGGGTTACCACAGGGATCAGTCTTATGCCCGTTTTTTTGTTTATAAATATTATATAATCAGTGACCTTGATGAATAACAAAAGGCATAATAACCTGACTGGAACAATACACAATAACCGCACATAAAAGAAAGCTTACACGACGTTTCGGGCGAGGGGTTTGAAAGACAGCTTGTCGGCAAGTGGGGGTTGCTCTTTTTAAAAGTGGGGTTTTTGTGATTGGGTGATAGTTTAATATATGGCATTGCAGAACAAAGTATAGGGTATTGATTAACAGAGGTTAGGAACTTCGAGTTTAACTCTTATTTTTGGGACAAAAGCATGCAGTTCATGTTTAAAAGTTTTAATGGGTTGTCCAAACCTGCACTATATTAATAATAGCTTAGCCATACCTTCGAAAAGACTGGGGTTTTTAAAACACTAACCAGACAGCGCCAGATCGAAGGCAAATGAATGGGATTAATCAAAATTAGCCAAACCCCGCTATCCCCAGCTTATCAAAAACCCACTAGATTACACTCATTCAAATTTCCCTTAAATTGGGCATTTGCCTTGCTAATTTACCCCATTAAAACTTCCTAATGAAGAAAATTAAGACTAAATACATACTTTTCAAGGAATTGGGAAACATGACGAAGTTAAAAGTGGAAATTTGGGATTAATAAAGGGGGTATTAATTAAGGGTTTTAAATATCTCTCCAACCAGTAATGAAATTTAAATAGAAAAAGTTTGATTTTTAAAGATATAGGAAATATTCTTGGTAAAAAGGGTAGTTTGATATGAACATCTACAGTTTAAAATATTTAAAGCATTTAGTTTAAAACATAAAATAAAAAATAAAAATTTTGAACAGAAGTCTCAAACAATCCTAAAGTACGTAACTGGCAAAAAAATAAAAAAAAAAAAAAAAGAGAAACCCCGACACAAATTAACTGACAAAACGGATTGCACCTATAGCTCGCAAGATATTGCTGCAAAACTTCAACAATAATTTTACGGCAAGAACATAGCTACAAAGAAATACTGTCACGGGGTCGTGAACTAAAATATATACACATTCTTGATTCAAACCTTCATATAAAATTTTTTACATATAATGTGACAACTGACGAAGGCTCAATACACTAGAAAAAGAATAATACAAGAAATTGTAGCAAATTAATCCCATCCTTCGCATTAATCAAAAAACCCAAAAACCCTAACATCATAATCTTACTAGAACATCTACATACGTATCCCAACAATACAGCTTTACATATACCAACATACGAATAAACATAAAAAAAATACAGCTTAGAACTCAAAAACTGAAGGCGCAATACTGTTACAATAAACCTATATACTAAATCTCAGACACAAATGGACTACGTCTCTAAACTGTCTAAATATGTCTGTATACCATACAGACTAAAACTTACATCAAGAACTTAGCAATGACCCCAAAGCCGGTATCAGGGTACAGGACCTAAATTATAAACTTTAAAAAGAATCGAATCACATATAAAGTTTTACATAAAGCCCTAACCAGGGACAAAGGGCTCAATACAATAAAAAGGGGATATAAACACACACACACACACACACACAAAAAAATGTTTCACAAAATCACTTTAATCAGTTTGCACTGTATGCACAAAGCAAAACAGTATATAAGTATATCTCATCATGCAAAAACCCAGCATGTAACATACTTACAAACTACAACACACTTCATATCGCAAAGAACTTATTACTCAAGAATCGTGTCATACAAAAATGATACACATCAAAATAATACATAAAAAAAACCTACGATATTATACCTACATTCCTGAAATATGTTATATAGATCATAACGAGACCTTGAGCTCTGCATCCACACTTGGCAATTTTAACCACAAAGTGGAAGCCATAATGTCTCAATGAAAACCAGGAAACCATTCCAAACCCTCAATTCACAACACTCTCTCGACCCCCCCCCAAGGGGCGAGCCCGTTGTGACCCCCTGACTCCCTCTCAACCTATGAAACCCCTTTACTCACTCATTATCCCTTCACAGATTTACAAGAATCCCCAACGTTAGCATTTTATACCCTCGTGAGAAAGCCTGATCCCACCTCCTTCCATACAAATCTCTGTTACGACACATCGTACGATAGAAAGTTTCCGCAAGAACCTTCCTTCACTCTTCACTATCCCCCTCCCCCCCCTCATCACCCACGATATATAATATAAAATAATAATATATATATAATATATATATATAATTTATATATATATATATAAATATATAATATATATATAAGTATGGATTTTTCCACTGGGGGGTCCCTTCCGGTTTAGGGCCTTCCACTGGGAGGTCCCTTCCGGTTTAGGCCTTCCACTGGGAGGTCCCTTCCGGTTTAGGCCTTCCACTGGGCGGTGTAAACCATCTAGGACCCGCAGCTGGAGGGTCACCTTTTCACACCTAGGTGTTACTCCCGGTTTTGACCATGACCCCGCCCTCGAGATACCTCACCTTGACCCCCCAACCAATACCCCCGCCCACGACCCCCCCCCTTCGCGACCCCCGCCCGCGCGCCCGCCCGCGCCCTTCGCGACCCCCCGCCGCGCGCCCACCCGCGCCCTTCGCGACCCCCGCCCGCGCCTTCTGCTGCGCCTTCTGCAGCGTCGTCCGGATCGCCCCCGCGCCTCGAATTTTTTTTCTTATGATCTCCTTGGATCAAGGTTTTTGGATTCTCCCCTATGGGGTTTCGAATTTTTTTTGAATTTCATTTTCTTGTGCTCTCCATCTCCTCAGATCAAGTTTTTAAGGTTCCCCCTCTCACTTTCACCCCCATCCCAAAATTTCTCGGATATTACAAGTTTTTGATTCCCCCCCATGGGG